>CM042157.1:9283354-9496325 GCA_023376005.1 Doryteuthis pealeii
TAACAAGGTATCCAAAACTACAAAAATAGGTCCGTGCATTTAACTGTTTCACCCAGAGAGAATCTCGTAGAATAGCTTGCTTTGCTTATCGGACTGTATGCACTGCGTTTCAAATAATTAACAAGGTGACCTCTTTTCTATCCTATCCCAAAACTACTTGATGGAATTAAATTATCAGAGAATAGTGTAAATTTCTAGAAAAAGGAACAGAAGTTACGGGAATTTACCTAATTTACTTAAATTCTTTGTATTCAATTATCAATATGGTGTAAAAAAAAAATAATACTTTAACTGTTTCAGGTGTAGATTTTTATGTATACATAACTAAGATGAAATTAAATCGAAATAAAAAAATTAAACAGAATTCTACCAAGCAACCTTCTTCACAAATGCAAGAATAGAAGAAAAAGGACAATAGCATCATCCTAGAACTCCCTTCAAATTTTTATACTATGAAATCGATAAGACAAAAATTACATCTTTTTTTTTATGCATTGTAATTGCCTTCAAATCATTAATATATTATAACATACTTAACAATGCTTCAAGCAAATTACCAATTACTTATATATATATATATATAGAGAGAGATAATGGTTTAGCTTAGTCGGTAGAGCATCTGGCTAGGGGCCACAACGATCCTGGTTTGATACCGACTCTAGCCAACTCAACGCATGAGTAGCACAGGGATCTGTGTGGTAAAGTGAGGAGCTGATGGTAGGGGTGGCCATCCACCTCAGACACAAAATCAATTTCCTTGATCTAGCGCTAGGGATAGATTCCCTCACTATCTAACTGATACTGACCTTAGGCCAATCCGATGACTATATATATATATATATATATATAATATATATATATTATATATATAATATATATATATAATATATATATATATCCTAGAACTAGTATGGAAAAATTTCCTATGTCAACCATATAATCAGAAACTATGCAATAGATCTAAAATCTTAAGACTTTGTTTGCTACACCATATTTCCTGTCATAGTGTCCTATATATGATACTAAACCACATTTGATGGTAAGGCTACAGTTCTGGAGCTCTAGGGATTGTGGAGTCTCTTTTTGTTGCCATTACTTTCAATTCTATCTATAGTTCAAATAGATCCGTGTTAATGATTTTGAATTATATTTTCTCTTAAAACATTGGTTTTGCAAGCAAGTATGAAGTGTTTAACTATTCAAAATTATCAAAAATTTATCAATACATTAATACATTTCTTTCTCTCTCTCTCTCTTTCTTTCTCTCTTTCTCTTTCTCTTTCTCTCTCTCTCTCTCTCTCTCTTCTCTCTCTTTTTTTTTCTCTCTCTCTCTTTTTCTCTCTCTCTTTCTCTCTCTGTCCTCTTTTTCTCTCTCTCTCTCTATATATATATATAGAATGGTGTATGTCTCTCCCCCCTCTTCTCTCTCTCTATAATATATATATATATATATATATAGAATGGTGTATGTTCTCCCTCCTCTCTCTCTATCTATATATATATATAGAGAGAGTGCCCATTATTGTGTATATATAGCTTTATGTGGGTGATTATGAATGTCTAATAAATAGACAACATTTATTTTCTAGTGTTTCTGTTGAGATTTCTGTGGTGACAATGATATGTCTGATCCTATAATAAAGGGAATGTCTTGTAGTTCAAGTTTAGTGGATGAATTTTTAATCATCCAGTTCGGATTCTATTTTAGAGTCTTGGACAGCTGCAAACTCAGACAGTTTTTCTTTTCTCCTCAAAGTTTGGCAAGAATGAAAACTTTACAAAGAATTTTAAAAATTTCTTTTTACTTCTTTTTTACTCTGTGGATGAGGATCGTCTGCATTTTGCCATTCACACATCAAGTAAATAAAAATTACACAAAAAGCAAACAATGAAAAATAATCTATTTAATGTTCAAAACTTTTTTCAGAAGGATCATAAACAAACTGGTATATATATATATATAAGATAATTTGCCAGTCCTGTCGGCTGGGGCATTAGAATGAACCGACTGCACCTCTGCAGAGGGGTAAGACTCCCCCAATGGGGCCACCTGTTGGCAGTGGGTGGCGACTCGTGATGCTTAAGGATAGAGCCCAGGTGGATGAGCAATTCATGACATGCAATACTCCACTTTGGCCCTATCTTGGGCTAGATGGGCGGTCGGAGAGGCCGCCTTCGATCAATCGGCTGGTCACGTCAAGCCCTAGCACCTATATGATTTTCCCAACCCTATTGCCCTTATGGCAAGCCCCAACCCTTTTTTTATCATATGGGTGCTAGAAGGCGGTGGCCGCGGGTCTACATGTCCTGGGAATGACGTTAAACTCTATCTGATGGTGAGGTTCCAGGTTTGGGGAATGTGGAGCACCCCATTCATCACCATTGCTCCCTGGTCCACTCTGACCTGGAGTGGTAGTACCTGTTAGGGTCCCATCTATGGGTTGAATAGAAAAATGTATTCATAAAAAAATTGTATTATCCATAAGAATTGATTTATTTCAAAACTTTATCGGCATTAAATGACCAACTGTGGTTGATATGCCGTAAAAAAAGAAAAAAAAAAGATAATTTGCTTTAGAAGCTTTGTTGAGTAAAATATATTATTATTTATATTTTTTGCTTGAAGGCAGTTACAATGCGTATATCGCATAAAATTCGATAATTAATGAAAATAATCATGACAAGCGAACTCGGCAAATATTGCCCCCTACATAGAACATTGTACAGCTGTTTCAACTTTATTAAGTCTCATCAGTGATGTACACGTAGAGGGCAATATTTGCCGAGTTCGCTTGTCATGATTATTTTCATTAATTATAGAATTTTATACAATATACGCATTGTAACTGCCTTCAAGCAATATATATATATATATATATATATATATATATATAATATTATAATACTAAAGCTGAGTAAATCATCTTTTGTCTCCTAAAGGCTTTTTTACTGTTTATCTAATGATGAAAATTATACAAAATTATTCCTTACTTTTGGGATTGAGTGATGTTTGAAAAAAGTTCCATTTTAATTGATTCTAATTAGTTGTAATTTTGCAATTAAGTCAAAAACTGACCCCTTCTCTTACTTCACATTCTTTCTTTCTCTCTATGTATATCTTGATTACCTCCTTGTTATATATGTTAGTTTATTTAATAAGAGCAATATTTGTTTAATGTTTCTAACAATTCTAATATATTTAAAACATGAGTATTGTTTGGATTATTTGGACTATTGTCCTCATCTTCATTGTTATCTGTACAACATTTCAGCCGATATGCCCTCCGACCTTCTTCAGGTATTTCTTGTTAGACTCGAGAACTATCTTTTCAAACTCTGCAGCTTTCTTGTCGTAATCCGGAGCCATCATGGAATTTTGAACTGAACCCTTTATTCAGTCCACTGGGATTCTCATTCTGCTAACCATAGCTGGGGTACAGGTGTTAAGCTGTGTTAATTATTATTCTATGTTACTGCTGTCCCTGACCAGGATTAAACCTGCAGTCTAGAGATAACTGTCACTTAGAACTGTCTTAACCTAACTCCTTTATCCATTAGGCTATGTATCCAATTAGATTAAAATATGAAATGAGCATTAATTAGAATGTTTATTATTGAATTATGTGACCTCTGTGGGTCAGGTAAAATGATGAGACATGGCACTGGAACCAGCAGTATTAGAGAATCAGTGGTGTAGCTGTACTTTTATCATAGACACATGTAGACAGAGATATACCCGAAGGACGGGTGATATTTGCCTCTCATCCCACTTATGAGGGCTTGACACAAGGACATTTTCATTTGGGCCCACCCCAATGCCGAAGCTTATGGGTGGTTATATATTTACCAACCCCTCCACATGAGCAGGATATGACACAAGGTCAATTTCTTAAGTGGAGTTTTAACAGTTTGAATTCAGAGTTTTCCTTCTCCTAGACTGGTTACCTAGCCTGTGTTAAAGAGCCCAGTCTCCTATTTTTAAACTAGTTAAATCCGATCTCCCTGAAAAGCTAAAGAGACGATTCTTCCAGGCTGTGGTTGTGTCGGTACTGCTGTATGACTGTACCACCTGGACCCTAACGAAGCACCTCGAGAATAAGCTAGATGGGAGCTGCACAAGAATGCTGCGAGCGGTCCTGAATAAGTTGTAGAACCAGCACCTCACAAAGAAGCAACTGTATAGCCACCTGCCCCCCATCTCACAAACCATATGAGTAAGAGAGGCTAGGCATGCAGGACACTGCTGGAGAAGCAGGGATGAGCTTGTAAGAGACGTACTACTGTGGAAGCCAGCACATGGGCATGCTAATGTGGGTCATCCAGCCTAGAACCTACATTGATCAACTATGTTAGGATGCTGGCTGCTGCACGGAGGAGCTCCCAGAGTCGATGAATGATAGGGAGGTTGGCGAGAGATTGTCATGGATATTGTGCAAACTGTACGTCATGATGATGATGATGATGAAACTTGGTTTGTCATCAAGCCAAATAAGGGGTTTTGGGGTGGGAATAGGAAGACTGTGTTATGCAGATCTTACTAGTGTAGAGAGCGTACTTGCTTTGATAATTCACATTCAACATTTTGGCTTTTCACCTGAGTTCACTTACTGACAAGTGGCATCAGTAAGGAAATATGTGAATTACCTCAACCAACACCCAAAGCTCAAACGCTGGTAACTTATATATAAGTGGAGGAATATAAATATTAAAGAAAGTATATGACTATCTATATTTATTACACTCTTCAATCTGTATGCTCAGAACTTTTTACTCATCTATGTAATATATTTCAATTCATGTATCTATTTATGAACTATATACACCTATGTATATGTCAAAAAATCCATGTTTTCCAAAACAAATTTAACACCCCAGTTTGAAACAAAAATTACCAAAAATTAGGGAATTATCTGATTTTAATGAAATTTTCAGTGTTGATTTGTCAATATATGAATTTTATAATGCATTGTGTATTAAATTTATTTTGTAAACATGGAGTTTAAGCTATCTGTAGACAACGTTTACAGCCATATTTGCACAAAATTGACCATAAAAATTGTTTTAAATGTATTAAAAATAAATTACATGAGTAATATTA
The DNA here is from genome assembly GCA_023376005.1 of Doryteuthis pealeii. Lineage (NCBI taxonomy): Eukaryota > Metazoa > Mollusca > Cephalopoda > Myopsida > Loliginidae > Doryteuthis > Doryteuthis pealeii. The sequence goes on from CM042157.1 coordinate 9,288,453, forward strand.
TTTCTCTGAATGTTTGAGATGAGGCTTGATGATTAGTATTATCTACGTTATTCGGACTATTGTCCCCATCTTCATTGTTATTTGTACAACATTTTGGTCGATATGCCCCCCGGCCTTCTTCAGGTATTTCTTGTTGGACTTGGGAACCTTCTCGAACTCGGGAACCTTCTTTTTGAACTCTTATTTAGTCCACGGGGTATCCTGTTCTCATTCCACTAACCATAGCTGGGGTAGGAGTTGTGTTAATTATTTTTCTATGTTACTGCCTCTACTCAGGATTGAACCTGGAATCCAAAGATAACTGTCACTTAGAACTGTTCTAAGTGACAACTTGCTTTCAATCCCTTGGTTTTAGGGGTTATAAACAGGAACTTTTAAGAATTAGAAGGGGTTCCTTAGCCTTGGTCAGAAACCCATCTAGGATAAGGAAAAGTCTGATATAAAACCTCCACTGCCTAGCGGCTTAAACTCCTCCAAAGAAAGGCTAGGGGAGTAAACCCCAAAAACAAATTCGGAGCCAGAGTCCCTAAGGTGGGGGTGATGCTGAACAGTGTTTCCTAGCAACTCCTGTGACACTACCATTGCCAAACTGCATTGGCTTTTTTTTGGATCACAGCAGCAGTGTGGAGGGATTTGCTGCCTGAGCAACAGCTCATCCTTCATATCAACCCGCCCAATCTATGTAGTTAAAAAAAAATTGACACTAATCCATCGTCTCTTATGGATGAACAGATGCCAACAAAAACCGAAATAATATTCAAAAAACTTATTTAATTTAATTTTATTTCCATCAAGACATTTAGTCAGGTTTTGTGTTTCTGAATGATAAATTAAATTCAGTACAATACAGGTATGCACCTGAAAGAGAAACAGTGAGAGAGTTTGTGTTTGTGACAGAGAGAAAGGGGGATGCGCTTATACTTGTCTGTCCTGAAGATGAACTGGTTAGTATTCCCCGTATTTTTATTTGCTTTATTTTATCTAAAATAATTTTTAAATGAATATCCCGTACATGTAAACAAAAGAAATTGAAATACTTGTGTTAACTAATTAAAACAATAAATTTAATCCCAAACATTTATATATATATATATATATATATAATATATATATAGTTTTTTTTTTTTTTTTCCGTAGTTAGGGTCTTTCCATGTGTGGTTTAACCAAGCTGATGCAGGTAGACCATAAGGAGAGCTCAATGTACCTAATACCAGTGAGTAAAAGGACAGAGCAAGATATTTAGTAAATGAAGAAAAACTCTAAACTTGCTTCATTACAATAATTTATTTCAACCGTATTAATACGGCATCTTCAGGTAATTACCTGAAGATGCCGTATTAATACGGTTGAAATAGATTATTGTAATGAAGCAAGTTTAGAGTTTTTCTTCATTTATTATTTAATATATATATATATATATATATATATATGTATATATATATATATATGTAATGATGAATTAAATGATAGATATATAAATTATGTGTGAATATATTTGTATTCATAAATTTCTTTATTGACTTATGTATATATTTACACTTGGGGTTATGGCTGGATTGTTTGAATAACTTTTTATATGTCTTTATTTTTCAAACTTTGATGAGTTTTTCTCATCTAGGTTTGAGACTTGATGGTGTAAGAATTAAAGTTCCAAAGCCTTCAAAAAACGTGTTCATCACTTCGGGTAGTCACCAGTTATACGATTCAAAGTAATATATACTTGAAGATAGGACTCCGACAAGGGTTGATAGACAAAACATTTAATATGGTACAGCACATGGATAAACAAGATACATAAAGTATAGGTGTACATAAACATACATACAAAAGTAGAGATAAAGACACATTCATGAATGGTAAAAAGATAAACATAAAAGCCACAGACATGAGACTAGGAATAGTCCATGCTGTGTGAATCACTTACAGTAATGTAAGGGGGGGGCCAAAGCCCCAACAAGAGGGGGGTAGACCAGAGTCTAACCCATAGTGGTATCTCATGGGTCGAGCAACCGGAAAAGAGAAAGAGACGTTCAAACCAGCCGCTTAAATATAAACGGCCCTAGCGGGAACCAGCGAACTAAACAGGCAGACAACTCCCCAGGCAAATATGAAACTAACGCCACAATGGTTTAAAAATAAATTCTACATTATTTTTAACCAAAATATACGTTTTTATAAAAAATAATTTTTAAAAGACATTCCAGAATGTGAGAATTTGTTGAACTTCTCATGTCAGCTATTATTTTCCCTTGCATCATTATTATTATAATTGTGTTCATATAAGAAGATGAATGGTTTATACAATGCCTTCTACTATTGTTTTATATTATTTCTAAAATAATTTCATTTAGATTATATTGTTGAAACATGTGCTTGTCGACACAATCTGTACCATTTTTTTTCCTTGTATATTTTCTTCATATATCTATATAATATGTATGTATGTATATGTGTGATGAGAGTGAAAAATAGAAAAATGAGGGTGATTTATTAATATTTGAAAAAAAACAAACATATCAACCTGTGTTTTGATTGGTGATTTACAGCATCAAACACACCTTTAAAACTCCCTGAACAGATATTGACATTAACAGACGATATTTGTTATCCTGATGAGGATTGGAAATACCTGCTTAATACACATTTATTATAAATACTGTAAATCATTAATTGAAATACTAAATGTCAATATATTTTTTCAAATATCAATAAATCATGTTTACTTTTCCTATTTTTCACTCTGACTCCCCATTCTTTCTGTATGTTTCCACTCCATTGACTCCCACACAAACCACACAGTGTCAAACCTTTGTTGAGCCCATTTATGAACATTTTTTTTTTTCACTAAATTCTGCTTCTCAGTATATATCACATATTCTTCTGTAAATTTCACATAGTTTACATTTCTTAGCAACAAAAGATTTGATGAGAGATCTTAGTTTAAGCCTGAAGCACTCTGAGTGATTTGCTGCCATTTTGAAGAGCTTCAAAACAAATATTTTTGTGAGATTAAAATAATTTTCACTATAATCCAATTCCAAACAATACAGAATTTACATTTATTGAAAAAAATTCTGAAAAAAAATCTCTTTAGCTTTTTAAAAAGTTCCCCATATTCATTGAATGACCCTCATGTGTGTGTGTGTGTGTGTGTGTGTGTATATATATATATAATATATATAATATATATATATATATATATATGAGAAAGAATGAATAAAGAAAAGAAAGAACAGAATGGATAATAAAAGACGAATTTAATCAATATCACTTACACATGTTTCGGTCAGTTCATCTCTGTGTATACGGTTCAAACTATCATTATCATTAAATAAACAAATGAAATGAAATAATAATAATAAAAAAAATGTGAAAATATTCCGCACACAGAGAAGATTTGACCTTCATCAGAGTGAAATTATTTTCACATTTTTCTATTATTATTATTTCATTTCATTTGTTTATTCAATAATAATAATAGTTTGAACCGTGTACACAGAGATGAACTGATCGAAACACATGTGTAAGTGATATTGATTTAATTCATCTTTTATTATCCATTCTGTTCTTTCTTTTCTTTATTCATTCTTCCTCATATTGTCGGATTCATTTCCAATTCCATTTTTACAAATATATACACACACACACACACACATATATACATGGATTCTCTTATCGGTTTCGATGCATGAGGGTTCATCCAATGAACAACCTACACAGTTTTGTTTATAGTGGTGAAGGCTTGTGTTGGACCATTCCGCACTTTTTGGCAGTGTCGATAGGAAAGAATTGGTGCACTAGGAATGCCACAAACCCAATCAACGACTGACCTCAAGTTTTTCAAATTCAGTGTTTTCTTTCACCTAGACTAGTTACCTATCCAAGGTTAAAGACATCTGGTCTACCCTACTATTTACTCATAGCTGGAGGGCAAATATATGGATTTAGTGCTATGGGAAATGCAGACAGCCTTGTCTAGGATTTGAACATGGGTTGATGAGTCCATTTCTCCTGCAATGTGTGTGACCACATCTGCAAGTCCAGAATTGGACTAACGAACCACCAAAGGGTCTACAAATGAAGACATGGAGTAATGTCCTCGTCGTCTGCGACGGGGACTTCCAAAAGAAAGAAAGAAACAGAAAAAAATATATATATACAGATGAGTCATTACATCATCATGTTGTGCTATATATATATATATATATATATATATATATATATATATATGTGAATAAAAAGGCCTTAAATACCATGGGTATCGTGGTTATGGACCATTTCCACTCGTGGGTATCTAGGGCCCACGAGTGGAAATGGTCCATAACCACGATACCCATGGTATTTAAGACCTTTTTATTCACAAATAACTTTGCTCTGTTTACAATAATTAAACATTGAGCTCTCATACGTAACCTGAACTCTACCACAAACTACTGGTAGAGAATAGGACCAGCCTAGAATCACCTTGTACCAAGAAACTTCGTACAACACCAAAGTATATGTGTATATATATATATATATATATATATATATATATTGTAGAAAAATTATGGGTCTACCACAGTTTTGATCTTAAATAGATCTCTTCAGAACTATAAGGTAAGCTACACTACTGTATCTTATATATACTTGCCAGAAGTTTGGGCTATTGATATTCTAAAGTAGCAATTGGACACACACACACACACCACACACACACACACACACATATATATATATATCCACATACACCCATGAAGAAAAAGATAAATGTTCCACATTTCATAGATAAGTAATTAATTCTTATCTGCTCTGTTTGCATTCAATTCTATTGTTTATTTTATTGAGAGACAAGGACACGTATGTTTATTGTAGAATAATGTTTCTTTAACTTGTAAACAGAGCAGAGAAATGAGCAGACTTCAAGTCACATCTGTTCGATTGGGTTCAAGTTACCATGACAACATCACAACTTAAGAATTTTTAGATTCTGTTGAATAAGGATTCATACTGCTTAGCTGTGTATCATCGGATCTCTTACATATAGACCAAAGCCTTAGTTTTAAGGATTAAAAAAAAGAATATTCCTGTAGTATTTATATATCCAGGGGCTGGTTTAGCTCAGTCGTTAGATTGTTCGGCTAGGAATCACAAGATTCTTTGTTTGATACCGGCCCTTGCCAACTCAGCGTATGAGTAGCACAGGGATCTGTGCAGTAAAGTGAGGAGCTGGTGGTAGGTGTGGCTAAAAAAGATGCCTAAAATAATCTCCTTGGTCTAGCACTAGTGAAAAGGGGATAGACTCCCTCACGATTGGCTGATACCGACTTTAGGCCACCCTGACGACTTATTTATATATCTTCGCTGCACAGAGCATTTTATAGATATGCTGATGTCACTGTATTGATAGTTCTTTTATTTTATATAATAATCTCATAAACATTCACAATTTTGTTCAATACAAATCTAAATATCCTTTATTCTAGTACTAGAAGCGGCTACCCAACGTTGCCTGGGTAGAGGGGTGATAATAAAAAGTTAGTCTTGCAGATCCATTGATTGTTTTGGTCTTACATAATTGATTTATATTTTAATTACAAATGCAACCAATGACTTTCTCTTTTTTTTACTATTCAAATCCTAATTTTTAAATATCTTTTCAGATATAAATCAAATCTTCATTATTTTTGCACAAAAAGCAAGCTCTGGTGATAGTGAATGTGTATATACATTTACATTATTGTTAATTGTTTTATTTTTGTAGTTTCCTCCGGACATACATACATACACACAACTGCCCTTTACATATGTATAGATAGATAGATTTACAGTCACAAAACCTTTATATACTAATTTATTGTAGTTAAAATATATCTAAGTATATTAATCTAAATATCCCCTATTCTAGTATTTACAGTCACAAAACCTTTATATACTAATCTTTTATTGTAATAAAAATAGATCATGGTATTGAACATGGAACCTTGTGGTTCCTAGTTTACCAACTGAGCTGAATAAATAAAAACATTTTTAATTTTGTACATAATGATCTTTATTGGGTAAGCAATGTATGCTTCTATGTAATATATGCAATTGTTTGAGAAATCCTGTCCAATCTTTGTCCTCTAATTACTTCTTTTACACCTTGTTAATCTGCTAACACATCTCTTTGAGGGTTAAGAGGAAAAATTCAATCATAATCAGAAGGTTAATTGTCACAGAGCTCTCTGAACATTTTTTTACTGTTTAATTAGCTGAAAATTTTTTCTTCCATGAGTATGTATTTACCCAACCCCTCCACAATGAGACGGAGAGCACACTGTAGAGATTTGTGTAAACCGATCAGTATCCAACTGTTGCAAGTTGAATCAGCTTTTGAGAATCCAGACTTGATAAGTGGTTTAAATAGCTTGGGCTATTCTACTTTGTGGAATGGTCAAGTCTATTTCCAGCATTTTGATTGGCTGGTGGTTTTAGTGTATACTGAACACTTGAGTATGTCCTCTCAGTTGCTACAGAGTGTATTCGGTTACTCTGTCTTTTTTTTTTGTCTGGTGACTGGACGCTACTTACAGCCTTTCTGTGAAGATGGGTATGATGTTTATTCTACACACACACAAGGTCAATTATTTTTGTCTTTTGAAAGACACATAAATTCTGTTAGAAAACTTTTTTTCATACATATAAATTTGTTAATCTTGACCATTTCCTCCTTTGGACATCATTAGAATGTATCTCTTATTATAATGGAGATTCAGTGTCTGTCTGTAACCGAAACTATGTCACTGCTTACACTCAGAAATGTGTGTAAGCTATCAATGAGTATTCTATCTATAGTCATAATAAAAATCATTAATACATATAATAAAGCTTATTTCTTAAAGATGTCTCTATGAAAATCTGAGTTAGATTTGCTTCAAAACAGCCCATGTTATTAGTACACTTAAAATCCTGCAATGTGACTTATTTATCACAAAGAAATAAAGGTTTACATAATATATGGCGTGGTTCGTTTGCCTACTGATTTAAAAAAAAATGTGTTTAATGAATAATTACTTGGTGTTAATGATCTCTAAAATTGTTTTATTCTCCAACGTATTAAAATCAATCCTTTGAATGATTTTATATAGAAACCAATTAGAATAAGTGAAATCTTTTTATATACGTTATTTAATTTCATTAGTCTTTCTAATTTAATATATTTCATTACATTAATTAATTATATTCTTGCTAGTTTATTTAATCACTGTTTACATTTCAAGACTTATAAAAATACAAGGGATTGGCTTCACATGTAAATGAAACTTGAACTTTAAAACTTAATGATTTAAATATTTGACACATGTTTATTGTTTCCATTTTTTTTTTATTTAAAAATATCTTTAAGCAGCAGGATCAGTCTCAAAAGTAATGAATTTTTAAATAATGAATAATTTAACATTTTGAGTTGGTTTAGCTCAGTTGGTAGAGTGTCTGGCTAGGAATCATAAGGTTCCTGGTTTGATACTGGCCCTCGCCAACTCAGTGTATGAGTAGTACAGGGATCTGTGTGATAAAGGGAGGAGCTGATGGTAGGTGTGTCGCTCCACCTCAGATGCAAAAACAATCCCCTTAGTCTAGCGATGATAATTTTTATATCTATACAACCACACACAAAGATACTATCAAGAAATTAGGGAAAGCAAATTACAGGCAATTTTTGCACTAGCTTTTTTAGGACTATCATGCAAATTGCAGGCAATTTTGGGCATTTTTAGGACTATCATGCAAATTGCAGGCAATTTTGGGACTACCTTTGTGAGGACCAGCATGCAAACTACTGGCGAAGGAGCAATTTCAAAATAGATGATGGAAACAAAATGTTAGCAAAAGTAATTTTTTTTATTCATTTGACTATTGAATATCACTCCTCTTTCTCTTTGTGACACGAACACAAGGTGTGTCAAAAAAGTATCAGGATTGAAACTGTATTTACCAAGATAGAAATGAACAATGAATGAAATGTTAATTTTTTCAGAATACAAGGTGTGTCAAAAAGCACAAAAAGTGTTGATACTTTTTTGACACACCTTGTATAATCACATATTCACAGATTTGCATCATTTTATAAATTCTCATAATTTTAATTAATGTCTGCATCTTTTAGTGTCTGAAAAATATTCAAAATAGACTTTTATAGTCAGTTAAGTTAAAAGCTGAATTTAAAAGGGTCAAAGGTTAATATTCATTTTAGGCAGATATTCCAATCCCATTCCAAGGTTTAATGAAATTGGTCTCTTGAAGATTCTTTCTAAATTTTGCTCTGCTAATCCAAGATTCCCTTACCATAACAAAATAAGAAAATCTCAGCTTGGCACCATTAATTTCTATTTCCAATGTTAATTTAGAGGTTGAATCCCTTGTCAGCACTTGAAATGATCAGAAATGTAACGTTCTCTTTACCCAGCTCAAATTAAATCAGCTGGTTTCAAGATATTGACATTTCTGGTTGAATCTTTAAAAGTGAGCCAAATTAGTTATTCTATTTCTTGTGTTCACCTTTGAACACTGGAATCAAATGGCCACTTTGATACATTGGCTGTCATTCCTGTTTCTGTCTTCAGATTTTCACTTGACCCTAAAGTTGGACAACTGCAATGGAGATGTGTAAGTAAGAAGCAATCTGTAGCTAAATTTCTGTCAAAAACAAATCTTGTTGAATATCATTCAGTAGTAAGGGTTACCACTTGAAGAATGCACAACAATGTGCCAATCCAGTGGTCAAATGGAAAAAAGAGTGGCATTTCTGGTTGTGTATAAAATGGTAATATTCATTAAATTGAAGAGTGAAATCAACTGTCTTTGGTTTAGCTGTTACTTTATGGGTGCTCACTTCTTGTGTAGCGACTCGGCTGTCTGTGATCCCTACAATGTTCCCACTGAAACTGACTAGTCAGTCTTTCATACATTTTCACTTTGCGGATCGGATCAACTTTAAACTTTTTTATTTTTAACTGCGAATGTTACCGATTGGCTGAAAATTGCAAAGTCTGATTTTATTTTTCTACATTGTTTTTAAGCATTTTGTTTCTAATGAGAAGAGTTTTTTCATTTAGTTAAAAGCCATGGCTCTGTCAACATCTGGTTAGCATTTTGTATTGTGGTGTGTGGGCGTATTGAATTTGGTGAATTTTTTTGAATCGGGAGATATCTTTATTTGTGTATATAACAGTAGTGTTCAGTGAATTGATGAGAATGAAACCTTTTTATAAGTATTTACCATCTCCTCCACATGAGCAGGATGTGACACAGCAGAGTTTATCAGGTTTTAATTCAGAATTTTCCTTCTCCTAGACCAGTTGCCATATACCAAGGCTGAAGAGCCTAGTCAGCCTTACTATTCGCCCATAGTTGGAGGGAGAATAGTTGGATTCATACCTTTCCCTAATGTAATAGTGTCCTATGAAGTGCAACCAGACTAAAATGATAATGTTGTATCAAGGGTTAATATGAAGGTTAGTGGTGAAGGAAAAAAACAAACACAGGTTTTTAAGTTTCAACAAATTGTATTAAAAACTAAAAAGGTTTTAGTGTTTGAAATGATATAAGAAGAAAATCTGATGTTTAGTGGTCGAGTCAGTTGTGGTGTGGGCCTTAATCAGCCTTAATATTCACCCATAGTTGGAGGGAGAATAGTTGGATTCATACCTTTCCCAAGCGTATTAGTTGCATAAGAAATGCAACCAGCTTCATCCTAGATTCACTTTCTGACCTTCTTCAGGTGTATATTGCACCAAATAACCTCATCTGAGTTTATGGCAGAATGATATTTCTATTTCTATTCTTTTTGTTATGCTTTGAATTCTTTTTTGGTATTTGAACTTAAAAACCTTTATAACTTAACATTTCTTGTGTTCTAAATTCCAGATTATTTCTATAGGCACTTATTAAATTCTTTGGGCAAGTTAAATTTTGTAAATTGGAAATAAAAGCTGAGATTTTGTTTCGTTTATTTTTATACTGAGCAAGATAAAATCAAATAATAATTCAAATGAATATTTCTTTCCTTTTCCGCATTTATTAAAAGGAAACACAAACACTATATTGGAATTACCAATTCTTGCCTTTGCCAGGAATTTCATATGGTGTCAGCTAATCACTTTGAGGTTAATTTAAGGCATCAGTAATTATGATTCTCCAAGAAAACTAGAGCATGTATTAAAATATTCATATGAAATGAGATGATAATGAAGATTATCCATTATCTCATTCTTGTGCTCTTCCTGCGTCTTTTCATTTTCTCCCTCGTTCCTTCCAGTCTTGGCTGCTGCCCATCCGGGATTTTATCGAAAAAAAAAATGTCACACAAACATGGATTGGTATTATGTAGAAAAAAAGAATAAGGAATGCTAAAAATATTTTCTTGACTACATCCTCTCTTTTATTTTTTATTTTATCTCTTCATAAAGAATTTTAATTCCTCCCAATTTGTAGGCCTTTCTATCTTTATCTACTTTTCCACCATTCACTCATTGTCTTTTGATATCAAGATACATCTAGCATGCATTCCCACATACATACATACATACATACATATGTATATATATGTGCGTGTGAATAATATCAAAAAAATTCTTTGATAGGATTCAACCAAAATAAAAAAACTCAAACATACTTATAAAGTTTATATATATTTATTTATATATATGTATGTGCGTGTAAGTAAAGAGATGGAAATAAATTCGACATGTTGAGCAGATAAATGGAAAAAATATATATTTGTATGGATGAAATTTAAATATGTGTATATATTCACATATATGGAGTAAAATATAAATAAATAAATGAAAACCTTTTTTTTTTTTTTTTTCCAGAATTTAAGGTTTAAATATATATATATATATATATGTATGTGTGTGTGTGTGTGTGTGTTTAAGCATTAAATATATATATATATATATATATATATGTGTGTGTGTGTTTGACTATATATGGTCCCCAACCACGAGTGGGTTGTGAACTTTGAATGAGATTTTCGCTGATGACAGCCAACTAAGCTTAAAAAGGCAACGCTCTCCTATGAAATGGATCATACCACAAGACTCTCAGAATCTTCCTTTCCACTCCATCACTTAACCCCCCCACTCTCACTCACACACACACACTCTCTCTCTCTCTCTCTCTCTCTCTCTCTCTCTCTCTATATATATATATATATATATATATATATATATATATATATATATATATATATAGTGTGTGTGTGGATGACTATATATGCTTCCCAATCAATACTACACTCTGTTCCTAGGAAGAAAAAATGTGATGGTCATAAAAAGAAAAAAGTCGACGGGTCGGCCTAAAGTCGGTATCAGCCAGACAGCAAGGGAGTCTATTCCCTTTTCAATAGCGCTAGACCAAGGAAATTATTTTGGGGTCCGAGGTGGAGCACCTACCATCAGCTCTTCACTTTACCGCACAGATCCCTGTGCTACTCGTACGCTGAGTTGGCGAGGGCCGTTATCGGGCCCGGAACCTTGTGGTTCCTAGTCCGAGGCTCTACCTACTGATCTAAACAGGCCCTTGTGATGGTCACACATACACATAATTAGAAAGACAGAAAAGATTCTATTCAACTCTTTATGCAGAAACCTGAAATTGATTTCAGTTTTAAAATTGTAAAAATAGTTGGAATTTTTCTCTTGCACAGAGCTGAATATATTTTGATATTCATATCAGTTACCAAGCAATCACTTACACTCGTTTCAAGATTAAATTCTCTCCAGTTTTCTATTTTCTCCATTTTTCCTATTGCATCTGTTATAATAATCTGATTTTTGTCTGCCCACACTGTCCTGAGTATCTGAGAGTTCCTGACCCAGAAGAACATCACTGTGCTGGAGCAACTGTTACATAATCTATGCGGTTGCATAAGATTGTCAACCCCCTGTATTTCTGAAGGGATGGCCCCTTTTCATATCATGGGCGGGACTTTACATGGAATATTACAGAAAGCCAGCGAAATATGTGAAGTCACGTAGGACCTGGTTGATTCTCAGTTTCAGCTTGGACGTCAGGCAGATAAGATATGTCTGCTTAGCTGGGACTCACCTGTATACGCGCGCTATGTTTAGTTACATGAAATGTTTAGTTAAGTAAATAAAAGCTTACGAAAATAACATGGTTTTGTGGTTGATGAATGTCTTGATAACAAGACTGACCTAGAAGAAGAAATGAATTAAGTGCGACTGACCACCAAGACGAAGTCCAGATGCTAGAAGAGACGTTAGAAGAAGAACGTAAGATACCAAAGATGAGCAGAAGAATAATAGAAGTAAGGAAAAAAAGGGTATACAACACAACCTCCCTACTCTCCCAATCTGGCTCCATGTGATTTTTTCCTCTTCCCCAAGCTCAAAGCAATAATCAAGGGAACTCATTTTGAGGATACGCACAACATTAAAAAGGCCAAGATGACAGAGCTATGGAGAATCCCGGAAGAATCCTCCCAGGTGTACATGCAAGCGTGGCAAAGAAGGATGGGGAAATGCATTAGACTCCAGGGAGGATTACTTTGAAGGGGATAACTTGTAGTTAGGATTTGAAATAAATTTTTTGTAACACCAGTCGTGGAACTTATCTGACATACCTCGTATATGTTATATATATTAAATTTTAGTAGTATTTTTTTTTTATTAGTGCAATGTTGAAAGCAATTTTCCATCAAATTTCTAACTTAATAGTGTGGAATAGTTCAATCTCACACCAATAATAATCCTCTAAGAGAAGTATTAAATCTATTAATAATGGAGATTCGCTTCCAGTTTTTTCTGTAACAAAAATTATGTCACTGCTTACGTCACATTACCCAAAATCATTATAACATACAATAAATACACTGAAAATTTGAACATGCAACATTAGACAGTCCTCATTGTTTTTTAAAACAAGTTTTGATAAATATATGACTGGTATTATATATCTATATATAGTTTGTTTTATTTTAATACATATTTAAAGTTTACATTTCAAATTGTTTTATTTTTTTAATCCTTTAATGAATTTGATGATTTTACTTACTTAGGGTACAAACTCGCTGACAATTTTTTACTCCCACCCCCTCAGGCAATATGTTTCAAAAATCTATTTTTACATCGCCCGGGGGTCGTTTTTTATTTTGTACTCGTAATAATAATGATGATGATGATAATAATAATATCTTTTCAGCTAATACTAATAATAGTCAAAAGAGTAAAGTATGCAGACATGCTGACATAACAGATTCATTTGATTCTCCCTCTCTCACCATCTGTCCCTATTGCAAAGTCCTCTAGATGGCATCCAGTGTCCATTTCCTATTATGATAACCATTATACCAAGCACCTCCATTTGATCTTGTGAATAGAGCTGCTTCACCAGAACGAATGGTGATGTTTTATATAATTATTATTTTTGTGGTCTAGCCTAGCTTACCTTTCAAAGAGAGTGAATGTGCCAAGTCCTCTAGTATTGGAAAACCCATTTGACTTATCAGGGAGCAGTTACCGAGGGAAGTCGCAAAAATAAGCATTCCCTACACTTTACTTGTCTGTAGGCCATCGACCTGGACGGAGGATGTTTTTTAACCAGCATACTTTCTAAGGCTGTCTCATAGCATACTACTGAAGGCCGTTTCGACAGCATATTTATCAGAAGGCTGAGGACCTAAATAGTCAATTTAAGAAGAGCCCCATCCACCGTCATTTAAAAGAACAGTTACCTAGGCGAGAAGCTTCTAAAAGAGCATCCCCTACTTTTACTTATCGGACAAGAACTGATAAAATGCAGGCATCTCTACAGAACTCTACAACCACAGCGACCAGAATTCTCTTTCTAGCGCCACTTCTCCAACGAACATTATTTCCCCTCACAGATGAGTCTGTTAGCAAATCCCATTAAAATTTGCAACAATTCTGTACTTTTAAGCCCCAACCCCTTTTTATCATATGGGTGCTAGAAGGTGGTGACTGAGGGTCTACATGTCCTGGGAATGACGTTAAACTCTATCTGATGGTGAGGTTCCAGTTTTGGAGGTTTGGGGAATGTGGAGCACCCCTTTCATCTCCATTGCTCCCTGGTCCACTCTGACCCGGGTGGTAGTACCTATTAGGGTCCCATCTATGGGTTGAATAGAAAAACATGAGTTTATAAAAAAAAATTGTATTATGCATTAAGAATAAATTTATTTCACAACTTTGTCAGCATTAAATGACCCACCAAGGTTGATATGCCGTAAAAAAAAAAAACAAACAAACCAAACCATCCGCATGCCTGCAGACAGACTCATCCGTAAATTACTTTATGGTGAACTCGCAGATGGCATGTGAAGGGCAGGACGCCCAAAAGCAGTTCAAAGACCATATTAAGACGCCGCTGAAGAAATGCACCATCCCACCTTCAAGTCTCGAAGAACTGGCTTCCAGCAGACAGGGTTGACGAGACACATGCCGCACAGGAGCTGAGCGGCTCAATATTGAGATTAACAGGGCTGCAGAGTGGCAACATCTTTGTCGTCATGAACCACCAAATGCAGATAGGAATTTCCCTTGCAATGTGTGTCTCAACATCTGCACGTCCAGAATTGAACTAACTAGCCACCAGAGGGTCCACAACCATTGAAGACGTGGAGTACATCATCGTTGTCTGTGATGGGCTTCTGAAAGGAAAGGAAAATAATGCTAATGTTGGTCCTCAGTAAAAGTATGCATCCAACTATTTAATCTGCCCTGCTATTTACCCATAGCTGGTATGCATCCAACTATTCTCCCTCCAGGGAGAATAGTTTGATGTATACCAGCTATGAGGGGGCCTAGTTAGCTCAGTCGGTAGAGCGTTCAGCTAGAAACCACAAGGTTCTTAGTTCGATACCGGCCCTCGCCAACTCAGCGTATGAATAGCACAGGGATCTGTGTGGTAAAATAAGGAACTGATGGTAGGTGTGGTGCTCCACCTCAGATGCAAAAACAATCTCCTTGGTCTAGCGCCATTGAAAAGGGGATAAACTCCCTCGCTGATTAGCTGATACTGACTTTAGGCCACCTCAACGACTTTTAGGACTTACTTACACAACCAGTCTAGTAAATGGCAAAATATGAATTTAAACTTGTTAAACTCTGCTTAAGAAATTGATCTTGTGTCACATCCTACTCGTGCAAAGTGTTTGGTAAATATATATACTTACAAGATTGAAATTAATTTCTGTTTTTTTTTTTTAAACCTATAGAATGTTTTTCAAAGCATTAAAATCTGTTGTATACGGAAAAAACGAATTGATTAAAATTCACTTGAGGAGATTGCAGATTTAATTTGGAAGAAATTGTTGTCATAAAGTCTAACCAGACATTATAAACTTTAAGTTGGAACCAAAAGGTGAGGAAGGCAATTTAGAATGACTTTTATTGCTGATGTGAAGATTTTTGTGGAGTATAAACTTACTCAGCCTTTTTATTATCCAAGAGAAAACACTGTTAGCCTAAATGGCTATTTGTGATTTATAGAAAATCTTTTTTGTTCCTTTTAAAAATTCATTGCTTTTGCTTTAAACTTAATTTCTTCATTACACTACTTCCTATTTTTTTTGTTTTGTTTTTCTTTTGATTTCTTTTTTTTGTTTTGATTTCTTTTTTTTTTCTGGTTATTTCTTTTTACTTTTTTTCTTATTTGCTAATTCTTTCTAAAGTCATCAAATTTTTATTTTATTTTTTTGGTTTGTTTAAATTTATTTAGATATTGTTTTTTCTACCATGATGTCTTTTTCTTCTTTCCTTGCAAATTTTAAATCTCCTTTTTAATGATTTTTTTATAATTTCCTTTTTGCTTTCCTTTCTTCCGGACAATATTTTTTTTTTTTTCTTTTCTTTTTTTTTTTTTTTCTTTTCTTTTTTTTTTTTTTGTCAAATAATATTTTTTGTCTTTCTTTCTCCATCCTTTTTCTTTCTTTCTTTCTTTTATCCTTTCTATCTTCCCTCCTTTCAAACATAATCACTTTATTTCCTTTCCTTTAAGAAACATCATTTTTTATAACTTTCTTTCTTTTGTTCTTCCTTTCTTTCCTTCCAGATATAATCTTATTCTTCTTGCCTCTTCATTCTTTTTCTTTATCTTCATTTATTCTTTTTCTTTCATCCTCATCTTTTTTCTTTCTATTCCATCATTCATTCATTCTTTCTATTCATCATTCATTCATTCTTTTCTTTCATCTTCATTCATTCTTTTCTTTCATCTTCATTCATTCTTTTTCTTTCATTTCATTCATTCTTTCTCTTTCATCTTCATTCTTTCTCTTCTCTTCTTCTTCTCTTTCTCTCTCTTCTCTTTCATCATTCTTCTCTATTATCATTCATTCTCTATTATCGTTCATTCTTCATTCATTTTATCATTCATTCATTCATCATTTTTTTCATTCATTCATTCATTCATTCATTCTTTCATTCATTTCTTTATCATTCATTTATTCATTCTTTCTCTTTTATCATTCATTTATTCATTCTTTCTCTTTTATCATTCATTTATTCATTCATTCTCTTTTATCATTCATTCTTTCATTTTTATCATTCATTCTTTCTCTTTCATCTTCCATTCTTTCAAACATATTTTTTCTCTTTCTTTCTGTTTGAAGAAATTAGGATTTTTTGTTTATTTATTTTCTTCCATCTCATAATTTTCATTACATTTTTTTTTTAAATCCAGTTTTTCAATTTCCCTTCTATTATTTTCCCCCCGAGTTTTTAAATTTTATTTCTTTATTTTACCTTCATCCTTTTTTGTGAGTATTTTACATCTTTAACTTCCCTTAGTCAACAACAAGATCTTTTCATTTTGTAATTCCTTACCATATTCCCAAAAAGCCTAATAATTTTCTTTAGAAATTATCTTTAGTGTACAATTCTAGAAAAAGGTTAATTAGTCCACTGTTAAGTAAAAAGAAACTAGATGAGCAAAATCGTTTTTATTTACTGTAACATTTTTGCAATATTTAGGGTAACTCTTCATCTTAATGAGACCAATATCTTCATCTTTTTCTTTAATAGCAATTATTCTAAGCAAATACTTTTCCAGTATTTCCAGGTGTTATTTTTGGCACTTTCCACATTCAACACTTGGGCTCCAAGATCTTCTTTGCAGACAGAACTCATTACATCTCTAGTTCTAAATTTACAAAGTCATAAAAACGAACTTAGTCTAAAGTAAATTTAACTTTTATTGAAAGGTGATAAATATCTTTTATTTATAAAATACAAAAAACGTGAAAGAAAAAAATTGAGAAAAATGTTGCTGAAAAAATCAGGATTATATGTATTTTCCCCAAACTTTCTGTGGTCGCGAGTATGATGTTAAACTGCATCTAGTGGTAAAATTCCAGTTCTGGATAGCTCTGTCTGCTAGGACAGAGGACAACAGTGAATTCACCTCTGCAAAGAGGTAAAATTCCTCCAATGGGCCGCCCTGTTGGCTGTGGCGTTAGAATGCACCGACTGCACCTCTGCAGAGGGGTAAGACTCCCCCAATGAGGCCACCTGTTGGCCGTGGGTGGCGACCCGTGATGCTTAAGGATAGAGCCCAGGTGGATGAGCAGTTCATGACTTGCAATACCCCACTTTGGCCCTATCTTGGGCTAGACAGGTGATCGGAGAGGCCTCCTCCGATCAATCGGCTGGTCACGTCAAGCCCTAGCACCTATATGATTTTCCCAACCCTATTGCCCTTATGGCAAGCCCCCAACCCCTTTTTATCATATGGGTGCTAGAAGGCGGTGGCTGAGGGTCTACATGTCCTGGGAATGACATTAAACTATCTGATGGTGAGGTTCCAGTTTTGGAGGTTTGGGGAATGTGGAGCACCCCTTCATCACCATTGCTCCCTGGTCCACTCTGACCCGGAGTGGTAGTACCTGTTAGAGTCTCATCTATGGGTTAAATAGAAAAATGTATTTATAAAAAAATTGTATTATCCATTAAGAATTGATTTATTTCAAAACTTTATGGGCATTAAATGACCCACTGAGGTTGATATGCCGTAAAACAAAACAAACCAAACCAAACCTCCAATGGGGTCACCTATTGGCGGTGACCTGTGATGCTTAAGGACGGAATCCTGGTGACTGAGCAGTCCATGATATGCAACACTCCACTTTGAACCATAATGGCAAATCTCCGACCCTTTTTATCGTATATGTGCTAGAAGGTAGTGGCTGAGGGTCTTTAGTGACGTTAAACTGTATCTAATGGGGGAAGTTCCAATTCAGGATCACTGGTGAGTGTGGAGTACCCCTTCATTGCTATTACTCACAGGTCCACTCTGAATCAGAGTGGTAGTACCTGTTTGGATCCCATGGAGTAGATAGATTAAAAAATGTGCGTGAAAAAAAAAAATGGAATGAATAAAACAAAAATGTCTTTAGCATAAAATAACGCAAGGGTTGACATGCCATCAGATCCAACCAACCAACCCTTCTGCTATGAGTAGGATGTGACACAAGGCTAACTTTCAAGCGGAAGTTAAATTTAGAAGTTTTCCTTCTCTAAGACCAGTTGTCATACCAGTGTTAAAGTGCTTAGTCTGCCCTACTATTTAGCCATAGCTGAAAAAAGAATAATGCATACCATTTACCATGGGGAGGATGTGACACAAGGTCAAAGTATGGGTCATGTATAATAATATTCAAATTGCATTTTGTATAAAGATGCTTTTTCTATCTATCTATCTATCTATATATATATATATATATATATGGAGGATATGTGCTTAATTGAAGTCATACCTAATTTTGAAAATTAATTAGTTCATAATTAATGAATTTAGGCAGGCATATATGTTCAAATGTAAGGCTAAACAATTCGAGAAAATTGCAATCCCTGAATGTACATTTCGACCTATTAGGTCTCATCAGCAAGGTTATGAGACCTAATAGGTCGAAATGTACATTCAGGGATTGACATTTTCTCGATTTGTTTAGCCTTACATTTGAACATATAATTCATTAATTATTAACTAATTAATTTTCAAAATTAGGTATGACTTCAATTAAGCACATATCCTCCAAAAATTGTCGGCTAAAAGCCATATCAAATAAACATTGTTTATTTACTTACTCTCATATAATAATGGACTCAGTCATCGATTTCGAAGCATGAGGGTTCATCCAATGAACAACCTACACAATATTTTGTTTATAGTGGTGAAGGCTTGTGTCGGACCATTCCACACTTTTTGGCACAGTCGATAGGACAGAATTGGTGCACAAGGAATTCCACAAACCCAATCAATGACTGACCTTAGGCTTCTAAATTTTTCCTTCTCCTAGACTGGTTACCTATCCAAGATTAAAGAGCCCAGTCTGCCCTACTATTTAACCCATATCTTTCCCAATGGTATTAGTGCTAAGTGAAATGTAAACAGCCTTGTCTAGGATTTGAACTTAGGTTGATGAGTCCATTTCCTATGACTCTACCACTATGCCACTATATATATATATATATATATATATATATATATATATATATATATATATATATGTTTGTAATGTTACTTAATATACTAGAAGAGCAGTAAGCCGTGAGAAGTAAATTGGCAGTAATAAGTGTTTTGATTTTTCTACCTTGGGCAGTAGGCCACACCCTGTTATTATATCCAATGTCATTTACTCTTGAATACAAGTGCAAAATACATGTTTCCAAAAAACAAAAAACAACAAAGAAAAACATACAAGATAAGAGTCTGCAAAAATAGATAAATAAAAATAGCTAATAAGAGGGAAATAAAAGAAAAACAAAACTAAGAAAAGGTCATAAGTAAAACTCGATCAGTAAAATCGCATGTCAGGGATTGTCAATGTTTTCCAATGGCACAGTTAATTTCCTGTATTAACGTTTTTCACAATGCAATGAGCAGTCATCATTTTTCTGCACTTTGTGGTAAGTGGATTGGAAGTAAACAATATTATTTAATAGGAAAATAAAAAAATGTCAGCAGTTCTTGTATTTTGGTGAACTGAAAGTCTAAGAAATGTTAATATTCATAGCACAAATTTGCATAATAACAATGTACAAGGTGTTTCAAAAAAGTATCGAGATTTTTGGTATTTTTTAACACATATTGTATACTGAAAAAAATAACATTCCATTCATTGTTCATTTCTATCTTGGTAAATACAGCTTCAAACTCAGCACTTTTAAGACACACCTTGTATTCGGAAAAAAAAATAACGTTCCATTCATTGTTCATTTCTATCTTGGTAAATACAACTTCAAACTCAGCACTTTTATGACACACCTTGTATTCGGAAAAAAATTAACATTCCATTCATTTCTATCTTGGTAAATACAGCTTCAAATTCGGCACATCTATGACACACCTTGTATTCAGAATAAAAATAACATTACATTCATTGTTAATTTTTATCTTGGTAAATACAGCTTCAAATTCGGCACTTTTATGACACACCTTGTATTCGGAAAAAAATTAACATTCCATTCATTTCTATCTTGGTAAATACAGCTTCAAATTCGGCACATCTATGACACACTTTGTATTCAGAATAAAAATAACATTACATTCATTGTTAATTTTTGTCTTGGTAAATACAGCTTCAAATTCGGCACTTTTATGACACACCTTGTATTCAGAACAAAAATAACATTCCATTCATTGTTAATTTCTATCTTGGTAAATACAGCTTTAAACTCGGCACTTTAATGACACACCTTGTATTTGGAAAAAATTAATGAATGCAACGTTTTTGTTTTTTTTTTCAGAATATATGGTGTGTCAAAAAGTACAAAAATCTCAATACTTTTTTGACACACCTTTTTATATTAATTGCATTCATATTATGCCAGATAACTGTTTAAAATTCAGACAATTTGTGCCAATCATAGTTTTGTTGTTGTTGAGGGAAAAATAAATTTTAAAAACCAACCGAGTCCATCACTTACTGGTAGACTAATCTCTTCCATTCCTATTTCCTTCAACCTCAGTTTTTGTGGAAAGGAATTCTACTTGGCTGCACATTAAAAGCTGAAATAGCTTGTTGAGAGAAAAACAAAATTTCAGTTAACACAAAAAGTCTTTATTGAGGGGGCTCAAAAAACAGCGTCCAACGCTTACTGGCAGACTAATCTTTTCCATTTCTTTCTCTTCTCCAGTTGCTGTCTTGTCACAATCAACTTCTACTTCTTGGTGTTTCTTCTTCTTCTTGTTCTAAGCCTCATCTAACACATAACACGCACTTTTTCCTCTGTCTCTCTTGGGTTTCTGCTGGTTTATTTATACACACGCTTGTAGCTGTCATACAGGAACTTGGGACAACTCAATCTTCAGCGCTATGCTCAAGTATCGCCTTTTCATATTCAGAAGCATGTGGGAAGGCACATCTTCCGAAACATTGTACAGATAACAATAAAGATGAGGACAATAGTCCGAATAAACCAAATAATACAAATTATCAAATCTCATCTTAAAAAATTCAGAGAAACAAGACATGAAATTTTCTTCCGAATCGTTGCCTTGGCATTCAATTCGTCTATTCCACTGAGATTTCATCAGTTGAGGTAACTGTTGTTTCTTTTTTGTGTTCTCCACACTCTCAAATCTCCACACTCTTGAGATGAATTCTTAGTTTAGAAAACAAGAAAAAGTTGCATTGAGTTTAAGTCTGATGCGAATAGAGACTGCTGCACTTCAAAAGTGTTGTTTCTTCAAAAACAATATAGCTTCATATTTTCTTTTTTAAAACATTGGCACGGACTTGTCTAGACAACAACATCTTATTATACGAGTTGCTTAGCTCAGCACCTGTCTTTTTAAAATTTTCAGTTTTCAATATCAATAGTTTTATTATCCCATCTTGCATGACAGGGTTAGCTCAGTCGGTAGAGCGTTTGGCTAGAAACCACAAGGTTCCTAGTTCGATACCTGCCCTCGCCAACTCAACATATGAGTAGCACAGGGATCTGTGCGGTAAAGTAAGGAGCTGATGGTAGGTGTGGCACTCCACCACAGACGCTAAAATAATCTCCTTGGTCTAGTGCTAGTGAAAAGGGGATAGACTCCCTCGCTGCATGGCTGATACTGACATTAGGCCACCCCGACGACTTTACTTACTTTATATATATATATATATATATATATATATATAATTTTAATATGTATGCTATATATATATATATATATATATATTTAATGTACTTATTTTCATGCATTCTCTCTCTCTCTCTCTCTCTCTCTCTCTCTATATATATATATATATATATTATATATATATATAAAATTTGTATTTGCATATAATCATTTGTTTAGCTTAGTTGTGGCACAAGACTTCGAAGGCTTGCTAACTATTACATGAGATACTCTATATATGTGCATATACATGCATCTCAATATTTTCACCACCCTGTCACCTGGGGCATTAGAATGTACCGACTGCACCTCTGCAGAGGGAAAGAACTCCCCCAATGGGCCACCTGTTAGTCATGGGTGGCGACTTCTGATGCTTAATGATGGAGTCTTGGTGGATGAGCAATCCATGACCTGCAACATTCCACTTACTTAGACCCTCACTTAGGCTAGACAAGCGGTCGACCAATCTGCTGCTCACGTCAAGCCCTAGCACCTATATGATTGTCCCAACCCTATTGCCCTTATGGCAAGCCCTTTTTATCATATGGATGCGAGAAGGCGGTGGCTGAGGGTCTACATGTCCTGGGAATGATGTTAAACTCTATCTGATGGTGAGGTTCCAGTTTTGGAGGTTTGGGGAATGTAGAGTATCCCTTCATCATCAATTCTCCTTGGTCCACTCTGACCCGGAGTGGTAGTACCTGTTAGGGTCCCATCCATGGGTAAAAATGTGTTTATAAAAAACAATGAGTATCCATTAAGAATGACTTTATTTCAAAACTTTATCGGCATTAAATGACCCACTGAGGTTGATATGCTGTAAAACAAACCAAACCAAACCAAACTAATATTTTCAAAATGATCTCATATAAACCATATATTGATTTATAGATGTACCTTTACATGTGTGTAAAAATTTTTATATCTCTCTCACACATATTGAGACTAGTAGATGTGTATTGAAAATTACATTTAAATATAAACTTATATATATATGATCCCATAACCTGTAGAGCTCTCTAGGAGCGACTTTAATCTAATTCACCACCATCAGTTGTTTACTGATTTGATCTCTCTCTGAGAGGTTAAGGAACCGGGCGGATGAAAAGTCAGTTTTGTTTCGCTCAAGGTCAGAAGTAGTTGCTGACTCTAGCCACACTGATGAGATGTGAAAAGATGAAATGTCGTTTCTGTGGATGACTTATATATCTATCTATACATATATAAAGAGCAGTTGTGTGTATCTGTATGTCCAGATGAAACTACGAAAATAAAACCATTAACGACAAAGTAAATATATATACACATTAGATATCACCAGGGCTTGGTTTTTGAGCAAAAATAATGAAGGTTTGATTTATATTTGTGAAGTTAATTAAAAAATTAAATCTAATTGATAACAGCATAGAATTTCTTTTGCATTTAAAGTTTTAAATTTTTTTTTTTTCAGGGTGGCTGTATCAATGCAAGGTCTTTTTTTTTTACATAGGGATTTTAATGGGGCATCCTGCGAGGATCCAACTTGTGATTCAGTAATAATGGATCTGTGAGACTAACTTTTTTTGTTACCCTCCTCTTCCCAGGCGATGCTGGGTAGCCGCTTCTAGTATATATATATATATATATATATTTTATAAAAAAAGAAGCATGTCCGCAAAATGTAATGTTTTCTGTTAAAAAAAATTACAGAAACACGCACAACCTATGTATATATATATATATATATATGTGTATATATATGTATATCAATATATGTATTGATCAAAGCCTGAAGAAGATACCAGAATATCTGAAACACGTGTTGCGTATGTGAAATAAAAAGAATAAAACATTTTTTCTGAGAACGATACATTTTCTTCTTTTTATAAAATCTTACATTTTCTCCGTTGGAACCAGAACAACATTTATATATATATATATATATATATATATATATATATATATATATATATATATATATAGATATTGAAAATCAAAGAAATATGCTCTGAAAAAAAAACCCTAACGCCCCACAGCTGTAAATCAAGTCCAAAATAGGCAAAGTACCCAACCAAATCCACTTATGGTTTATCAATTTCTACTTGATTTGCATTCAGTAAAAATAGTTCAGCAGTGACAGGTAAAAAGAAATTTGTCACCAGCAGAGTCACATATTGATTCAGCCATGATAATCAGTGAACTCACTTGGATTTATTGCCATGGATGACATTCGGCCTATATGCCAGCTCAAAGGCTAGACTCAAACATTAATTCCATCAGGAAACTGGCTGGTATGAGATTTATTTTACTATTAAATTTATTGATCAAGTCCCTTGTCCCTTTTATATTGCCAGCTTTTGATTTTCTCTTAGTTTTAACAGGAAAAAAACTACAACAAAAATATCCCCAGAGAGACTAATTTGGTATTAAAAAATCTTCACAAAACCAAGAGAAATATCACAGAAGCAGTGATCTCTTTTATTTTCTATAAATACATTCATTTAATATCCCTTAAAATCTGGTCATTAGTATCACTAGTCCTTGTTAGTAGTCATTAAAATGTATTTATATATATTATAATATAACTGTAATTTCTTATTTCTCTCTTTTTAAAAAAAAAAAAATGTTTGTTGAGAACTAATAACATTTGACCGGATGACAGACAATATTAGAACATTTGTTCTCAACAAACATTTAAAAAAAAAAGAGAGAAATAAGAAATTACAGTTATTTGTCCATTTCATTCATAAAGGAGGAGAAGAAGAAAGAGAAAAAAAGGAGAAGAAAAGGAAATAAGAAGAAAAATTATAACCACACAAATAAAACATAAGCACATCCATTTCTGATACGAAACTCTGATGATGAAGTTCATGCTTCGAAATCGATAAGAGACAAAAATAACATCTTTTTGTTTTTATTTTTCATACGCATTGTATTGGCCTTCAAAATATTAATATATTATAACATACTTAACAATGCTTCAAGCAAATTACCAATTGCTTTTATTTACATATATATATATATATATATATATACACACACATACATACACACACCAACCCCTCCGCACGAGAAGGATGTGACACAAGGTCAATTTCTTAAGCGGAGTTCAACAAGGTTTGAATTCAGAGTTTTCCTTCTCCTTCTCCAGTTGCCTAGCCAAAGTTAAAGAGCTCAGATTACATAATGTTCATCCATTGGCTTTGATTATGACCATTAACTAAACCAAAGCTTAACAAAGGAAATACATTTGTTTATTAAGCTGAAGGTTTGTGTTAAACCAACCACAGTTCTCTCTTTAAAAAAAAAGAACATTAGTGTAAAGTGAAATGCAAACAGCCTCATCCAGAATTTGGACTTGCCTCACAGAGTCCATTATCTTTGACGATAACCATTACACCATCTGTGTCTCCATACATCCGAACACTTTGTGGGATGACATAAAAAAATTTTTCTTTCCCCTAAGTTAAATTTGCTATTGAAATGTAACATGTAAATATGCACATCTCAATTCTGTTATGACATCACTAGAAACTCTCCTTGAATTTTGATTATTTTCTTTCTTCTGAATATTGGCAATAAATTAGTTCATTGTTAACGCAATCAATGCCTTTTCAATTCTGTTTACATCATTTACAGTCATTTCCTTTTACTGAATGAAATGAGATCACTACAGTTTATTTTAGAGTCAAATACACAAACTTCAATTTATTGTTTAACATTTTCTTTAGAATTAACTGTGAGCCAATAACCAAGGAATTATTCATTCTCAAGATGCAGAATAAGCACTAAGAATACAAAGTCATAGGTTAATTCATAGTTGAGTAACATGATATTACAGGGTAACAGAACCCAAATTATTTATTTTCCCATTAAACTAACCCTAAACCTCAAAACCTAACCCTAAACCCCCCCCTTAGTTGAGTAACATAATATTGCAGGGTGACCCAGAAAACACAGAACTCACAAATTTTGTAATAAAACTGTTAATTTTAATTTTTTTCTTTAAAGTTTAAGTCCAACAAGAGTTAGGGTATTGGGAAAATAATAAATAATTTGGGTTGCTGTTTCTCTGGTCACTCTAATATCATGTTACTCAACAAGGAAATAACCAAGGCATATATATTAAGAGGAGAAATTAAAATAATGACCTTACAAGAATAAATAAATGAATGAAGAATTAGCATAGTTCCTGTCAAAAGGACTGTTTTTTTTTTTTTTACTTTATTCTGCCAGGACCAGATTATAGCCATGTGTGTGTGTGTGCTCTGCCTGGGGTCAGAGTATAGTTGTGTATGTGTGGTCCTATGCCAGTCATGGTACTTGATAAGATTACTTAGTTCCATGACTACCACATGTGTTTCCGGCCAGATGCTCTTTTGATGCCCTCTGTGCCATGCTATGTTCCTTTGACCCGCAGAACTGGGATCGATGAACTTGGTTGGAGCATCTTTGTGACGGTTTTGAGAAATTAGTGGAAATGAGATAACACATCATTAACAATAACAAACGGTTTTTATTGTAATCGATGAATAGTTTTGCTCACTAGGTCAGAGAGAAAAGACCCAGTGAGGAGCTTTGTCTGGTGTTTTGTTTCATGCTAATTAGCATTGTGTGGGCCGGGTTAGCTCAGTCGGTAGAGCGTTTGCTAGAAACCACAAGGTTCCTAGTTCGATACCGGTCCTCGTCAACTCAGCGTATGAGTAGCACAGGGATCTGTGCAGTAAAGTAAGGAGCTGATGGTAGGTGTGGCCTCCACCTCAGATGCTAAAAAAATCTCCTTGGTCTAGCACTATTGAAAAGGGATAGACTCCTCGCTGACGGTGCTGATACCGACTTTAGGCCGCCCCGTCGACTTTACTTACTTTTTTAATTCAGGCAATGTGGACTTTACTTAATCAGAGTTGTTTTTCTTGGCGGCAAAGTCTATTTCTTCTAGTGGCAATTTTCTTATTTCAGCAATTCTGAATTCTCTGTGGCCCTGTAACAAACTTGTTTTTGTGATCCGGCCGTCTGACTCTGATTGAATGTTTACAATTCAAGCATCTGTTTTTAGGCAAAATTGTATCTATTTTTTCATTGGAATACATTTAGCAAGTGCTAACAGCTAGCCCAAAAACAAGGCTACCCTTCTGACAGCTCGATAAACATATCATCTAAGGTCACTCCTGTAACCTTTTTTTCTATCTATATTCACAATAAGCAAAATCAGAACTTACATAATATTTTGATTATTGCATTTTAACAAAACCATTTACTTTAACTAAAAAAAAAACAAAAAACTTCTACACTTTCTGTTGTATACTTTCTTTACTTCTATTATTCTTCTGCTCATCTTTGGTATCTTACGTTCTTCTTCTAGCTCTGGACTTTGTCTTGGGACTTATGTTTGGTCTTCCATTGGGGATTTCTCTTTATCAGAAGCCCTGTGTCATTGGTAGTTTTTAGATAATAACCCAAGACTTCGATTTGCTTTAGATCATATTTTCTTCGCAAAATCCCCACCATACTACTGTGCAGATTGAGTTGGCCGTGCACTTAACATGACTTACCACTTCGTGGTTTGGCCGATACTGAAACTAAAAACTCTTTCTAATCTAAACCGGAAAGAGGGTCTTCTCCACCGATTCTCACGTATCCCCAGAGAGGATCAGACTGAGGTCAAGCGATTCACTTAAATCCTTCAAGGCTGCGGCTGCAACTTATAACAGCCATTTTGGTTTCTACACTATATGGTAAATAAGTTTAGGTTTACTAACAATATGTAACATTTCCTCTTCCTTAAAATTAGTTGATGCCACAAAAGTACTCCATCATGTTAAAGTTGTTGTGTGGTTCTCTGTCTGAGGTTAGAATAGTCATGTGTGTATCTTTTTTTCTCTGGCCAGTGATGAATTAGGTGTTTAGTAATTAGTACATGGGGTAATAAGATAGCCGGATGAAGAAGCGAATGATACAGCATCTTTAAATACAGGTGCCTTTACAGAAGTGTTTACTTCCAGTAATGTGTGTAGGTGTTAGGGGTTAATATTAAGTGCGATACTATAACAGCCAGAGTTAGAGAATGTTATGTGTGTTTGTGCTCTAGCTGGAGTCAGAGTATACCATATTGTGTGTTCTCTGTCCAAGCTTAGAGTATAGTTGTGTGTATGTATTTTTGTTTTTTATCTGCCCGGGTCAGATTATAGTTCAGGTGTGTGTTGTGTCTGTGTGTGTGCTCTAACTGGAGTCAGAGTATGTCTGTGTGCTCTTCCTAGGATCAGTGTTTATTTGTAATTATGAAAATCCCATGGTTATCTTTAAAAAATATATAAAATTGGATGAAAACACTTTCAAAGAATAGAAGGTTTTAATTCTTCTTCCAAAATAGATATGAAATAAGAAAAAAAAACAAACCTAACTCATGTAAAATGTGCAGATTCTCTTGTAGGCATATTTTATTGAAAATGTCAGACAAGGATTTGTGTTAAGCTTAGTATTCAGTTTTTCTGGTTAACAAAAGAAATGTTGCAATTGTGATTTTAGGCAGTTTAAAACTGTCTTAGTCTGTGTTAGAGTAATCATTAGATTCTTTTTACGCATTTTGGTTATTGTCAGAAGAGGATATTTCTGTTGCAATATGATAATGGTTGTACAAATAATGAACTCTAGATATTAATATATATAGATTTGTCATGTTTGTTTGTTTGATTTTATGGCATCTCAACCCTTGTTGGGTTTTTTATGCCAAAGATGTTTTGTTCTTTTCATGCTTGGTGGCATTCAAAACTTTGGTGTAGCCTTGTATTAGAAGTGGCGGAAGTCAATCTGATCAGTGAAAAAAATTTCTTTGAGTTGAAATCGTTGACAATGCTCTTATGTATGTATTGTATCTTATATATAATATATATATAATTATATATATATATATATTATATATATATATAAGAAGGTTTTTTAGAATTGTGTGTAATATCATATATCTATATATATATTATATATATATATATTATATATGTGTGTGTTCACATTGGTGCTGTACTGTGAATTTGCCAATTAGGCTAGAGAATTATATGTAATAATAATGTAGACAAATGCAGGATGTTACACGCCCTTTGACTGGGGCGTTTAGAAAGCACGCTGCACTCTGCAGGGGGTAAGATCCCCCAATGGGGCCACCTGTTGGCTGGGTGGGACCGTGATGCTTAATGGATAGACAGGTGGATGAGCAGTTCAGACATGCAATACTCCACTTTTGGCCCATCTATGGGGCGGTCGGAGAGGTCCGATCAATCTGGCTCTGGATCCGTCAAGCCTAGTACCTATATGATTGCCCCCACCCTATTGCCCTTCATGGATCCAGCCCTTTTTATCATATGGGAGCTAGAAGGGTGGCTTGGGGTCTACATGTCCTGGGAATGATGCGTGTAAACTCTATTTCTGATGGTGAGGTTCAGTTTTGGAGGTTTGGGGAATGTGAGACCCCTTCATCACATTCTCGCGTGGCCACGTGGTAGTACTGTTAGGGTCCTATCATGGTAAAAGAAATATATTTATAACAAATGGTATATCCATTAAGAATGACTTTATTTGAAAACTTTATCGGCATTAAATGACCTACTGAGGTTGATGTCGCATGTACAATCAACCAAAAACAGGATGTTTAGCGAATGGAGGAATAGATTATGATAGGTAGTATGTTGAATGCTATAACATTTCATCTTCAGTAAATGAGCTGAGTTCTGTATTCTAATAACATGTTTTTTGTAAGTTTATTATTAATAGAGTGTGCATTTCCAATGATTTTGCCATTTTTTAATGATAAATTTTTTCAGTGGTGCAATCAGGAAACACTGTTTACAGTTGTGCACTTTTTTTAAAGAAAAATCAATAGTGATGGTCCTGTCCTGTCCCTATGGAGAACTACTTTTGTCACTGTACCTGAAACTTTTTTCTTTACTGGAGAGTCAGTGGTGTTTCCAACTCCAAGGACTGTCATTTTTATACTCAGGGCTCGTAGTGGAAAATCTCCATCTATCTCATTTGTTAACATTTTTGTGACTGAAATATGCTTCTTTATGCATCACACATTTTTGAAATTTCACATGGTTGCACTTCTCAACACCAAGAATTTGATGACAGAACTCTGTTCAAGCTAAATGTGATAATTATTATGGTCTATGAGGAATTTGGGATTGAAGAAAATGGTAATCAATTCTGGAGAAAGAAAAGAAATAAAAGCAAAGGTTAAAGTTTGGAGGGTAAACAACTCAAGAGGGCCAACAATTACCAACAAATGACCCGGAACTAGATTTTAAAATAAACAGGAAGTTCCGAGTTTTGACGGAAGCAGAAGTAGGTGAACCCTCCCAACCCGGGATAGAAAGGAAGAAGAGAAAAATCGGGCTTTTTTTTTGGCCTAGGTATTTTAAGCAAGATCGGGGCTTCCCAAGTTCCCGTGATGTGTTTTGCATAGTAGTTCGAACATGATTTTATGATAATTTGAATACCATCTCTCTCTCTCCTTCTCTCTGAAAAGAAACCTAGAGCCTAGAAATAAATTAACAGCCCCTTGTGACTATACGACTTGCGTATGTTGTTTTGACTAAGTGACTACTACTATGACCCGACTGGCCCTATGCTACACTAGAGCTGTTTGATTTTGGATAGTGTCCAATAAATATATTTGTGAGATTGAAATATCTTTTGCTATAAACCAATTCCAAAATATGTGGAATTTGTATTTATGAAAAAAATTCTGAAAAATAAATTGGAAAATGAAATCTGAGTGGAAAATGATCATTTTTTTTAAACAATAATTATTCATTATTGTTCAACTCTGCACAAGAATGCTGCGTGCGATCCTAAACAAAACGTGGAAACAACACCCCACAAGAAAATCACCTGTATGGTAACCAGCCCCATATCACCCAAACCATCTGAGTAAGATAAACAAGACACGCAGGACACTGTTGGAGAAGCAAGGACAAACTCATAAGTGACGTCCTCCTGTGGAAGCCAGCACATGGGCAAGCCAGTGTGGGCCATCCAGCCAAGTCGTTCATTGACTGGCTTTGTGCGGATACTGGATGCTGCGTAGAAGACCTCACGTAAACAATGAGTGATAGGGACGGTTGGGGGGAGAGTGTCATGGATATCCGTACTAATAGCGTGACATGATGATGATTCTTCAACTTGGATTAGATTTTCTTTTATCTTTTTTTTCTCAAACTATTAAGCAAAGAGCATAGATCGGGAATAAGACTTTTAAGATTTGAACTTGTATATCCCTTTTTCTTCTAACTAGTATTGCTAGGTGAGATGTCATTTTAAAGCCAAGTTACTACTAAATTCTGTATTTTGCTACTCATAACTTAATGCAATTGTCTTTTGTTGTCCAGATTTGAAGCATTGTTTATTATCAGTTTTTGCTTAGTTTTACTTTCATTTTTTTTTATTAATTGTTTACAGAACAGACTTAGTGACTTGAATTCAAATCCTGGACACGGTTGTATGTGTTTTACTTTGTGGTAATCCCCTTTGGGAAAGGTAGGAATCCAATAGACTTAAGATGTCAGAATTTTGGATATAAAGCCTAATTTCTCTATCTGTGCTTCCATAAAGCTTTTTTCTCTTTATAGGTGACTCCATACAGCTTTATAACTTTACATGTGCTCCATATTGCCTTATCTCTTTACATGTGCTCCATATCGCCTTATCTCTTTTACTTGTGCTCATATGCCTCCATATTGCCTTATCTCTTTACATGTGAGTTCATATTGCCTTATCTCTTTACATGTGCCTCCATATTGCCTTATCTCTTTACATGTGCTCCATATTGATCTCTTTACATGTGCCTCCATATTATTGCCTTATCTCTTTACTTGTGTGTCAATATCGCCTTATCTCTTTACTTGTGCCTCCATATCGCCTTATCTCTTTACATGTGCGTCCATATCGTCTTATCTCCTTACATGTGTGTCCATATCGTCTTATCTCTTTACGTGTGCCTCCATATCGCCTTATCTCTTTATATGTGTGTCATATCGTCATCTCCTTACATGTGTGTCCATATCGTCTTATCTCTTTATATGTGCCTCCATAAAACCTTAGTTTTTGACTAGTTTTTCTTTCTTTAACTTATGGTTTGGTTTCTTAGTTTAATCGCATATCAACTTCCATGGGTTATTCAATGCCAAAGCCATCCTTGTAGAAGAACAGTAGTAGGACAATTTAACCCCAAGTTGTGGGGTTGAAGCGGTTTGTACATTTCCCAAGGGTCTTTGAAAGTGCACATAATAGCTTAGAGTTTGAACTCACTTACTCCAACATCACAGACCAGCACATTCACCATTACATCACAAGGAATCCCCCCTTTTCAATTATGACAAAGTAAAATTAGATAATGAAGAACATAGCTTTCAGGCTAAATCTAAATGACACCTGCTGATTGAGTTTTTGTCATCTAATTGGTAAGGTGCCAATCAGACAAGATTCGAGAGATTTAAATCGTTCCAAAACAGAATAGGAAATTAATCTTTAATTATAACACTCTGTAAAGTTTGTTCTTTTTCAAGAAGATTATTTTATTATTCAAACAAAGCACAAAGATATTTTATAAAACAATTGTTTATTAAAAAAAGATTTTTGATAAGATTTTATCAGTTACTAGCAGTGTTGCCTGGAATTTAAAAAAGTTAAAAATAAATCTCTGATTCTATATTCATAAATAGATTAACAAAAATCCTTGTTTTAGTCTTTATATATTCATTTTTTAAGTTTTTAAGACAAGGCTGTTTGCATTTCATATAGCGTTAATACCCTTGGGAAAGGTATGAATCTATATATTCTTGTGGTCAAGGACAGATAACTGAATATGGGATTTAATTGTATATAAAACCGACTTGCCCCTATTTATAGTTAATATTATAAAGTAAGGTGACGTACAACTTGTGGTAGTTTATGGTATCCGGGTAATTGTTAACGTCCTATACCACCTCATTCCGCCATCTGGAAGTCACATTCATCTTTACTAAGTAAAATAAAGTCGTCAGGGGGCCTAAAGTTGGTATCAGCCAGTCAGCGAGGGAGTCTATCCCCTTTTCAATAGTGCTAGACCAAGGAGATTGTTTTTGGGTGTCTGAGGTGAAGCGCCACACCTATCATCAGCTCCTTACTTTACTACACAGATCCCTGTGCTACTCATATGCTGAGTTGGCGAGGACTGGTATCGAACTAGGAACCTGGTGGTTTCTAGCCGAACGCTCTACCAACTGAGCTATCCCGGCCATCTTTACTAATCCTCCCTAAATGATAGCCTTTGTTTAAATGTAATATTAAACATATTTAGAAGTCTTTGATTTAAGGAAAATAGCAGGTAACTTTAAATGAAAAGGTTATTTTTAGCTAATTTATGATAAATGGGGCTCTGAAATTGGAAAATTCTCAACAGGATGTTAAGAGTTAAACTTTATGGAGACACGTTATAGAAAATAGACTTGGTGACCTGACTTAAAATCCTGGACATGGTTGTTTGTGTTACATTTTGTGTTAATGTAATTGGGAAAGGAAGGAATTCATCTATTCTCTACCAAGCTATTATTAAATAGTAGGGCGGATTAGGTTTTTTAGTTTGGTAGGTGTTGGATGTTTTGGGGATATAAGGCGTGTGCCAGACGGTCACTACTAAATATAGACTCGTTGACTATCACGTGACCCGAGAAAGATTCCTATTGTCCAATCACTGGCAGTGCTGCTGCTGGTGTTGTTGTATTAATAGAAGCCTGATTCTAAACTTATGTCATTGACACTTGGATTCTCTTGGACGTCAGACTTACAAAGAATATTATAACACCGGATTCTTATTGGCTTGCTTACTACATCTGGAACCAAGGATGATGGCCAGGTACTTAACAGATAGGCAAAATAAGATATTTTTGAGCTATTTTTTGGTAAAAAAAGACTGGTCTAGATTATTTGCCATCTATTCTATCTATCTATACATATATAAAGGGCAGTTGTGTGTATATGTATGTCCGGAGGAAACTTTATTGAATCGTGAGTTGGATCCTCACAGGACACCCCCATTAAAATCTCTATGTAAAAAGAATTTGCATTGATCCAGACACTCTGAAAAAAAAAAATTAATGTCTCCTATTTAGAATACTAAATGCAAAAAAAAAAAATCCATGCTGTTATCATTTAAACTTTATTTTTCAATTATCCTCACAATATAAATCAAATCTCTATTATTTTTGCTCAAAAACCAAGCTCTGGTGATATCTAATGTGTATATATATTTACTTTGTTGTTAATTGTTTTATTTTTTAAGTTTCCTTCGGACATATGCATACACACAACTGCCCTTTATATGTGTACTAGCAGCAGCTACCTGGCATCGCCTATACAACTAAAGCTTAAAAGGGGGAAGATTATGTTATACTAATCTTTCAAACGGAAAGCATCTGTCTACTAAAAATAATCAGAACATCAAAGCCTTAATGATTAAGGTAGTTGTATATTTCCCCATTGATATATATGGCTCGTGTTAGAACCAAGCTACATAGCAGTTCTAAATGTTGATTTTAAAAATAGGCATGCCCTTCCTTATATAATAGATTAGCAGTGGCTACCCGGCATCGCCTGGATAGAAGGGGGATTTTTTAAAAGTTAGTCCCGTGGATCCATTATTACTTCATCGTGAGTTGAATCCTTGTGCGATGCCACAATCAAAACCCTATGTAAAAAAATAGACCTTGCATTGTTCCAGCTACTCTGAAAAGAAATGTTAATGTCTACTATCTAAAATATTAAATGAAAAAAAAATCCATGCTGTTATCATTTAAACTTTATTTTTCAATTATCCTCACAAATATAAATCAAATCTCTATTATTTTTGCTCAAAAACCAAGCTAGTGATATTTAATGTGTATATATATTTACTTTCTGTTAATAGTTTTATTTTTTAAGTTTCCTCTGGACATACATACACAACTGCCCTTTATAGATAGATGGCAACAATGTGATATGAGAAAATCTTGTATATAAAAAATATATTCATTCTGAATTCTCAGTTTAATTTAACAACTGAAGAAGAATAGATCAACTAAAAATACTGATAAAAAAGTAACGATGATGACATTAGCCAGAAAATGTGGATATAATAATTGAAAATGTTTAATCCAAAAATGGTTTTTTTATAACTAAATGATAAAAACATTGGATAGGGGTTCAAATCTTGTTAGAAGCAATGTTTGTATTTTGAATTTCAAGTTTAATTTAACAACAAAAGAATTGATCCGGGAAAAACTTGAGAAAAAAAAAAGACAAGGCAAAACAAACGATAAAGTTCACCCATTCACCACTGGTACGATGTGGCACAAGTTCACAAGTATGGAGCATCCAGTGAGGATTGAAATTACTATTCAGTCATAATGATAAAATACAGCATTGTTCATAGATAAGTGTACTTTAACCAATTATTATTATGAAAAGTTAGTTTTCTTCTCAACCAAAGATACCGGATTTTATCAAAATGCATATTATTAGGTATTATCTATTATACAGGGTGGCAAGAGGTTTAATTTTTTTAAGGTTTAGAAGGTGGCTGTGGTTATTCTTGGTGCATGTTCTTAGGGTTTGCTCTTAACTCCATCTTATTTGGTGGTCACGCTGAAAAGGAAAGAATTCAAGGAACAAAAAGGAAGAGACAAAGACAAAAGGTGGTTTTATGATTTAGGCTTTATTCACCGGTCATAGACACCACTTGGCAAGGGAATTTATCCCTGACTAGTAGTAATGTCTTGTCCGGTTAAAGCCTAAGTCCTAATGGCCAAGAGATTCTCTTGGGGGTTGGAAGTGGGTCCTTTTTCCTCGCACATGTGCAAAGTGTTCTTCTAGTGAAGGCTCATGGGAGTTTATTTTTAAAATTCTAATTTTATTTCAATCCCCACAATTTTCAACTCTGTAGCCAAAAATAGAAATATATAGCAGTACAAAAGTATATCTTAATTTTAAGTTACCTTCTTTCAAAGATTTTGGTTCTTAGAATACACTGACTGTATCACCTGCAATGGGTAAAAGCCCCTCTCTTCATGACACTAAATTGTATCTGATGATTAGGCTCCAGTTTTGGAGATATAGAGGGAGTGGATTACTCCTTCATTTCCATTACTCCTGAGTCCACTCTGAGCTAGAGTGATAGTATCTGTTAGGGTCTACATCTATAGGTCAAATACATGTTTAAAAATGATTTGTATTCAATAGAACTGTGTGCAAAAAAAAAAAAAACCCTCTGAAAAAACTACTAAAAAAAAAGTAAATAGGAACATACAATGAATGCAATTCCCTAACCTCTAGGCATAAAATAACCCTAGACAGTTTGACTTATTTTCAATCAATAAATCAAAAAATGTTTTTGATTTTTATTTGCATTTATTTTTTTTGTCCATATACTCCCAGACATTTACTGACATATT
Source organism: Doryteuthis pealeii (assembly GCA_023376005.1). Taxonomy (NCBI): domain Eukaryota; kingdom Metazoa; phylum Mollusca; class Cephalopoda; order Myopsida; family Loliginidae; genus Doryteuthis; species Doryteuthis pealeii. Next base: position 9,325,001 of record CM042157.1, read on the forward strand.
ATATACTGGCATCAATTTCCAATATGTTATATAGCGGCTTCAAATTCAAGCTGTTAAATCATGTATCTATATACGTTGCAGGTATATATGGTCATGTGGCAAAGTATGTAGTAGCCAGACTTAAGAAACCACAACACATGGGTATAGTAGGAGTTTTGACTATTTCTCTTCTCGGCTGTACGTGGTGGGTGGCGAGTGTTGACAATGACTACTACTATTGCTGGGATGACTAGCGTTGGTGAGGTGGGAGGGGTGGACGAACCTCACTGCCTGCTGGCAGCAATGGACCATGTCAACGGTCGCTCTTGTGCTTGTTCGCCGTCCACTGCCTGACTGTCTAACTGACCTGTCGGCTCGAACCCTCAGGCCTTTTATATTGATAGGTACTCCTACGCATCTTTATCTTTTTATCTGATAACGGGCATTTGTTATATATTTCTTTATCTTTCCCTGCTTCTTTGACCGGAAAGCCTCGCTTCCGTTTTTTAACTTCTTTGTTCGCTTTTACTGGGAAAAAAGTCCTTTGTCATTTTTTTGTCTTTTCTTTGTTTAATTTAACCGGAAATTTCCCAATATACAACAATATGTATTCTGATTTTGATAATTAAATAGTCTTACTGGTTTACCTCAATCGGTTGAGTGTCAGCCTGGGAACCACAAGGTTTCGGGGGTTCGCTACTGGCCCTTGCCAACTCAGTGTATGAGTAGCATAGGGATCTGTGCGGTAAAGTGAGGAGCTGATGGTAGCTGTGGTGCCTCATCTCAGACGCCATCTCCTTGGTCTGGCACTAGTGAAAAGGGGATAGACTCCCTCACTGACTGGCTGATACCAACTTTAGGCCACCCCGACAACTTTACTTACTTATTATCTACCCATTAGCTTTATTGAAGTTAAACATGATAACAGGTTTCCATTTCAGTTTTCGCACACCAAACCTCTTTCTCAGGAAAAATGGCTTTTCTTATTAATAATGGAGATTCGCTTCCGGTTTTTGTCTGTAACAAAAACTACATCACTGCTTACGTCACACTACCTAAAATTGTCATAACATAGAATAAATACACTTAAAATTTGAGCATTCAGTCCTCATTGGTTTTTTAAACAAGTTTTAATAAATACATACTGGTATTATCTACCTATATATAGTTTGTTTTATTTTAATATATATCCAAAGTTATCAGAACTAAGTTTCCATTTCAAATTTTTAAATATTTTTCTCCTTTAATAAATTTGATGATTTTACTTTACTTATGATACAAACTCTCTGATATTAAATTTTCAACACTTCAGGCAATATTTATTTTATGTTGCCCAGAGGGCGTTTTTTTTTTTTTTTGCTAGTTTATATCATTGAGTTTTAGACTCTTGCTCTACAGCATTGAAACTTTGTGACCAAAAATAAGAAATATGGTATGGGAGAGTTTGATTTATTGCCAGGGGATGATAAGGAGGAGGGTGTCATTAGATCAGTTTTGTGGTGGATTAGGAAGGAAATTTTGATTACTTGTGAGTGGAGAAGGGAAGAAACGAGGGAAAGCAGGGTAAGTAGTCAATATCTATGTGGTTGGCTAGGGAATTTTTTTTTTTTTATTAAACCATATTCATGATGGACCTTGATTTTATTTTCACAAATTATAGTTTTTGCGATTGATATATCGAGGTTAAAGAATCCTGGTCTAATGTTGAATGACTCTGTGTAGGTTATAATTGCTGATTCGCAGAGACGTCTTAGTTGCTTCTTATGTATTGGTTTGCTGACAAAAAATAAGTACAACTCATATTTTGGGGAAAGTTATTTTTAATGCTATAGAGTGTGGTAATGAATGATACCTAATAATATTCATTTTCATTGTATAATATTCCACTAGAAATAACCTTTTTAGTATTTTCAGTTTAAAAGAAAATTAACTTTTTATAAAAAGAATTAGGGGTGTGTTTATTTATAGGCAATACTGTGTGTGTGTGAATTAAGTAAAAATACATCTGAAACCGGATAAGTATGCGTCCTGCGTCCCCGATGCATAAAAATCTAAAAGGATGTAGAAAAATTGTATCTATGCATCCCAGTATTTCCAGCAAACTGTAAATACATTTCAATATTTTCTTGGAAATTAATTACACTGTATGGGTACTAGGTAGGGGTTAGATGGCTTTAGTCATTCATACATAAAAACTATACAATTTATTAAGAAACTTTAGTTGGGACCCATAAAATTTCCCAAGGATTCATTCAAATCAAATCCATGCGTCCCAGAACACATTAAATTAAAAAGTTATCAGCATCACTGTGTGTGTGTAAATATATATATATATATACACAGTAAACTTATTGGTAAACCCTTGCGAATAGTTTGATAGTAGAAAAAAAATTAATACTATGCCTTAGCCAAAAGAAAAAAAACTTATATATAAACCACTAGGATTGTCTAAAGCTAAAATGTAAAAGGTGCTCAATGCTAAGTAGATCAAATTCTTGCCCTGATGAATTACTAAGCGGAACTATTCATAGGTATATCTGACTCATTAGATTTAAAATATATATAATCTTTGGTCTTTAGGCAAATCTATGGATGGTTTGAAATCTATATGAGACAAAAGCATCTCAACTGATGAAAACTCTTGGGCCCTTATATATCAAAATCAACAGGAGGGTCTATATATATATATATATATACACACACTGTAAGGAAGAACATGAAGCATAAACAAGACAAGGATAAGAAAGACAGTTGATTGGATACTAATACACTCACTTTATTTATAAGTGCTCCACAGGGTACAGGGTACATGCGATTGACAAATATAATGGAAGATTCTGTCTGCAGAAATTATATTGAAAGAAAAAGAGCAGCAGGCCTTCATGGTTGTTTTATTTTTTTTTTTAATAGTAGGCATCATTTTGTAGTTTGGTATAGATTGACAAAGCTTAGAGAGGGTCAAGAAATCCCTTAAGAATACACTGGGGCTATTACCATGGTCATAAATTGGTATAAAAATGGGATATATAAACTTTCAAAGAAATAAGAATTTAACAAACAAGAATAAAGCTATATATATGTGTGATGCTGGGAAATTTTTTTTGGTTGTCTTAGAAGCATAGAAAAATATGTTGAAGAGTAAAAATCAAAATGATGAATATTGTGTTCTCAATCTTCTTTATTTTCCTGATATATTTCAAGTACCTTACCCTTTATCAGAAGTTCCCATATATATATATATATATATATATATATATATATATATATATATATATATATATATATTATAGAAAAGACAATATTGGTCTAATAGAAGTCAGGAACCCAAACAGAAAACTGGAGTTATAATTTTTTTTATCATTTAAGTTGATTAATAAGAGTTTAATTTAGAATTTCCTTGAATTGGATATTGTCACCAAATGCAAAAGATGGTCTTATTTTTGTATAAGTACACATTATAAAATTGTGTTATTTAAATTTCTGTCTTGATCCTGAAGTGAGTTTTATAGTATTTTTGAAGCTTTTATAAATGTTAAACAATATTGTATAATGAACTTTTCAGGAACTGCTCAGTGAGAAATCTTTTTAATAAAATGCATTATAAGTATATATGAGTCTGTGGAGAACACTTAAGATTGACATAAAAATATTGCAGATAAATCCAGTTTAGTTAATTTCATAAAAATACTTAATTTTCTATATAGAGTTTAATATTAAAACTTAGATGTATTTTTAAAAAAATATTCTCTTTAATAACAAGGTTTAATAGACTTTATGATTTTAAAAGTTATAGAAATGAAGACAGTTGGAATTATTTGTTCATTTTGATGTTGAAGAATATCTTGCATTAAACTATTGCATTGTGGGAAGATTGATTTATGGTAATTGTTAAAGAAGAAAATAAAAACTGTTCATTTTCATTATTAAAATAACTAAAATATTTTTGAACTGAAAGTTTTTTTTTATGTAGAAAAAAAAATGACTGAAATAGATATAGCTAGTGTTCTTTATGCAGACTTGCAAACAGATAACAGTTGTCTTTGTATTGACTCAATATGAGTGACACAAATAATTCTTGCTTTTCAGTTTTCAGTTATAACTTATTCCACTATGATTCCAAAGAGTCCAGAATTTCCCAAATGTATTAAATAGAGGAATAAATGAATAAAGCAGTTTTTGAATATTTGGACTAAGTCCTGTAAATTAGATTTTTAGTTTGGTTACAATGATATCCCAAATGAAATATATATACAAGGTGACCAAAAAAAAAAAACAGAACCAAAATTCTGTTCTTTTGGGTAGGTCAGCCTGTATATCTCAAAAAAGGTGTGAGGTAAAACCAATTCTTTCTAACTGAATATTTAGTCCATATTTTTTAAATAGATTTGCCTTTTATTGTTTTTATTTAAATTTGATTTCTGTAGATTTTAGGGAAAGAATTTTTTTAAATAATTAATGATTTTAAAGCAGACATTAAAATCTTTGTGTGAGCAGAGAGTAAGAATGCATTTATTCTTCTAAAAAATATTTTAACAAATATAGTCGGTTTATTTTCTTTAGTTTTATTTTACACTACACATAGTCTTTAATTCATTTATATTAGCATTTACTTGCATAAAAGAATTACCATTTTTTTTTATTAATTTAAACAAAAAAAAAGGGTTGATAATTTAGTTTATTTCTAAAGATGTTCTATTATAAATTATAATTTATATTAATTCTACTCTGCTAAATATATAAGATCATATATATATATATATATATATATATATAATGCATTCAAATATTAGCATCCTAAAAAAGAAATGTTGAAAAGAATTTAACATCTTTATCCAAAGAAACACCCATATCTTATACAGGTTCACAAAGTCACATACTGCCCATAATTTAGTTTCAGGTGTAGAATGCCTACACAATCAACAGATGGATAAGGGCATTGAGAACTTTATATATATATATATATATATATATATGTATATATATCTAAAAGGTGTGACACAAAAGTTGAGAGAATTTGAACAGGTCTGTCAAGTTAAACCAAAATCTGCAGTATGTATTATTCTAACCCATTTACCATGGGTAAGATGTGACAGAAGGTTGCAAGTTTGGGTCAAACTCACTTTTCAGTAGTAATGGATCTGCGAGACTAGCTTGCAAACCATTACCCCACAATGGGACACCCAACCAAACACCCTCTGTATCTTGTTTGCAAGACATTTCATATATTTCTTGAAACCACTTTCTAAGGATTCAGGAAATAAAGAACCTCATAGTTTTATCAAGTTTGTGTTTTTGAGGAAACTTTCGGAATGCATTTTGAATTCCTATATCCGCTTCATTTCATCTTTTCTCACTCACTCACTGCATCTGTTTCAATATATCTCTCCTTGCTTCAATCAAACTCTCTCTAAATATCTTTTAATATTTCTTTAAATATGCTATTTCAGTAGAAGTAGGTAGAAGGGGAGGTATGACCATTGTAAACCCCAGTGAATATTCTTAATGAGCCCTTTTATTGATATTGATGATGATGATGATGGTAATAATAATAATAATAACAATAATAATCATAATAGTAACAAGAATCATCTTGGCTTTCCTGGTGTTTGCTTTCAATTTCACTTCTATTATTTTTATCATTATTATTATTATTATCAGCAAATTTATCTTTCAGAAAAAATAATTGAAAAAAAAAAAACATCCACATTATGCTGAGTAAATTTAGGAAAAGAGAATGTGAAGAATTGTATGAATTTTGGCCTAAGCAGTACAAAAGAAATAGAAAACATTTTTTTTTTCTTCAAGACAATATGACATACATACAATAGTGGGTGGCATAGGACTTTGGTTCTAACATCAACGGATGACGGACTCTGTGGAATAAAAACATTCATCCAGTTGGAAAAGTATATTTTCCGTGCGTTTTATGAAGGAAAACTGATGGTTCTTCTTTTTTTTTTTAATCTTTTTTAAAATTTTTTTTTAAAAACGCACAGTCCATACCTATTAATTTTTAATCTTTCTTTTGAAATGTATATACAAGTATACATACGAACACACACATATTTGTTGGTTTTATTATACTTTAAATGTGTGTATGTTCAAGAAATATGTATTTTCCAAAGTTTTTTTTTTTTTTTTTTTTTTTTTGTGCTGAAGAAGAAAAAATGAAAGAAAGGAAGAAAAAATATTGTCGACAGTAATATAAATAACAATAGCCATATATATATATACTTATATAGATAGCTGATTGGATAAATTTGCCATTTGTATATATAAAAAAATGGTTTGTTTTATATGATACAACTTTTTTTTTTCTTAGTAAATGATTTTTTTTTTTTTTTTACTTTGGAATACAACTAATTCGTATTGTAGAAAATAGGAATAAAGTTGTGAAGATAATCACAAGAATGGTCTAAAACTTTTTTTTTTTTTCCAATTTGAACATAATTTAGTCAAACTGTACTCACATTCATTCTTTTTATTAATATTTTTTATCATATTTTGACTGGTACATTTGTTGTTTTTTTTTCTTTCTTATAAACCAAGCATTATTTGAATGGACTGTTTTAGTACCTCGTTTTGATTTCAAAGTTGGTATTGTCTCCATCTTGGTCACTTTAATGCAGTCTGTGACTACAATGTTTTTTTTTGTTTTTTTATTATCAACATGAATTATAGTAGTTTCAGTAACCACTTGTGTATATCTCTTCATGTGAAACGCTTTGTATCAAGTAGAAATGTAATGATTTGCAGAGTTTAATTCTCTGTTATACATTTATATCTTTTATTCAGAATAAATTAATCACATATACATATAAATATATTGATAGAGAGAGATATATTTAAGTAAATATAACTTATGTTACTTTCCACTTGAAAACATGGCATCTTCAATCATAGCATCAAATAAAATACGAGATGAAATTGCATTAAAAAAATCCTTCAGAATTTTTCCATCAGAATTGAAGTATTTTAAAAATCTTGTTAGCAGTTTCAAAATAAATATGAATAGAGAGAAAAAAAAATGAAATAAAAATGAAAACTTAATTCATTATATTTGTATGTCAAAAATATCTACAAGGGTATGTGTATATGTATGTGTTCACTATATGCAATTCAATTACTGGCCAAAATATAATGGAGGACATTTTTTTTTTTCATGTTTTAAAATTTTATTTAAAAAAATTATTTGCGTAATATTTTTTAATTATAATTATTTCATCAAGTGGTTGAATTTCTTATGATTAAAACAAGGCAGCAGATATGTGTTTTTGTATCCTTCTCTAAGATTTATTGAGTTTAATATGAAATGTAGGCGTATGAAACTGGGCCATATATGTAACATACTGGCCCAAAATGCACTTTGATAGATATATATATAGATATTAATATTGATTGTATAGTTTGATATATTTATAAGTATATATATATATATATATGTATTCATATTTTATACATGAAGTAATAGGTGGCACAATGCACTTGTTGTTAAGGCAGCAAAACATCATATAAATATGTGCAGATGAACTACTTTAATAATGCTTTGCAGTAAAGTCCAAGCTGCATTCTGATTGGTTATTAATCAAAGGCGTCCTCATCCACTAATACTCATACTACTTGATTTGAATTTGAACGTTTCTAAATTACTTGATGTCATATTCTTTTGATGTAAGTAGTAAGATTTTGTAATATTTAACAAGGAATTTAATAATACCACAAATATTTCCATTCTGAGTGAAGCTTTGAAGACTCTCCATGCCATTTTGAGTGGAACTTTGGAGACTTTCCATGCTTGTGTCTCTCATCTCATTTCTTATAACCCTTGAGATTTATTTTGTCAATATATAGAAAACTTAGCTCTAATCAAAAAGAGCCTTCATTATGGCTTAGCTTTTTTTAACTTGATGGTGGCAGTGGTATTTGTCGTTGTCAATCATTTTGCTGTTTTCATAAGAATAAAGATTATTGCCTTCATAGCTGTGATTATGATAGAAGTAGATTATTATAATTAATAGTAGATTATTATAATTAGATTATTCTAATTTTTAGTTGTCTATTTATCAATACTTATGGATTTTTATGCCTTTTAGTGACCATAAACATTATAAAAAAGATATGTTCCAAATGTAACATCTAGTCTGCTTTGAAACAAAAAATTCTAGTCATCAAAATGTTATAAATAATAATAAAAAAAATCCCAAGTAATGTTAGGTTAATCTGAATGACACAAAATCTATTTTTTTTTTATCTCTGTCCCAAAATAGTAGACATTTTTATATAAATTTCATGCACTAATTGTTACAAGTATTAAGATTGTCTTTAATCTTATTATTTTTTTTTTATAATTAGTTATGTGGTAAATTTCTTTAATTAATCTTTTACTTTAGTTTTTAGTACTCAAATAGACTAATAAGCTATGCCTTAAATGTAAGAAAATAAAATAAGATTAGAAATGCCTACATTTAGAGAACATCTCTAAACTCCCTGCCAAGTTATTGATCAACATATGGGCCCTCTACAGATTTTTCCATTTGGACCCCACATTGTTCAACATCCTGGATTTACACCTGCTTACTCTTCTTTTCTCTCTGCATGAAGTGTGTTTGTTAATATATCTAAATTATTGAATTATAGGAAATCTTTAAACTGTTAAAAAAAAAAATTAAAAAAAATTAATTTTTGTATTATGAATTAAGCTATAGTAATTAGAGCACTCCTATTTTTCTTCTGAGCAAATATTTTTAATGGAATATTTAACATTCATGATTTGAAGTTCTCAAATCTTATATTTTCCCCATTTTTAATGTTTAGGATTCAGAAACCACCAAAGTTAAAAGCGAGGTAAGGGTAACCCGAAACCAAACTTTTTTTTTTTTTTTTTTTTTTTTTTTTTTAGACCTTATTTTTTCTGATGTAGATCTCATTGGGGTATGGGAAAAGTTTTGGTAAACAGACCGGACTTTGGCCTGTTTACCAAAAATTTTCTTATTTATGTGGGTAAAAATTGTCTTCTCCCAGTTTATTTGCTACTGCCTTTTAAAGGGTTTTAAATAGGAATTGCTAAAAACACAAAAAAAAAAAAAAAAAATCATAATAATTTTCTCTTGATAAAATACAGAATTAAAAAATTTAGATGCTGCGATTTTTTTTAAAGTAATATTTATTGTCATCGAATTGCATAAATTTTTGTTATTCAACAAAAAAAAAAATCTAAAACTAGAAATTTGAAGTGCTTTTCTCACTCCATCTTTATTTTTTCATTTACATTTTAGTATTTTTCACATTTTGTACCTTAGATCTTGTATACCATATATATATATATATATATATATTAAATAAATTTAGCTATCAAGATTTTATCTTCAGGATACTTTATGAGTAGAGAAAGTTTTTTATTAATTTCTTTATTTTCAATGTAACGCTTCTTCAAAATAAACGTTTTTTTTCTAAACTAGTCTTCTTCAAAATAAACGTTTTTTTTTTTCTAAACTAGTCTTAAAAATTATTAATCTCTTCTCCTACTATAATACCACATGCCATACATCTCTCTCATATATATTGAATAGTTTTATTATTTTAAAAGCTTCAAAATTGTCAATACACATGGAATTATATTGAATTATCACTAAAAAGTGATTTTTTTTTCGTTGTGACTTTCATCTTTTTATGATTGGGGTCTTCATTTCATTACATTCAAACTTTAATTTCCATTAAATCATTCCATTACAAACAATTTAAATCGGTAAGATCCCAATCTCCTGCAGAAATAAAAATCTAAATTGTTATTTTTTTTCTTTATTTGTAGAAATGTTTAACCATCCTCAATTTGATGAGGTCCTTTATTTCCAACAAATAAACACATAAATATACGTACATAGATATTGTCACACTTAACTTCTTCTTTCTAAATATTTGTCAATACTTTTGAGCTCGTCATTTTGAAAGCTCAGTACAAGAATTGGCCTTTATTTTATAATTCACCTGGAGTGAGGGAACATCTCCTCTTAAGCATGCCCCGTGTTTTTTTGTTTCTTTTCTTTTTCATTTTTTATGGATCATTTTGCCAAGTTATTAAATAAATCTGTGGAGTATACCTATCTGGATTTCTTTTTTTTTTTTTTTTTGGATTACTTGCTCCATACTCTCTCTACAGCCATTAAGAATAACTGATATAATTTAGAAAGAATAGACAACCCTACTCTTTTTCTGAGCTGATATACTAAACAATACATAGACATATCTGTAATGTTAATGTTTGTAGAGCGTCAGCTTTGTTTATGTCAGTTGTGTTTACGATTTAAAATCGTTTATTAACAACAAAAAAAAAAGAAAAAAACATTTTTTTTTTTTTTTCAAATTGAAATTAACAATTCACACTAGGTTCATTTTTAAAGAAAAAAAAAAAAAAAGAAAGAAAAAAGATAGAACAAGAACACACAGGAAAAACTGGAATTAATTATGCATGCATTAATTAAAAAAATTCTTATTAGTAGGATAATTATTAACAAATATTACAATAAATATAAAGTTAAAGACAAAATCATCTCGGGAAACTGTATGCTATTTTTTGTTTCTTTTTTTGTTTATGCATTAAGGTCAGTTTTATTATTTTTAAATTTCTATTTTAGAGATTATCTGTTTCTTTAATGTTTTAATTCTTAAAAATAACTGAAATTTTATTTTGTATGTATATATATAAAAATATATATACACAGTGGTGGGATTCAAAAATTTTAAGAACAGGTTCTCTCACTACAGTTCTTGCTAACAATAGGTTCCCTCACTGCCACGGTCTCTAGCAGAGAAAAAAAAAAGAGGGTTGACAACCCCTGATTTAAGCTAACAAAAGTTCTTGGAACTTATAAAATTCCAGGAATGGGTTCTTATGAACCAATGCAGACCGGCTGAATCCATCACTGTATATACATACATACATACACACCTATGTTAAAAGGCCATTTTAAATTGGAAGATGATAGAGATTGGAAAGAAACAAGGGAATAAGAGACCAATTGGATGACATGTTAAAATAAGTGTAAGCAAATAAATGCTTAAGAATTTGATTTTATCTGTTGGAAAAGATTTTTCTTTTTCATTGTCTTAATTTTTTCCAATCTCAATGTCTATCTAACATCACGGCCATTTGTGTTAAAGTAACCCCTCCGACCAAAAAAAAAAAAAAATGTATATATATATAAATAAATGAAGAAAGGGGAGAAAAAAACTTGAATAATATCAATATTTAAATTTTCATTACAAGAGAAAAAATTTTCTTTTTAAATTCAAAGTGCAGTTAAATCCTTGTGTGCTTTGGATTATGTGAATAATTTGTAAGAAATAACAGGATAAATTTTAGGAAAAAAAAAAATCTGAAGAGACAATGTTTGAAAGATGAAATATCATGTATCCATTAAGCTAAAGTATAAAGTAAAGTATCCCAGTCACACAGATGCATATACAATATGCATAAACCTATAAAACCATTTATTTTAGAAATTATAAGTTTAAGGTATTATGTAAGCACACATACATATATATGTATGATTTAAATAAGTTTAAGGTATAATGTTAGCATATATACATATGTATGTATGTATGATTAAAATAATTTTATCAGTTGTTTCCCCCCAATGCATATAAACACATAGACACCGGATTTTATAATTAAACTAAATATATTTTTGATTTTCTATATTCCTTATTATAATGATCTATTTTGAAATGATCATCAACTCAAATTTTTTTTTTTTCATTTTGTTTTTATAGTTATCAGTTCTTTTGTTTGAGATCAAGGGATAAATGAATACATATTAAATTTAAACTCTTTTGCTTAAACAACTTGCAAAAACAAAAAACAAAACAAAACAAAATACACACACACACTCTCCCAAGTTTAAACTTGGTTCATTAACTTTCAATAATTCTTTTGAAGGGGAACGTATCCCATAATTCTCTGTAATTTACTGGCTTTCCAGTTTAATGTCATATTAATTATAAAAAAAACAACAACACCCCCCCAACCCACAAAACAACTGTTTCCCCTAAACCCCATATAAATTTATGATGAAAACAGAAACATATGAGAATATATATATTCCCAAAATCTTTTTTTTAGCTTTTTAGTAAGTGAGATTAACATTGTAAGGAAGTAATAGTGGTGGTGGTAGTTGTGTATAAAGGTTTCAATTTGATTATATATTTTGCATTTTTAGCACTTTTTTTTCTTTTTAATTAAAATTTCAGTCCATGCAAACTCAGTTGCTTGGGTTGATAACAATTAGTCCTTTTCTTTTTTCGTTTTTTAAAACTTTTCTTTTGTTCTTTCAAACTCCTTTGTAGTGTGTTCTTTTTTATAACATTGAGGTACTCTTCAATATCATTATGATAATGTTCAGTGCATAGATTCCTGCTCATGGGCTCAGGAGCATTAATAAAAGGTATGTACAACATTATCAAAGGAGAAATGTTTTAAAGACTGTTACAGAAATTAAATCAAAGTGGTTTTCAGGTGCTTTTTTTTTTTTTGGTATTTTTTTGTGTGTTTTTTTCTTTTGTTTTCTTTGGTTATGTACAATTTTGAACTGTAGTTTGTCAGAGCACTGTGTCGAATATCGCCATCCCCTTGGTGATATTTTCATCCTGCAAAACACAAAAACATTCTCAGATTAGATTTTCAGATAGAAAACATTTACATAAAAAGAAACAATATATCACACATATAGAGGAAACCAAAAATTTTCTTATTTATGTGGGTAAAAATTGTCTTCTCCCAGTTTATTTGCTACTGCCTTTTAAAGGGTTTTAAATAGGAATTGCTAAAAACACAAAAAAAAAATAAAAAAATCATAATAATTTTCTCTTGATAAAATACAGAATTAAAAAATTTAGATGCTGCGATTTTTTTTAAAGTAATATTTATTGTCATCGAATTGCATAAATTTTTGTTATTCAACAAAAAAAAATCTAAAACTAGAAATTTGAAGTGCTTTTCTCACTCCATCTTTATTTTTTCATTTACATTTTAGTATTTTTCACATTTTGTACCTTAGATCTTGTATACCATATATATATATATATATATATATATATATATATATATATATATATATATATAAATTTAGCTATCAAGATTTTATCTTCAGGATACTTTATGAGTAGAGAAAGTTTTTTATTAATTTCTTTATTTTCAATGTAACGCTTCTTCAAAATAAACGTTTTTTTTTTTTTTTCTAAACTAGTCTTCTTCAAAATAAACGTTTTTTTTTTTTTCTAAACTAGTCTTAAAAATTATTAATCTCTTCTCCCTACTATAATACCACATGCCATACATCTCTCTCATATATATTGAATAGTTTTATTATTTTAAAAGCTTCAAAATTGTCAATACACATGGAATTATATTGAATTATCACTAAAAAGTTTAAGGATATTGTAAGTTTAAGTTTAAGTCAGTTAGAAGTTAGAAGCCGAGCTTGTAAGATGTGAGTCTCACTGCACAGAATGTCTGGTTGGGGATTTACATTACAAATAAAGTAACATCAACGTAAATCGAAGTCTTGTGTTTATTACCTAAAAACTAACAATGACACAGGGCTTCTCATAAGGAGTGATCCCCAACAGAAACCAGGCCCGGAGTCCCCAATAGAAGACCAGACCAAGATGTTAGAAGATAGAAACAAAGCCGGCCAGAAGAAAAGACGACCAGAGTAAGAAGTAAGAAGGTATACAACGTTATATAGATTCGGTACGGTGAAAAGATCAGTATATAACATATATATATATATATTCATAGACTGTACGTTTTTGTGAAACATTATTTATATTATTTCTTTGAAATCTTCCAACTACTAAGCTAGCACCAACAACTTCTTCAAGAGAGCCACTTGTTTGACTCTTTGAATGCCTGTGCACTTCAGTTCCAAAGATGGAAATTCAGGAAGCAAAAATAGCTTTCTTGGAGTATGTTAGTGATTGAATCAATTGACAAATCTGATTTCTGCTTCAGCTATCAACAAAAAAACAAATGGACAAAAAAAAACAAAAACATTTTCTGTTGCTCGGTAAATTTCTACTTTGAATTACCCTCTAAGGTATTTGTTGAAGTTAGTCTTCTATCAACTTTAAAATATCCTTCCTTTTTTTATTTCATTTTATTTTATACTTAAAACTAATTTTCTAACAATTTTAAATTGACAAGCAACAATCTTGAATTACTCTTTTGTTATATTCTTAAATATTCAACTAGCTGAATATTTTTCTCACTGAAATATTGACTCTGAAAAATCACAAGAATAGATCATGTGCTGAGTGTAACTTCCCAGGTGGGAATATTTTAAATATTATTGAAACACAACATTTGGATTGGAGATAGAATTAAATATTTAGAATTTTTCCCTGTAAAAGTAAAGAAATAATTTTGATGTAATTTTAATTGAAATATTAAGTTTTTAGCATTGTTAATGAAGAGCAGTCATTTTTGTGCATGATTATAACTCTGAAAAGAGCTATCATAAATTATAAGAAAGGAAATTATTGAATAAAGAAATTGAAAAGATAAAAGATAAAAACATGTTTGAAAGTAAAAAAAAAATGCTGAAATTAAAAATACAAGAGATAATTTCTTGATATTTCTCAGTTTTTTTTCTCTTCTTTGTTTTTTAAAAAGTGCCTGAAAGGAATTGTTCTTAAAGAAAAAAAATACTGTAATTCCTAATATTAAAGATCACAGTTTAGTTCAGTCGGTAGAGAATGAATAGAAAACCCAAGTCCACCAAAGTTTTATCCCAAGTACTTTTGGCACTTCTGATGATGGCACTTCAAAGTGCCAAAAGTACTAGAGATAAAAACTTTGGACTAATCCACGGATTCCATCCAAATGTAAAAAAGTTGTCAAAAAAGCTTGAAAAGATTGTTAATAAAACTGTTAAACAGGAGACATGCCTTTTGTTTAATTATATATATATATATTTTTTCTTAGTTTCTCTATGTATTAGAATATTCTTGACTATATAATGTTTCAGTATTACAAATAATTAATTTTATGTTTTTTCAAATTCCTACTTTTGTTTAAATAAAATATCACATAGTTTCGGTTATATTTGATTTGATTTTATGGATTTTTATAAAACATGGTGAATAATTCATTAAATTTCCGAAATAGAATTTGATTAGGGAAAGATCAAACATTAAGTCAATTTTCAAGCGAACCAATTTAACAAAAAGATTTTTTAAACATGATTTTTAAAAATCTATCCTGACTGATACTCATTTGATTCTGAGTAGTAAATGAATAATGTTCAGTGTGCATGGGTACAGTAATAAGTCCATTAAAAGAATAATTTCCTTCCTTGTCAATGCACTTAATTCAATGGTGATTAGTAATCACTCAAAATGAACATTAAACAGTAAAGATTTCATATCACCATTTGGGTGTGCGTGTGTGTGTGTGTGTATATATATATATATATATGGACCTACATGAGTCAGGCACTATCTACCTAGGTTTCACCGAATGGCTCTTCAGAATAATTCTGAGTCAGAATTATCCTGAAGAGCCATTCGGGTGAAACCTATGTAGATAGTGCCTGACTCATGTAGGTTCTTATAATCATGCTCTACTTAATGTATTGGGCACTTTCTACATATAAAACTTTTTTCTTTTGGCCACTACATACAACACTGATGATTATTTTCAGAAAGTATGGATGTGCCGGTCTTTTCTTTTTAAAGAATTTTTTCTTTAAAGTTTTTCCCCAGATGTCAGTTTGAAAATTTTTTTTATTCTGAAAAACTGAATTACCTGCGTTTTTTCCACACCGGTAGAGTTTAGAATTAATATATATATATATATATATATATAGACTTCATATCACAATTCAGCAATAACCACTTGTATGTGTGTATATATATGTATATATATACATGGAGCAATATTTGATATTCTATTCTCTTTTTGCAATTGAACATTTTCCAATTTGTTGCTCACCTAATTTTATTTAAGCAATAAAAACTAATCTGAAGGGAACTTAGCTTTTAAAATTGATTTAAACCCAAGGGCCATCTTTTTTAATTTGAATTTCATATGGATATATGCTATTTACATTTAAAAAATAATATTTTTTTTTTTTTTTTGTTTGGGAAATGTTTTAATAAATTCAGTCATTAAACATTAAATTTCTGTTCAATGTTCTGCAGAGTTTAAAAAATGCAAGTCCATCAGTAATTTAAATTCTATTTCTGTTGATTTTCATTATTATTATTATTATTTATTATTCTACTCTATAGAATGCATTGAGACTCTTGAAATTTTTGTTATTGTAATAGAGAAACTGAAAGTGTTTCTGAATCAAAATCAAAATGCAAGGGAGTATTTCTCCCTATTTATTTGCAATAATAAATTCTGTAAATAGAAAGTGAATTCACTTTAAAATTCACTTTAAACTTAATGGTCACTAAAAGTAATCCTTTAAGCAGGTATTTATAAGATTTTTTTTTATAGTTTTTACTTAAAAGATAATTAATGGTATTTTATTTCCAGGAAAATTCTGTACATTTTTTTACTGACAAATGGAATGATCTTTTCATCACAGTTTTTTTTATTATCTTTCTTTTAAAACAGTTCCTTTTTGGCACAAATAATAAGTAATATACAGGATTGTGTTATCTTTTTCTTATTATAATGGAGATTGTGTGTTTTTCTGTCTGTAACCGAAACTATATTACTACTCAATTCACAATTCCATTAGTCATTTACATCATATTCTCCATGATCTTATTTTTTTCATTTAAACCTCCAATATTAAACAATTATTTTACATTATTAATACTGTTGACCATATGTACATACTAATAAAATACAATTGTATTTATATATATAACAAAATAGCAGTTTACAGAGTGAATGAAAAAACTAATTTGCATATTGATATCAAAAATTTGATCATAATAGATATGTGCTTAGTATTATTGATTTCTAATTGTTTGGTTGTATCTTAATGAATAAGAGCAAAAATCTCAGGGCTAAAATTAGGAAAATTTAACAATGAAAAACCACAGTGATGGAAGAGTAAGTCTCAGTGGATTTTTTAAATTTTTATTATACCCCCCTCTGTTTCAAATCTTTTTATCTGCATTCTTATTCAGTTTCATTAGCCTTTCTAATTTGATATAATATTTTATTACATTAAAACTTAAATATTTGCATCTAGTATACTTAATGAAAAGTGCTTGGGTAAAGTACTTGTAGGATTATAATGCTGCTATTTCTATATGTGACTCTATTGAGGCTAATCTACATAGAAGTGATTGGGTGGGTGGGATAAATTTTCTAAAATAAAAGGGAGAATTGTAATTATATAGGGAGTGATGTGCTTTTCATATACCGTTTCTGTGTAAAAACCAGTTTTTGGAATTGGAATGTTTTGGAAGTTCAAATGAAAAGTTCAGTATCAAGAGCACCCAGAGATTGTAACACAATCTGATCCTGGCAAAAAATGAAAAAATAAGCAAAACAAAATTTAAAAAAATAAGCAAAATAAACAAATCAAATTAAATTTAAAAAATAAAATAAACAAATCAAATTCTATAAAATTAAGAAAAAATAAGAAAACAAAATTTTTAAAAATATATAAAATCTACAAATCAAATTTTATGGAATTGAAATAAATATCATTTAATATCATTAAACTGTAGAAAAAAAAAACTCCTTTTTGTGTACAGACTCCCCTACCTGAGTTATATTTAAGATGAGACTGTTTGCATTTCATATGGATGCATACCTTTCCCAAGGGTATTAAAGTTAACTACTGTCCTGCTTTCTGAGTTGATAATAGAGCACATTGGGCTCTTTAACTTTGGTATGTTAACTTGTCTAGAAGGAAAACTCTGAATTCAAACCTGTATAATGAATGTGGTTGGGGACCAACAATCCCCGAGAAACTCCACACATGAATAGACATTGGGTGAATGCTGTTATACAAATAAAACATTATGCATATGTTACCAGCACTACTATGCAACTTTTCCATTTTGTTACTATAAAGATTGGTGAATTTTACCTGATGGTGCATGAGCATGTAAATATCCTTATTGAAAAATTGGTACCATTATAGTATGTGGCCTACCTTTTGAATGTGGCCTACAAAATCATGTCTCTTATAGTATGTGGCCTACTATAAAAAGCATATTATAAGGTTATAATAATAACTCCTAACCCTATTTCAGAATATTTTAGAATTAAATAGTTCTCTGATTCATGTAAATTATGGATAAATACTTTTTTACTTATTCTTAATTACTATATATATATATATATATATATATATATATAATAATAAGGATAGAAAATTATAAAATATCTAAGTATACAAAGAAACTTAAATATTTTATAATTTTCTATCATTATTAGTTTATTTTATATTTAAATAATAAATAGAATACAATGTTTACATGAACAAACTCCTGGCTGAAACACGTGTTGGTAACTCAAATTAAATCAATTTTATCCATTCAACATTTTCTTTCCTTTATTTATTTATCCCTTCAACATATATATATATATATGTATATATATTTATTGATAATATAGAGTGCTACATTCAAACAGTGCTCAATATCATGGATAGAGCATGTACATCAAAGTTAGGGTTGTGTGGACATGAAGTCGATGGTGCTTGGTTACTGACAGTTTCTCGCCTATGTGATTTTCAAACCAATTGCTTATATATATATATATATATATATATATATATATATATATATATATATATATATAAACAAATTTTTGGTACCACTAATTTTATACAAAAACTTAACCAATATTATGCTTGATTAAACTACAATCAACTATTTAAAAGGGAGGTTTAAAAGATGAAAGAAAAATGAGACTTAAGGGCCCTTTTGACCAGTGCATTTTCAAAAGTTTACAAATGGTAGATAGTTTAAAAGTCAATGTATATAGATTGGTTAATACATTGGGGCTGGCTTAGCTCAGTTGGTAGAGCGTTCGGCTAGAAACCACATGGTTTCTAGTTCGATTCCGGTCCTCGCCAACTCAGCGTATGAGTAGCACAGGGATCTGTGTGGTAAAATAAGGAGCTGATGATCTCCACCCCAGATGCCAAAAAAACAATCTCCTTGGTCTAGCGCTAGTGAAAAGGGGATAGACTCCCTCGCTGATTGGCTGATACCGACTTTAGGCCGCCCCTGACGACTTTACTTTTTTTTACTTATATATATATACACACACACAAATGAACATAGTGGATTAGTAAATGTTTGTACCTTACTTTTCTGATATCCCTTGTATTGTATATTGTAGAGAGAATTTTCCTCTTGATTTTGAAAGGACGGCAAAGATAACAAAGTGTATTCAATCTGATGAGTTTTCTCTTTTGCTTTTCTCTACATTTCTGTTTTGATGGCGGAGTGTAAAGAACCAAATCTTTTTTTCTTTTCTTTTTTATACAAAGTTTAGAAGTAAGCTTTTAGCTGGAAGGAAAACCTTAAGATTTTAACTGTCTTTTTTTTTTGGTTGGGCAACCTCTCACTTTTTTTTTCTCCCCCTTTTGTTTGCCCAATCTCAATTTGATTAACTGTTTTGTTATTATTGTTCCTGTTGTGTGACTAAATAATGGTTTTGACACAAGGCAAAAAACAGAAGAAGAAAAAAAAAATCAGCTTCTGATTAAATATAAGTCCAGAGTTAATGTAATTGTCATGTAATGTTAATTTAATAGAAGCCATTTTGCAAAGTGCATTGATCAGCTCAGTATGATGGTATTTGCAATGAAAGCCTCTCTTGTGGTCCTTTGCTTCTTCTGTCTTGACTTGTTTCTTGCCAATGGCTTAAAGCAGACTTTATTGTTGTGTCATAATTGCTAAAGTACTTCTGTTCTGTTCAACACTTGCGATAAACAAAGGCCATCACTTGACAAAGTGAGTGAATACCCCCATCAAACTAAACAATGTGGCATCTAAAGAATTTGGTTGAAAGATTAAGAAAGACTAACCTCTGAACATATACTTTTTATAAGATAATAGACAAAAATGATTCCATGATTCTTCTGAACTACCATCCTTATCTTTGTTGTTTTTATTATATCTATGTAGCTGTACTTTTCCAGTGAATTCTGAACTGCCATCCTTATCTTTGTTGTTTTATTATATCTATGTAACTGTACTTTCCAGTGAATTCTGAACTACCATCCTTATCTTTGTTGTTTTTATTATATCTATGTAGCTGTACTTTCCAGTGAATTCTGAACTGCCATCCTTATCTTTGTGTTTTTATTATATCTATGTAGCTGTACTTTCCAGTGAATTCTGAACTACCATCCTTATCTTTGTTGTTTTTATTATATCTATGTAGCTGTACTTTCCAGTGAATTCTGAACTGCCATCCTTATCTTTGTTGTTTTTATTATATCTATGTAGCAGTACTTTCCAGTGAATTCTGAACTGCCATCCTTATCTTTGTTGTTTTTATTATATCTATGTAGCTGTACTTTCCAGTGTAAAAATTATTTAAAAAGAATGATAAAGATGGGGATGCTAATCTAAAAGGACAATTGGTTTATATATATATATGTTTAAAAAAGAATCACCGTCAGAAATAAATATAAAAATAATATTGAAAATATTAGTACTTTCACTTTCCTGTCTCCACATCATAAAAAAAATAATAAAAGATGAGGATGCTAATTTAAACTAAAAAGATCATTGATTTATATAGATATTTAAAAAATGATCATTACCCTATACATTTTTGAAAAAGAAAGTTTGGAAATGAATATTAACTTTCACATTTTGTGGTTTAGAAGAAAATTGACTTTTAATAAAAAGGTTATTATTGGAGTAATTATGTATGGATGATACAGTTGGGATTATCTTCCCTTTGCCTGGAAGAGTTATCTTCCCACTGGGTTTCCGTGCCGGCCACCAGGGAGGTCTGGTATTTAAGCGCGAGGACCAAACTCTTCTGTCTCTTTTAGCTACCTCTTCTCGTAGGTACCCACATGAGTTAGACACATTGTCACACCCTTCTCGGTGGGGGCTTCTGCCCCCAACGCTATGCAACTCTCCTGGGGGCTTCGGCCCCTCATCACTAGTAAGTGATTTTTAATGTATGGACTCTCCAGTCCTTTTACCTCTACTCTTGTATGATTATGTACATGTATTTTATTGTTTCTGTATCTTGTCTTATAAATGTGCTGTTTATTATATAAAGTGTCGTGTCCAACACCACGCGTTGGAGTTGTATGTTCATTATTATAACCTTGAACCTACAATACTGTATTTAACTTTGAAAGTGACTTGGTTAACTTTGACTAAATACAACTACAACAATATTTTTATTTAAATAACCTAGAGAAATGCATTAATCCACTTTCCACCTCAGCTATGAGTAAATAGCAGAACAGCCTTTGCTATTAACCAAGCGAAGAGCTGGAAGATTCTGATTCCAAATCAGTGCATCTCTAAACACAGTTTGGTAGTAAAATCTACCTTCTTTTCCGGAAACTCTTGCGGACAAAATGACTGCTAATTGCGACATGGTCTTACTTCTAGGAAAATAACATTCTAACAGGTTACTGTGCAAAATTTCTTATTCTGTACAGTTGAGGAAATTAGTATATTAAGAAGAATTTTTATCTCAATAAATTTATCATAAATCTATAGAGACACAGAACATCCGGTTAGAAATGAATGCTTTACCTATAGCCATTTCCTTCCTTACCATTTTCAAAGATACAATATTAAGCCTTAAGGCCTTTCTGTACCACTTCTTTATGGCATAGTTTATATATATATATATATATATATTAAGAAATTTGAAAAAAAACAAGTGTTCCAAAAATGAGATGAATTTATTTATCGACGTTTAAACTTTTCGGTTACTTTAAACCTTGATCAGGATGTATTATGGGGTGAAGAAATTGATGGATGTTTTATAGATGACAGGAGATAAAAAAAATCTTTATAAAATTTGTCTTTTGTTGTGTAACTGTATTGACAGTTACACAACAACAAAAAAAAAATTCTATAAAGATTTTTTTATCTCGTGTCATCTATAAAACATCCATCAATTTCTTCACCCCATAATACATCCTGATGAAGATTTAAAGAAACCGAAACGATTAAAACGTCGATAAATAAATTCATCTAATTTTTGGAACACTTGTTTTTTCAAATTTCTTGATATTGTCAGATTTATTTTCATATTTACTCCCATAAAGGGCTGGATTAGCTCAGTCGGTAGAGTGTTCGGCTAGAAACCACAAGGTTCCTAGTTCGATACCCGCCCTCGCCAACTCAGCGTATGAGTAGCACAGGGATCTGTGCGGTAAAGTAAGGAGCTGATGGTAGTTGTGGCACCCCACCTCAGATGCTAAGATGATAGCTGAGAAATTATTTAGCTAGAGTGAGAGAGATTAAATTTAAATGAAAGTCAGGAGAAGAAACAAAAATTGAAGAGCAGTCAGAAGAGTTCATTTTAATATATATATATATATATATATATATATATATATATATATATATAAGTGTTTTTATGGGTCCAATGGGGGAAAATTAAATATTTTATAAAAAAGGAGGTCCGCAAAATGGATTAGGTTTTTAGAAAATATTTTATTTTTATCTTACATTTGCAAATAAAAATATATATATATATATATACACACACACACACACACACACACAAAATGGATCTATGGATAGTAATGTAACTTGTAAGCCTTTGGGTAGTATTATGTTCATGGAAACTGATGGTTACCAAGCACTGTTGACTCTGTCTATGCAATCCTAACTTAGATATCTATGCTTATCCCTGATATTGAGTGCTCTTTATTTATAAATATACAAAACCTGTTAGGGTCTCACCTATGGATTAAATAAACCAAAAAAAAGTTGAATTTGAAAAAAATTGAATACCCAACAAGAATGAATAAATGAAAATGTCTTCTGCATAAAATAACATTGAAAAATACTGTAAAATCCAACCAATCAACTAAATTCAGCCAGCTATATTATCAATATATATATATATATATATATATATATATACATATACAATATAGATGCTGATAGGTATGCGTCCTGCATCCCTGACACACAATATGTAGCCTGGGTGGGTTCATATGGAGAATGAGCAGCAAATCTCCCTCTCCACACTGCCGCTGTGATCCAAAGGAAAAGTAAGGAACCAATGCAGTTTGGCAGCAGCAGTATCGCAGGAGTTTCTGGGTAGCACTGGATTTCAGTATCACAGCAATTTAGGGACTCTGGCTCCTGATTTGTTTTCGGGGTTTACTCCCTTAGCCTTTCCTTGGGATGAGGTAAATCAGCTAGGCAGCGGAGGTTTTGTGTCGGACTTTTCCATGACTTAGATGGTTACCGACCAAGGCTAACCCATTTGGGGATTTGTTTTTTTTTCTGTACATAAAGAGTCAACATTCTAATATGAAAAAATACTATTGACTACCTTGACATGTAATGAAATTTATTTTATTTTTAACACAAAATACGCATTTTTTAAAAAAAATTCCAGCATCGAACACCAGCATTCGTTTGTACCTCCTATCTAACGGTTATTTTTGCCCTCTTTTCTTCATATGTTGCTCTTGATGAAGACCGCTCTATTAAAAGGTTGAAACTGATTCTGTCAGCAAACTAATAACATCATTTGTTTTTTCTAAAAATGTTAAATTCATACTGTTGGATTAACTACCATTTACTTCATATTGTCTATTGAAAAAACAAAATATCTGGATTTTTACATCTCCGGAGGGTAAATAATTTTTGAAACTTTACATCTTTCTTCAATTGTGCTGTGGACTTTTAACTTAATTTTTGTAGCTGGAATACATCATGAACATTTTTGATACTTTTTATACACTTTTTACATATTTTTACATCAAACTATATTTTAAGCATGAAAAAGAAAAAAAATGAATAAGATACTTACTGTTCGACACGTATCCATAAATTCTTCCAGTGATATCACACCATCTTTATTTAAATCCATTTTCTGAAAGAGAGGAAGGAAGATTGTTGAATAAAACTAACTGAACATGTGGGAATTCCATAGCTTAAATCATATGCATTTTAAAATTTTTTTCAAAAAATATAACATCTTTATAGAAAAAAAATCCCTCCCCAAAACAAATATATATATATATATATATATATATATATATATATATATATATATATGTAACAACTTTTAGCTATTTCAGCCGACAGTATATTTGGGAGGATATGTGCTTTTTAATTTAATTAGTTCAAGGATATGTGCTTGTTAATTTAATTAGTTCAAGTCACACGCTAGGCGGTCCTCGTATCTATAACTCTGCTGATGAGACCTAATAGGTCGAAATATATATTCAGAGATTGATTTTTCTCGATTTGTTTAGCCTCACATTTAAGTAATTTAAATCCCGCCTAATTAAACATAAATGAATTAACTTTCCAAAAAATTAGGTCTGACTAAAATTAAAAAGCCCATATCCTCCCAAATATATATATATATATATATATATATATATATGAGGAAGAATGAATAAAGAAAAGAAAGAATAGAAGGGATAATAAAAGAAGAATTTAATCAATATCACTTACACATGTGTTTCGGTCAGTTCATCTGTGTGAAAATATTTCGCTTAATTAAATTCTCTGTTTAATTAAATTCTTCTTTTATTATCTTTTATTATCCATTCTATTCTTTCTTTTCTTTATTCATTCTTCCTCATATTGTTGGATTCATTTCCAATTTCCATTTTTACACACACATATATATATATAAAATAGCTTTATTGGCTCTACGTAGTGTATTGAGCCCTTTAGTATATTTAACTTTTTTCTTTTGGCCATTATAATAGTGCCAACTGATTATTTTCAAGTGGTGTATATGTGTTGGTCTTTTCTTTGATGTATTTTTTTTCTCCAGGTAAAAATTTGTATTGTGTAATTACAAATTATAGTGCCAGGAATCTTTTACACTGTCAGAGTTTAGAAATAAAATATATCTAGAGAGAGAGACAAAAATAATAAATTAAGCTGTTAAACTAAACTAACAAGAAGTCTTCTCATGAACGTGACCTGGGCATTACTGTCAGCAATGATTTGTGTTAGACAAAGTACGTCTCTAAAATTGTCAAAAAGGCAGAGGGTGCCTTAGCAAGACTATTGTCAAACACTGTCTATCTATTTAAATCTATATATAGCTATGCTGTGGCCACACTTGGAATTTGCCTCAGGAGTCTGGAGCTCCTATCTTGTTCAGAACATTGACTTCCTGGAAACTGTTCAGAGATGTGCAATCAAGTGAATACCCTCCATCTACCATACTCTGAACACCTTGCTTCCCTGGGGTATGAATACATTAACATCTGGCAACTGACTTGATAAAAACCACCAAAATTATTAACTATCTTGCCAGCAACAATCCTGAGCACCTTTTTGATTTCCATATGTCAAACACACATGGGCATGCCTACAAAGTCAGAATAGCAGCATGAATAGCTTCCATGATTTTCAGAAACATTTTTTCATGCTCAAAGTTGCTGAAGCATGGAACAATCTACCTGCATCAGTTGTTGGCTGCTGAGATACTTTTAAAACATCCATGCTTCTTGAAATTTGCCAGCACTATACCTGATACCCCCTCCCCATATGTACACACGCACATATCTTATTATAATGGAGATTGTGAGTTTTTCTGTCTGTAACCGAAACTATATTACTACTCAAGTGACAATTCCCTTAGTTATTTACGTCACATTCTCCATAATTATTATTTTATCTTAAACCTCAATTATTAATAAAACTGTTTTACATTATTAATACTGTTGACCATATCTACATACTGATAGGATGCAATTGTATTTATATACAACAAAATAGCGGTTTACAATGTGAACAGGAAGGCTAATTTGCATATTGATATTAGAAATTTGATTTTAATAAATATGTGTTTAGTATTATTGATTTCTAATTGTTTGGTTTTATCTTAATGAATATGAGCAAAAATCTCTTCAATAAATCTTAAAAGAAATCCATTAACAAGAATAAATAACTGTAATTTTATTCTTTACTTCCTATTTTAACAAAATAGTTAAATTCAAAAAATTAGCAATGAAAGACGGAAGTGATGGACGAGTAAATTTCAGTTGTTCTATATTTCAAATTTTTTATCTGCATTCTTATTTAGTTTCATTAGCCCTTCTAATTTGATATAATCATTTTATTACATTAAAAATTAAATACTTGCACCCGGAGGGTGCATATATTTGCTAGTATTAATAATAGAGATTCGCTTCCGTTTTTTGTCTGTAACAAAAACTGCGTCACTGCTTATGTCACATTATGCAACACATAATCCAACGTCATAACATAGAATAAATATTCTCAATATGTGAGCATGCAACATTAGACAATCCTCATTGTTTCAATAAATAGATGCCTGGCGTTATATATTTATATATAGATTGTTTTATTCTAATATAATATTTCAATTTATTGGAACTGTTTCCATTTCAAATTGTCTTTCTTTCTTTTTTTTTTATTCCTTTAATAAATTTGACGATTTTACGTACTTATGATACACACTCTATGACATTGAATTTTCAGCTTCCATCCCCTCAGGCAATATCATTCAAAAATTATTTTTACATCGCCAGGAGGGTGTCTTTTTATTTTTCTAGTATATATTATGACACATACACTTAATTTTTTTGGACATTTATACACATGTATGCCTCTAAAATTATCAAAAAAGGCTGAGGATCTAAGATCACTCAGCAATCATAGTGTAATGGTTAGCAAGCTAGTCTCACAGATCCATTACTACTGAATAGGGAGTTCAATCCTCACTGAATGCCCCATACTTGTGACTTTTGTCAAATCCTACCTATGGTGAACAGGTTGGGTAGATTTTATTTCATCATTATCATTTAACTAAAATAATATTTTACTCATTTAAAACTTCATGATAGACAATATTTTTTGTAAAATTAATTTCTTTTTTCATAGCCCTGACTTTTTTTTAATATTGGATAAATAAAATTTCACTTGAAAAAATATGGGAATGATCTAAATCAAAACAATAGAGAACAAAGCTTTAATTTTCTAAAACGTGTCATTATTATCACAAACCCTAGCGTGTTCTCTGAGATATCTAATTCATCGACAAGAGACTAAACAATCAAAATTTGACAGTCACTTTGGAGTAATTAGATATTTCTGTTTTTAAAGGACTTCACAGGTCAAACTAACAAAAATTGCATGGATGAAAAACAAAACAACAAAAACAGAAAAAGTTTGATAATGGAAAAATGAATGGATAATTTAATGGAATGGTTTTAAATTTAATCAATATTTGGAGTTGTTTTTAGCAAACAGAATTATAGAGTTTCTCTACACACTCTGTTGATAATGGCCCCAAAATATTTGATACATATTTCTTTTATATTTTTACTCTTATTTATGCATTTTTATTGCTTTTTATCATGTTTTTTGTCAATCTGTAGATTGTAGCTATAAATTTTGATTAAATAAGTGTTTTTTGATTATCTATATAATTATAGAAGAACATTTTCAATTAGGGTGGAAAAATAGCGAAGAGATTGATTATATAAAAAGCTGATTTAAGTTTGTGTCTCATAAAATCTGTTAGATTTTTGTTTAATTCTTATCTCAGTTCTTTTCAGTATTATGAATCTGTGAGATTAGCTGGGTAACTATTCTTATCTCAGTTCTTTTCAGTATTATGAATCTGTGAGACTAGCTGGGTAACTATTCTTATCTCAGTTCTTTTCAGTATTATGAATCTGTGAGACTAGCTGGGTAACTATTCTTATCTCAGTTCTTTTCAGTATTATGAATCTGTGAGACTAGCTGGGTAACTATTCTTATCTCAGTTCTTTTCAGTATTATGAATCTGTGAGACTAGCTGGGTAACTATTACTCCACAATAGTTTGTCCCTAGTATGCCATGATCATTAATGAAGACAGAAGATAAATAAGCACTAGAGCAAACTGTTGGGAATTTACAAACCTAATTCCACATAAAATAAGACATACATTTTTATCTCTGGTAAGCGCAGATACTCATCTTCATATATTTCAGGCAGGATACTTTAAACTCTATCAACAATTCAAAAACATGAGGATGACTTTTTAAGATATGTGTGATGCTGATCCAATTAACAGGGACTAACAACCAAAGTTTTAGGGGCAGATAACCTGACCTGTATACACAAAAATGGAATTCAGGTGAAATAACTCTGACTCGACAATTGCTACTATCTGTGAGTTCTATCAAGTACTGACTAGAGTGAATTTAAACACAAATCCCTCTCCAAGGTAGTAATAACAGTAAAAAAAAGTTGTTACACCCATTATCAGCCTCGACAAAGACTAGTATATTCCAAAATAGAAAAAAACAGTGACAATATTTATGGAGAGTGCTGTGCCAAAAAAAACCCACAAAAAACTGTTGATTAAATTATCATTGACTTGTCTAGACACCATTTTATTATATAAGTTGTTCAGCTGTGCAAATATGAGGGTCAGCTGAAAAGTTCATAGGCTGACCAAGACACTATCATTGAATGTGATAAAATAAGATTTATTTTTCAACACAGTTTCCCTTGCAGGACACACACTAATTCCATCAGTGTTGCAGTGCTTCGAATGCATTGCTGAAAAGAGTCCTCAACAGCAGATATGACGTCATCATATGAATTTTTCAGCCCATCCATGTAGATAGAGAAATAAGAACTGATCAATAGATCGATACGAGGGTCTCTTCATAGGCTGACCAAATTTTTAAACAAATTCAAATTTCTTTTTAAAAAATTAAGTTTCAAATTTTTTGCATTTAATATTTTAAATAGGAGACATTGATTTTGTTTTCAGAGTGGTTTCATGTCTGTGACCTTTTTAATTTCAAAAAATTATATAGAATACTAATTTGAATTATTCAATTGGCTAAGGTTTGATTTAATATTTTTTATAATTATTTATTGAATTTTACATAATACTAAATTATTTTAATTTAAATATGGTCATTTTATTTTAATTCAATTACTTTGTTGTTGCTTTGTTTTAAATATGATATGAGGTGATTTGTTCAATTAATATCTTATTTCTTAAAAATTGTAAATTATTGAATTAAAATT
Organism: Doryteuthis pealeii; assembly: GCA_023376005.1. Taxonomy (NCBI): domain Eukaryota; kingdom Metazoa; phylum Mollusca; class Cephalopoda; order Myopsida; family Loliginidae; genus Doryteuthis; species Doryteuthis pealeii. Next base: position 9,354,160 of record CM042157.1, read on the forward strand.
TCTTCGTATTATCTGCGTTATTCGGACTATTGTCCCCATCATCATTGTTATTTATACAACGTTTCGGCTGATATGCCCTCCAGCCTTCTTCAGGTATTTCTTGTCAGACTCAGGAACTTTCTTGTCATAATTGGAAGCCATCATGGAAATTTGAACCTAACCCTTTATTTAGTTCACGTAATGGCTCCTGATTACGACAAGAAAGTTCCTGAGTCCGAGAAGGTTCCCGAGTCCGACAAGAAATACCTGAAGAAGGCTGGAGGGCATATTGGCCGAAACGTTGTACAAATAACAATGAAGATGGGGACAATAGTCCGAATAATGCAGATAATACTAATCATCAAGCCTCATCTCAAACATTCAGAGAAATATTAAAATTTCTTATATAGTTATATGTAATGTCATTCCCTTTAACTATAGGAAAAAAGAAAATACTTTCCTGACCTCCCACCAGGCTAGATTAACATAAGAATTTTTATGGGGCATCCAGTGAGGACGTAACTTGCTATTCAGTAGTAATGGATCCGCAAGACTAGCTTACTAACAATTACTCCACGTCTATTCCCCCCCCCCTACCCAGGTGACACCAGGTAGCCACTTCTAGTATATATATATATTCAAGGATGTCTGCAAGAATGATCTCAGGTGCTTTGGCATTGCCCCTTCCAGCTGGGAAAATTTGGCCCAGAACCGCCCTCGGTGGCGGCAGAATCTCCGTAGAAGACTACTGTTCATGTCAGAAGTCACCCTGAAACAACACCATGAAGCTAAGAGGTCTAGAAGAAAGCAGCGGCACATCAACATCTTCAGGGACAGCCTTCAAATGCGAAATCTGTGGTCGAAAGTGTTTTTCGGACTTCACTGTCACATGAGGCGCTGTAACTTCAGGGTCACAAAAACTTTATTATAGTCTTCCGATGAAGGGCATTTTCAAAAAGTTTTTTGAAAATGCCCTTCATTGAAGCAAGAACTATATTTGAGTCCTGAAGAAGGTCTAAATGACCGAAACGTTGCATCGTTGACAATAAACATCCAGTTTCCATAACATCCCGTGTTTGTCTACATTTCTCCATATATATATATATATATATATATATATATATATATATTGTGTGCATGGATATATATTATTGAAATTTAATGCTGATTTTGAAAAATATAGATTGCTATGAAGTACAGGGTGTCACCTTCACAATTATACATTAAATAACATTTTTTTTATTTTTACACTAAAATAAAATTTTCCATGTAGATCAACTTTATTTAATAAAGATAATTCTGCTGCGTAGATGTTCTCGATTTTTCAGATTCAATTTCTAAATACCCATGTAACATTTTGGAAATACCTGATAGGAATACTTACTGAGAATACCCGTTCAACATGATCTCGAGCGGTGTTTTCATCAACCGTTGGCTCGGTAAAACGACCCATCATTTCGTATATTGCCGACACTATATCTGTCATCTCATCTTTGGTTATTATTCCATCTCCATTGATATCATATAAGTTAAAGGCCCATTGCAGTCGTTCTTGTAGACTTCCTCTGGACAGCACTGATAAACCCATCACAAACTCCTGAAAAGAAAACAAAAACAAAAACAGGTTAATTTATTTTTATGTTTTACTGTTTTTGTTATAAATTCAATTAACCTTTTTATTATTCCAGATCTGAAAAGATGTTGGACAAAAGTTCAATAAACATGACACCTTTAGAATAGAGAGAGAGATGAATAGAAAGAAAAGAAAAAAAAGAATAAGATTTAAAGATGTTGATAAACATTGGTGGTGCTATCTTAACAGAAAAATGATTGCCTTTTATAAACGTGTAATAGGATTAAACTTTTCAGGCTTGAAATTAACTACAACTCAATCCGATTGTAAATTAGATAATGATGGACATTTTCTCCTGTTGGACTGAATAAAATTGACAAATCTTCTTATCGTAATCTCTGAACTTCTCTTTACTTTTTTTACATTTATTCTTTTTATTTATACGATGTTGTGTGTCAAGTGGTTAACGAATCGGGCTGATGAAAAGTCAGTCAGGTTTTGCTCCTGGTCGAAGCTAGTTGCTGTGTCTAGCCACACTGATGAGATGTGAAATGTTGAAACACAGTGTCTGTGGATGACTTATTATATGCTCCCATAAACCGGTAGAGCTCTCTGGGAGCGATTTTAATTGACTTTCACTGCTAGCATAAAGCAGTGATCGTCTGTTGTCTACAGATTTGATCTCTCTGGTGATCGTAAAATATATACACAGATGTAAGTATCTAACAGTTAAAACACTGCTCCTTAATGGTGGCTGTCGATGGCTGATGAAATGTCAGCCGCGTTTCACTTCTGGTCAGAGGTAGTTGCTCTATCTAGGCACACTGATGAGACGTTGAAACATGGTATGGATGACTAATTTACATATGTGTGTGTGGGGTGGGGTAGTGACAGTTTCTTGCTTATGTGGTTTTCAAACCATATAGGCGATAAACTGTCACTTACCAAGCACTATTGACATCATATCATTCACTACCCTCAGATATACATGCTCTATTAATATATTGAGCACTCTTTACTAATAATATAGTAAACTATATTGTCTGTCTATATATATATATATATATATATATATATATATATATATATACAAGGGTCGGGTTAGCTCAGTTGGTAGAGCGTTCGGCTAGAAACCACAAGGTTCCTAGTTCAATACCGACCCTCGCCAACTCAGCGTATGAGTAGCACAGGGGTCTGTGCGGTAAAGTAAGGAGCTGATGGTAGGTTTGGTGCTCCACCTCAGACGCCAAAACAATCTCCTTGGTCTAGCGCTAATGAAAAGGGGATAGACTCCCTCGCTGACTGGCTGATACCGACTTTAGGCCGCCCCGATGACTATTTACTTATATATATATATATATATATATATATATATATATATATATAAATAAAAATTAGGGTAGCGTAGATGTTAAGTCAATGGTGATTGGTAACTGAAAGTTTCTCGCCTAAGTGATTTTCAATCCAAGTGGTTGTTTTTTTTCTCCTTATTTACTGTAGTGTGGTACTTTGTGGGATGGTGTGACTGTCTATGCTTCTGTTGCATCCTGGGAATATTGGCTTTCTTTGTGTGGGATTTATTGTGGAGATTCTAGTTTGCTATTTTCTTTTTATGTTGTTGTTTTTTTTTTTTTATATACTACAGAGTTTGTTTTTTTGTTTTTTTTCCGCATATCAACCTCAGTGGGTCATTTAATGCCGATAAAGTTTTGAAATAAAGTCATTCTTAATGGATACTCAATTTTATTTATAAACTCATGTTTTTCTATTTAACCCATAGATGGGACCCTAACAGATAATATCCCTCTTGGTCAGAGTGGACCAGGGAGCAATGGTGATGAAGGGGTGCTCCACATTCCCCAAACCTCCAGAACTGGAACCTCACCATCAGATAGAGTTTAACGTAATTCCCGGGACATGTAGACCCTCAGCCACTGCCTTCTAGCACCCATATGATAAAAAGGGTTGGGGCAATCATATAGGTGCTATGGCTTGACGTGACCAGCCAATTGATCGGAGGGGGCCCTCTTCAACCGCCCGTCTAGCCTAAGAAAGGGCCAAAGTGGAGTATTGCAAGTCATGGACTACTCATCCACCTGGTTTCCATCCTTAAGCATCACGGGTTGCCACTCATGGCCAACAGGTGGCCCCATTGGGGGAGTTTTACCCCTCTGTAGAGGTGCAGTCGGTATATTCTGAGGCCCCAGCTGAAAGGACGGATATAGTGCAGAGGATGATTTGAAAAATACATGTTTTCATAACAAACTGCATTAAAATTTTGACTGAGGCTGTTCATATTTTTTTCACAAAGGCATAAATCTAATTCTCCCAATACTCTCTGATTGCCAGAGATCTTAAGATGTCTCTATCATGCGATAAGTATGATAGTTGATCGTAAAAGTGTATATACTTAAGCAAATCACTGTTCCATAATAACTTTATTTACTCAGGCAGAAGCAGGAAAATACCTAACTTTGACAAGCCTTTCATAGGTTCTTGCAGACAGGTAATTTCAGTTACCTGCCAAAAACCACACCCATCAGCTGCAATGTACACATCGTTACTGAATATATGAGGTAATTTGGAAAGTAATGCAACATTTGAAATATTCAAATTTGGACCGCACAAGATTACTGGGGGTGAAAGTTGTAAATTTAGTTTAATCATAAAAATATACCAGGATGTGACACAAGATCAATTTATTAAGCAGAGTTTGAATTCAGAGTTTTCCTTCTCCTAGACTGGTAACCTAACCAAGGTTAAAGAGTCCTGTCTACTCTACTATTTACCCATAGCTGGAGAGAGAGTAGTTGGAATCATACCCTTTTCCAAGGGTATTAGCACCATGTGAAATACAAACAGCTTCGTCCAAGAATTGAACTTGAGTCCATTTCCTACGACTCTAACAATTACCCCACATACTTCCAAGAAAACCCTCTACTCAAACAGGATGTGACACAGGGTCAAATTTTAAAGCAAAGTTCACCAGGTTTGAATTTAGAATTTTCCTTCTCCTAGACTGGTTGCCCAAGCAAGGTTAAAGAGATCAGTAAATAATGTATTGAAATGTATTTACAGTTAGAAAGAGGATGAAAATAATTCTATTTAAAAAAAAAAATACATTAATCTCTAAAATAAAGTGAGCTGAGTGTCCAGATAATATAGACTGCAAAACTAGAATGAAATAAAATTTGGCTTTCTAACCTGAACAGTGCCCTTCAGTGCATAAAGGAAATAGGGTCGGGGCAATCATATAGGTGCTAGGGCTTGACATGACCAGCTGATTGATTGGAGGAGGCCTCTCCGACTGCCTATTTAGCCTAAGTAAGGGTCTAAGTGGAAATGGTGGGGGAAGAAAAAAACCCACTGGGATGCATGGATACGATTTTTCTGCATCCTTTTAGATTTTTATGTGTCAGCATCTCTGATGATAGTTAAATTTATGAGGTCAAATGAAAAGATCATAGACTGACCAAGATAATCTCATGGAATGTGTCTAAATGAGGTTTATTTTTCAACATAGTCTTTCTTGCAGTCCACACACTTCTTCCACTGGTGTTACAGTGCTTGGTTAAAAAAGGTATCAACAGTCAGTAGATATGACATCATATGAACTTCTCAGTCCAAATTTGTAGTGCCTGTAATTTATATGCAAGTGTAGCAAATATGTGTCTGACAAATAGATTCCCCCATAACAATCAGCTACTTGACTTTTGTGGGATTATCACCCTTGTTTGTCAAATAATTTCTGCTGATGATCACTAGATGGCATTACCAAGCAGTGTATAAAAACAGATGTAAAAAATCCCACTCTTTTACTTGCAGAATGCCGTAAGACCTGTCTTGTTTTTCAGGAGCAATGATATTTTCATCTCCAACTAACCTCTTGCCACACAGCTTCATTCCATATATCTATTTACCCAACCCCTCCATATAAGCAGAATCGTGACACAAGATCAATTTTTTAAGTGGAGCTTGACAGGTTTTAATTCGGTTTTCCTTCTTCTAGACTAAGGCACTTTGGAATAGTATACAGCATACAATATTCTAAGCTTACTATTTCTTTTACACACAGGTATATTTAATTCCACACAGCTAACAACTAAGGAACGCTTTGTACATACATGTATACAAGGTGTGTCCAAAAAGTATTGAGATTTTTTGTACTTTTTGACACACCTTGTATTCTGAAAAAATGAACGTTCCTTTCATTCTTCATTTCTATCTTGGTGAATAATTCAAACTCGGCACTTTTGTATTCTGGAAAAAAAAATGAACAATGAATGGAATGTTCATTTTTATCTTGGTAAATGCAACTTCAATCTCGATACTTTTATGACAAACCTTGTATACAATAATTTTGATTCAAATTCCAATTTTAATGCATGATTTTATGAATATAGAGTAAATTTGTTGTAATTTGATATATTTAACTTTCATAAAGTATGCTTTTAATATCTAATGTAGATTTAATTCTAATATCACTCAAATTTAATTCATAAGCATAATTATCCTTAATTATCATTATAAATTCATTAAATATAGTGTTATTCATATATTTGTTTTTTTTACTAATTAGTTTTTTAGATATTAAATCAAATTCATAAGGGAAATCTGTTGTTAATGTTTATCACTGTTTTATTTAAATTCAAAACCCAAAACAAAACAAAACGTTACATTATCAAAAAATATTATTCAGTAAATAATCAAATAAATGTTATGCATATTCTATTTTTCATTTTATCATTCGTAATTATACTGTATTTGAAATGTGAAATATAATTGCGATTAAATCCGCTAAGAAAATAAACAGTTATAATTTGATATAATTTTATCAACATTCAAAGTAATGTGTATTTTAAAGTAATATGTATTTTTAATATTTATTGTGTTAATTTATTATGATTAGATTTTAATATATCATTGCAATCTAATTAATAAGCTTAATTATTTTTAATGATACAATAAGGACATTTCTATATACACATCTCCATTCTTTTTGTATTCTTTCTATTTAGTTTGCTCAAACAATAAAATGTTATTTCTATGTAATTGTTTTAATGTTTATCCTTGAGAGGATACATCATTTCTCCATGCAATACTTCACTTTGGTCCTATCTTGGGCTAGACGGGCGGTCGGAGAGGCCCCCTCCGATCAATCAGCTGGTCACGTCAAGCCCTAGCACCTATATGATTTTCCCAACCCTATTGCCCTTATGGCAAGCCCCAACCCCTTTTTATTATATGGGTGCTAGAAGGCGGTGGCTGCGTGTCTACATGTCCTGGGAATGACGTTAGACTCTATCTGATGGTGAGGTTCCAATTTTGGAGGTTTGGGGAATGTGGAGCACCCCTTCATCACCATTGCTACCTGGTCCACTCGGACCCGGAGTGGTAGTACCTGTTAGGGTCCCATCTATGGGTTAAATAGAAAAATGTATTTATAAAAAAATTGTATTATCCATTAAGAATTGATTTATTTCAAAACGTTATCGGCATTAAATGACCCACTGAGGTTGATATGCCGTAAAACAAAGCAAGCAAACCAAGAATTTCTCCAAGTAACATTCCTTCACACTTTACTTTTCATGTGCCATGATCATTTGTTTCCTAACTTGAACATTTGAGATGATATATGGAAAGACACGTGTGGAGTAATTTTTACAATGCTTGGTAAAAAAAAAAAAGAGGAAATGAACACAGCAACCCGAGTTCAAATCCTGGATGAGGCTGTTTGCATTTCATATAGTGATGATACCCTTGGGAGAGGTATAAATAAAAATATTTTCCTCCAGCTATTGGTAAATAGTAGGGCAGTCCTGGCTCTTTAATCTTGGCATGGCAACCGGTGTAGAAAAAAGAAATCTGAATTCACACCTGTTAAGCTCCACTTAAAAAATTAACCATGTGTCACATTCTGCTTGTGCAAAAAGGTTGGGTAAATACATATATAGTAAGTAAAGTCATAGGGTTGGCCTAAAGTCAGTATCAGCCAGACAGCGAGGAAGTCTATCCCCTTTTTACTAGCACTAGACCAAGGAGATTGTTTTGGGGATATGATGTGGAGCACCACACCTACCATCAGCTCCGCTGAGTTGGCGAGGGCCGGTATTGAACCTGGAACCTTGCAGTTCCTAGTATGACATTCTATCGACTGAGCTAAACTGATCCAAAGTAAAAAAAATAAAAAATAAAAAAAAGTAAAGTCGTCTGGGCAGCCTAATGTCAGTATCAGCCATACAGCAAGGGAGTCTATCCACTTTTCACTAGTGCTAGACAAAGGAGATTATTTTAGCATCTGAGGTGAGCGCCATGCCTACCATCAGCTCCTCACTTTACCGCACAGATCCCTGTGCTACTCATATGCTGAGTTGGCAAGGACTGGTATCGAACCAGTAACCTTGCGATTCCTAGCCGAACGCTCTACCAACTGAGCTAACCCGGCCCTTGATCCTAATCAAGCTCAATGATTGAGAAAATCATAAATGTTACACTTGTGGTAAATGTTGTAGAAAATATCTAAATTGTTGTAATCTTTAATAAAAATGAGTTACATATGATGTCTGTTTTAAAAGTATCTAGCCATTTAAAACATCTCAAGAACCGGTTGTGCAGCCTTGATTTAAATTGGCAACTAAGGAGAAAGAACTTTATTGCATATATATATATATATATATATATATGAACAGATACTCTCCCATGAAGTTACTCTGTAGAGAAGAATCAACTTGCTTGGTCAATGTGATAATGTGACTGTCATATAATACACAAATCCACTCCATGGCATTTCACTACCAAGTGAATAAACCTAGAGGAATGTGTCTGTTCATGCCTGCAGGTGTGGCGCTCCACATCATATGACTAAAACAATCTCTTTAGTCTAGTGCTAGTGAAAAGGGGATAGACTCCCTCGCTGTCTGGCTGATACTGGCTTTAGGCCAACCCTATGACTTTACTTACCCAACCTTTTTGCACAAGCAGAATGTGACATATGGTTAATTTTGAAGTGGAGCTTAACTGGTGTGAATTCAGTTTTCTTTTTTCTACACCGGTTGCCATGCCAGGATTAATTATCTCCAATTGGTTACCAAGGTGCATCATGGCTGCACAACTGGTATTTGAGATATTCAAAATGGCTTGATACATATCTGGTATGTGTAACGAGATAATGGAAGGTCCTGACTTTTGTGAGCTAGAACTACTATGTTAGAAAAGGAGGAAGAAGGAAATAAGTGAGAGAGTAAAAGTTAAAAAATAGTGATGAGCAAAACAGGATGAACCAAGGTTTGACCATAGCGTGACCCCCGAACAGAGAATTGGGTGTTGACCAGAACCGGAAGTTTCGGGTGTTGACCGGAAGTCACGTGGTGACGTGGAACGACGAAGAAAAGGACGAGTCTCTTTTCGATTTGGGACGTCGTAGGGTACGGACCTGACCTTGAGTCCCTTAGGGATCACAGTAATCTAGCAGTGTTCTCTCTCTCTTTCTCTCTGCCTTTCCTCCTCTCTGATACAGCACACAAGACGAGCCTACCCTAGAAATAAAGGCTGGCAGTTGTGACTACATATTTCTCGCGTTGTAATTTTTATCAACACCATTTTAGCACTGTGAATTTGGAGGCACGTGGATGAGACCCGCTATACAATATACACTGCCACATGCCGAAGACATTTTTAGTATGGTGAATATATTGCCGCCACCGCCATGTTACTATATATACGTTTGGGTACTGTGACCAGATATATGACAACGTCACAGATATCGTTTTAGTGCTCAGAAAACAGGGACAATTACAGTATGCCAGTTGACAATATAGAACATAAATGTGTAATACAAAAAAAATGATTTTCTTCCCTTTTTTCCTACTAAAAATTAATCTCTTACTATTCATAACAACTTTATAAGTTACCCCACACGGTTTTCCAAGGGAACGTATGTTATTAAGTTAATATGAAAAAACAATTCATATCTATTGCTTTTCAGATGGCCAACTCTTGCTCAGATATCTTCACCCAAGAAACATTATTTAATGTCTAGAATTATTTTAATTTTCATAATAAATGATTAGTAAAGAATATTGACTTCTGCAAGTTGTCAACAAAATTAGCCGATTTATCTGAAAGCTATTTTCAATATTTAATGCTCATATTTCTTTGGAAAGTATAAACAAATAATTCCATTATATTGAGGTGACAAAAAAAAGAAATTCTCTGTGGAAACCCAACAAGGAATCCAATGCAATGCTATTTATGAAACAATACTCACTGAAGTCGAAGAGTATATGGCCAAAATTTTGATACTGAAGAATAATCAAAGTTCCAATTACTGTCGAACTGGGAAGACATGGCAACAAATGATTGTAACTTAATACAAACCCGAATAGTTGTGAAGTCTACTGCAGAATGACAGGGTATTTATAAGACTCCACAATGTCATTCAAATCAAGCAGTCAAGCAGCCAACCAGAACTCAAGGAATGGAATCATCCAAGTCACCTAAATTCATGAATGGATCATTCTTGATTTCTATAAATACCAACTGTCTTGGACACTGCTTCAGTTGTACTTAGTTAGCTGCTGTTATTCAAACCAACAGTAGACGAACTGATTTCAATAGATACTAGTAAAGTTTTCTTAATGTAATATTAAGAAAAATGTAATATATATATATATATATGGATGTTGAATTAAACAAAAGACACATCTCCAGTTTAACAATTTTATTTGTGATCTTTTCAAGTTTTCTGTCCAACTTTTTAATATTTAGATTGAAAATCGTGGATTAGTCCACCAAAGTTCATATCCCAAGTACTTTCGGCACTTCGAAGTGCCATCATCAAGGGTTATGTGTTCCTGTTTTTCAAATTATATTAATGGATGTGGATGGAGGAAGGATTGATGGGAAAGGTGCTATAGGCATTTTAAAATGTGAGTCTGCATTGGAAATTAATTTTGTTTAAGGATGGTTTGTATTGTTTTATGTATAAAGCTTCTAGTACTCGGGACCTGAACTTTGGTGGACTAATCCACGAATTCCACCCAAATATTAAAAAGTTGGCCAGAAAACTTGAAAAAATCACAAATAAAATTGTTAAACAGGAGATGTGTCTTTTGTTTAATTCAACATGCATAAATGAAAAAATGCTGCACACACACACACACACACACACACACACACACATATATATATGATGCTAAAGCTGAGTGAATCAATGATTGTTTGCTAAAGATAATTTAGTTTAATGACACAAAATTAATATCAAAATATTCCTTTAATTTGAAAAAAAAATCATTTTAATTGGTTCTAATTAGTTGTAATTTGCAATTAAGTCAAAAACTGACCTGTCTCTTACTCACACTGTGCTACTCAAGTACTGAGTTGATGAGGGCAGGTATCGTACCTGGAACCTTGTTGTTCCATGCTATGTAGATTTTATTAAGATTTGTTAAGTTTTCCAAAGTTATTAGAAAATTAAAATCTTCACTATGCAAAAAAGCCAACCCAATAATATTAAGGACACTGCCATACTGCATGCGTGCAATAAATCAAACAAACTTTTTGGCCAACCCAATATATAATCGTCTTTCTGGATTTAGCATGAGAGATTTTCTTATTTATGATGGAGTACAACCAAGAACATTAGCCAGGTTTTGGCCTGTGACCTTTTGCTATAAATATTTCCCACAAAAATCTGCCTGAACTATTTCTTGAAAAGGGAATTTAGCAAATTCAAGACAAGAGAGGATGAAAGAAAAGAATAAATATAAAAATAGCAACATCAATTATGATCTCAAAATATAATATATATATATATATATATATATATATATATATATATTTCTAGACATTTTGGTTATAACTGTGAAACCTAATATTACTGGGTAAAACTGAATGAGACTATAAAAATTATCTGCAAAGAACACGAGAATTTCTCCATAAAAAAAAAAGATAATATATTTCATGTTCTGCATTTCTCATCTTCATCTCATTCATCATTTGATGCCTGTGAATCAGAAGTGGTATTCAAGAATGTCTGAAAAAACCCAGGAACTAATTGGTATTGCACTCTTTTCCTTAGACCTGGAATTCTGAGTTCAACATTGGATTTTTTGGCTCTCACAGAAAAAACCAAAAAACACCAAGGAACTGAATGTGAACATTATATATTTTTATTTTATTTTTAGATCACTAAGTAGACCTGAGCCTATTCTAGTAGTGACCCTCACCAAGCAGAGATTTAAGAGGTTTGAAATCAGAGTTTTCCTTTGCCTAGAATGGTTGCCTAACCAAGTCTGCCCTGCTATTTACCCATATTTTTCAGAATAGCAGGATCAATGCAAGGTTTGTTTTTTTTACATAGGGATTTAAATGGGGCATCCCACGAGGATTCAACTCACGATTAAGTAATAATGGATCTGCAGGACTAACTTTTAAAAAATTCCCCTTCTATCCAGGCGATGCCGAGTAGCCACTGCTAATCTATTATATAAGGAAGGGCATGCCTATTTTTAAAATCAACATTTAGAACTGCTATGTAGCTTGGTTCTAACACGAGCCATATATATCAATGGGGAAATATACAACTACCTTAATCATTAAGACTTTGATGTTCTGATTATTTTTAGTAGACAGATGCTTTCCATTTGAAAGATTAGTATAACATAATCTTCCCCCTTTTAAGCTTCAATTGTATTGAAAATGACTCCAATATTTATTGTTACTTGTAAAAAGCTGTAATGAGAAAAAAAAATAGAATTGTGCCTTAAAATAAATAAAAAAAAGTATTCAGAATTATGTTTTTTATTTAGGTTTTGTACATTAATGACTTGTATCACTGGGGAAATATATGACTACTTTAATGAATAAGCAGTATGTATTTTTAATCAACTCTTCTGCATGAGTAGTATGTGACACAAGGTCAATTTTAAGTGAGGACTGAGAGTTAAAAATTCAATGCGAGAGAGTTTGTATATAATAAGTAAAATTATCAAATTTATTAAAAAAAATAAAACTATTTGAAATGGAAACTTAGTCTGATAACTTTAAATATATATATATATTAAAATAAAACAAACTATGTATAAATATATAATACTGGGCATGTATTTATTAAAACTTGTTTTAAAAAACAGTGAGGACCGTCTAAGGTTGCATGCTCAAATTCTGAGTGTATATAATACAAGGTTGTTCTTTATTCTATCTAATGATGATTTAGGGTAAACAGTGACATAGTTTCAGTTAGAGACAAATAGATTGATTCTTCATTATTAATAGATTTGTGTCGGTTTGCATATTAGATATAGTGAGGAAATTTTTGTATCAACCTACTTTATATATTTTTTATCATTTACTGTATCCTGAAAATAAGTGAAATGTTTTTGGGTATTGGTTTAATAAATCCTGCATAAACAAATTGATAGTAAATGTTTTCATCCCTCAGGAACAATGATAATGAATTATCTATTGAGATTCAGCATAGCCTAAAATCTGCAGTTGAAAAGCATGAGGAAACAATTTGTTTGTTTGTTTGTTGATTTTAACGGCATATCAACCCATCTGGGGTTATGTCATGCCTAACGGTTAGGAACTAATACATATCATGTATTTATATTTATACTTTTTAGTAATTGGTTTTAACAATGTGTTAAATTATTGGGGATTATGTTGTATGGTATTGATTTATTTCATGTCTATATTCTATGGTATAATTTCATTTCCCTCAAAAAAGAGAGGATATCCTCCATGTTGACATTTTCAAACAGATCTTTCATATTGTTTGCTTTAAAATAACAGGTTCTGATGTGAGCCAAAAACCTGCATTCCATGAATAAGTGTTTAACTGTCAAAGGTGTTTGACATGTTCTACATTGTAGTTGTTGTTCTTGTTTGAGTATATAGGAGTATGTTAGTCTTGTATGACCAATACGGAATCAGGACACAATGACTTGTTCCTTTCTAGACTTCCTTAAAGTTGGTCTCCAGCCTCCCAAAGCAATTTTATGCCGAAAGCTGAAAGTTTAATTTTATGGTAAAGTTTTGAACCTTTGTAGGCGGGGCTGTTGATTGTTGATGGATTAACAATTGAAATTGACTTATATAAGAATGGATTTGAATCCCTTTTATAGAAACTTATTGATCTTTCTATATTTCCGTCCATGTTTCTGTCTGATAAATAAATCTGTTTTCAAGCTATTTTTTTCTCTATTTTCTGCACACTCATTATTATTATTATTATTATTAAATCGATCACTAACTCTAGAAAATTTTGGCAAGGAGTGGGATGATCCTCAGTGGAACTGAATGCGGCAAACCTCAGATTATCTCAAATCAGCCTAACTTATCATTTAAAAAAAAAACTTTTATATTTAACTATTAATCTATTTAACAGTATGTTCATTATTGATTAAAATTAATTAAAAAAATTGTATTTTATTTGTAACTTATTTATTTGTAATGTTAATGCATATTTTAAATTAAATCATTTTGGTGGTTTTTGCTAATATTCTGAGTTGATTCTATCCACAAGTAAATGCAAAGAAAAGTATTTATGCAATACCAAAATTCTCATTATACTTGTGTGTATATATATATATATATATATATATATATATATATATATATATTTGTGAATAAAAAGGCCTTAAATACCATGGGTATCGTGGTTATGGACCATTTCCACTTGGGAGTATGCCCACTAGCTTCTTCAGACCACTGATATCTTTTATTATTATATAAACACTCAAAAAGAAAAATGCAATAAGATCACCCCTGGAGGTGGGGGAAATGTATGAATATAAGAAGAGTTTGGTCATGTACCTGTCTAAATAAAAGACATGGTATTTAAGGCCTTTTTATTCACAAATAACTTTGCTCTGTTTACAATAATTAAACATTGAGCTCTCACACGGAACCTGAATTCTACAACAAACTACTGATAGAGAATAGGACCAGCCTAGAATCACCTTATACCAAGAAACTTGGTACCACACCAAAGTGTATATATATATATATATATATATATGTGTCTGTATATATACAAGTTGTGTCATAAAAGTATCAAGATTGAAGCTGTACTTACCAAAATAGAAATAAATAATGAATGGAATGTTAATTTTTTCAGAATACAAGGTGTGTCAAAAAGTACAAAAAATCTTGATACTTTTTTGACACACCTTGTGTGAGTGTATATATATATATATATATATATATATATATCTTCCAACAGGATAAATCTTATGGCCACAAAACAAAAACAATATCTATGAAAAATAAAGACAATCAATGGATATGATCGAAAGCACTTAGAAGCAAAATTTGGGGCACTTCCTTAATCAATTGGACCTTCAACATAAAGGAACTAGCACAAAAGCTTGAGAAAAAACAAAAAATTATCAACAAAACGAAATGTAGCATGATTTTTAACAAAACATGTTTAAACATATATCTAGACAAGAAACTAACAGCCACCAAGCACCAATGACTCTACATCTACAGTATCTAAATTTTAATGTAATAAAATGTAGTAATATTAGAAAGATTAACAAAAGTAAATAAGAATGGATTTAAAAAGATAATTTATTTTAATTGATTTCTCTATCAAATTATACATAGGATCAATTTTAATACATTTTGATGAAAGAATATTATTAGAAATCAATAACACCAAGTAATTATTTATTAAATCCGGTTATGTTAAAATCAGTATGCAACCACACCATATACTATATAAACGTTCATTTCAATGCAGGATTTAAATGCATTGATAACATAGCTTTTTTCAGGCAAATCTAACTCTCTTTTAATAGAGACTGTTAATAAAAAAAGATGCTAATTATTTAATAATCATTGAGAATATAACATGAATATCTAAGGGAATTGTGACATTGGTGATGACATAGTTTTGGTTACACAATCTACATAATAATATGCACATATCCTCCAAAAATTGTTGGCTAAAAGCCATATCAAATAAACACAGTGTTTATTTACGTACTTTCATACTGTCGTGTAGCAAGTCAATAAAAAGTGGTATATAAATAAGTTCAGAACGGACAAAGAATCTGGGATTGGCAAGCTGGTGTAGTGGTTAGAATCACCGCCTGTCAGCTTGGCCGTCGAGGTTTCGAGTCACACACGGAGCAGTCTCCCATGTCTATAACCTTGCTGATGAGACCTAATAGGTCGAAATGTACATTCAGGGATTGACATTTTCTTGATTTATTTAGCCTTACATTTGAACATATATGCCTGCCTAAATTCATTAATTATTAACTAATTAATTTTCAAAAATTAGGTATGACTTCAATTAAGCACAAATCCTCCAAAAATAATATGTCTAAATCACAAACTAACACATCAAAATGAAGTAATAGAATCATGTTTGACTTGGTCTATAAATATTAATTTTTGAAAATCAGACAACTTACCTCAAAATTGACGGAGCCACTGTGATCATGGTCAAATGCATTAAATACATAGTGTGCATAATTGCTTGAATCTGAAAAAAAGAAAAATAAGGATTAATTATTGAATTTTTGGAAAGAATAGAAAACAAATTACAATCAATACAAATCTCAGAATTGATATTTGAATTTCTAAAGAACTGTTTAAAAATGTTGAACCAATTAGATTAAAATACTCTTCGTTTCCAAATTAGTAATATTCTACAATATCTATTTTAAATGAAAGTCACGCTTTTACTTTCTACATTTCTTCTATTATTTGTACCTTCTTATTTTTTGTTGCATTTACCATTCTGTTTTATGCTAAATATTTAGTCATTCACTTAATTTCCAAGAATAAATTGGTCCAAATCTTTGGTTAGTGGGGGAGCAACAAAAAGGTGAATACACTATTTAAAAATATCTAGAATAATGAAAGTACCATATTTGATGGAATATAAGATTCCTTCCATTTTTCTTTATTAATCTGTTGTTTTTTATAATCTTTAAACTGTCATTTTTATAATAGGATGATAATTATGGAGTTGTGATAAAAAGCAAAAATCTGATTAATCCCTAAAAAAAAAAAGGAATAAAATTGAGTATCTATATTAAAAGGGTGAGCAGAAAAGTTCATATAATCTTTATATCTTCTGTTGATTACTTTTTTTGACCAATGGGATCAAAGAACTGTAGAAGAAGTTTGTAAACACAAAGGAACCTGTTGTAAAATAAACCTCATTTGGTCATATTTCATAAGAGTATCTTGGTCAGCCTATGAATTTTTCAGCCAATTCTTGTATGTGTATATATATATATATATATATATATATATATATAATTCATATTGTCTCATTCATTTCCATTTATTATGTACTTATATATATGTATAGAGAGAGAGAGAGAGAGGGAGAAATATTGTTACATAATCTATACGATTGCATAAGATTATTGTCAATCCCCTGTATTTCTAAAGGGATGGCCCTTTTCATATCACAGGCAGGACTTTCCATGGAATAGTACAGAAAGCCCGCAAAATACGTGAAGTTATGTGGGACCTGGTTGTGTCCTCAGTTTCAGTTTAGACGTCGGACAGAGAAGATGTCCTGCCTTAATTGAAACTCACTGCATACGTGCGCTATGTTAGTCAGATGTTTAGTTACATGAAATGTCTAGTTAAGTAAATAAAGCTTAAGAAAATAACATGGTTTTGTGGTTGGTGAATGTCTTGGTAACAAGACTGATCTAGAAGAAGAAATGAGTTAAGTACGACCGACCACCAAGACGAAGAAGAGACACTAGAAGAAGACGTAAGATGTCAAAGGCGCCAGAAGAAGAATAGAAGTAAGCAAGTAATGAAAAGGGTATACAACAATATATATACATGAGGGTGAGCAGAAAAGTTTATAAGATGACATTAAGTCTGCTGTTAATTACTTTTTTGATCAATGGGATCCAAGCACTGTAACACTGATGGAAAAAGTGTGTGAACTGCAAGAAGTGATCTACCAGTGCTGGTATGTAAGTCATTGACTGCTGGTACATTTCCAGTTTCACATTATCATCATCATATCATGCCAACAGCACAGATCTTTATGACTCTCCTTTGCAACTTGTCTCTATAAGTCATTGCTCCTGGTAGGTCCTCTGCACAGCATCCAGGAATGTATTTTTTTGCTGATCAACCCATACTGGTATGTCCATGTGTAGGGGTGCCCATAGGATAATGTCACTTATGAGTAAAGTAAAGTTGCCTAAAGTCGGTATCAGCCAGACAGCATGGTCCCTTTTTACTAGTGCTAGACCAAAGAGTGTTTTGGCATCTGAGGTGGAGTGCCACACCTACCATCATCTACTAACTTTACTGCACTTATGACATCCTCGCTTTTGCAGCAGTGTCCAGCATGTCTTATCTGGATTTTGTGTGATAGGAGGCAAGTGGCCATACAACTGCTCTTTTGTGGAGGCTGCTTCCAGGATTTGTTCAAGATAGCACACACATCATCCTTGTAGTTCCCTTCTAGCTTTTTTTTAATTAGAGAGGTCATAACTATAAATATGGTACCTGTACATTGGAAAAATATTCTGTTGGTACATCATGTCAGATAGTTTGAGAAGCACTCTTATATATATTTACCAACTCCTCCGCACGAGTAGGATGTGACACAAAGTCAATTTCTTAAGCGGAGTTCAACAGGTATGAATTCAGAGTTTTTCTTCTCCTAGACCATTGCCTAACCAAGGTTAAAGAGCCGGTCTGCCCTACTATTTATCCATAGCTGGAGGGAGATTAGGATTCATACCTTTCCCAAGGGTATTAGTGCTAAGTAAATGCAATTACCACATCCAGGATTTGAACTCGGGGCGATGAGTCCATATTAAAGAAGCACTCATAGACTGACAGAGATAGTTTGTGGTTCTTTCTTTCTTAATGGCATAATTTATTTCCTGATTATACTTTTTTTAAATTCAAATTTAGGTTTCAATTTTTTAATATTGATTTAGGAGAGGGAGTTCCATGGCATAGTGGATAATGTGCTAGACTGTGGCATTGTAATAAGCAAGTTCAAACTTCACTCATGCTATTACATTCACTTTTTAACTAATACCCATGGGAAAGGTATAAGTCTTCTTATCCCCACAGATATGGGTTAAATAGTACCACTTCTGCAAGGATTGCTTAGGCATTAAATAACCCACAAAGGTTGATATTGCCATTGAACAAAGAAAGCAAACCAAACCGTTATATCAATTCCCTCACTGAACTTTGTATGGAATAAAAAGGTCGTCGGGCAACCTAATGTCGGTATCAGCCAGACAGCGAGGGAATCTATCCCCTTTTCACTAGTGTTAGACAAAGGAGATTATTTTAGCATCTGAGGTGGAGTGCTACACCTACCATCAGCTCCTCACTTTACCGCACAGATCACTGTCCTACTTATATGCTGGCAAGGCATGTATCGAAATAGGAACCTTGTGGTTCCTAGCCGAATGGAATACAATGTTTTTTAAATTGTTTTTTTTTTTTTTTTTTTGTGGTTCAGCTTATGAGCCATATCTCATTTTTGTAGCTTGCTGCTAAGAAAGAAAAAAAAATTTAACATAAGGACATTGATGTATGACCAAACAAGTTCCTCGGATGCAAGCTCATGTCCAAAATGTCAAATGAGTTTTATTTGTTCCAAAACCAAACATATTAATTTAAAGGCCAATTTCGAAAGTTTTACATGAATTTATCATAGGAATCTTGACATGTTTGTTGTACAGTTAAGAAGACATGAATTAATCTTTGTAAGGGACGGACATTTTGTTGTTGTTCTTTTTTAAAATTCTCTATTATATTTCTCATCAATTTATTTTCCATGAACTGTTAGAAACAGCAAGACTACAAAACATTCAAAGGATATAAATCTAAAATTGGAATGGGAAAGATCACATTAAAATCTTGAGTTGTAAATAGTTTCTGCCATGTTTGTAAAAGAAAGAAAAAAAATAAAAGAGTAAATTAAAGGGAGATAACTAAATCTATTAAATTCTAATATATTAGATATTTGTTATAAACTCATTTGTTTTTTACATTTTTTTTTTTTTTTAGAAAAGAACTAAATAATACATCTCAATGTATTTCCATAGATTTACTGTAATTCTTTAATTGACACTTTTTTTGTAGTTATTATAACATGATGTTTACTTTGCATTGAACATGTGTTGTTAACATAACCAGAATTTTTTTTATTTGTTGTTGATCAATTCACTTAACTCTTTATAATGTGTTGTATAGAATAGACACAATTAAATTACAAATTTCTACTTTTGTTGCTGATATCTTTTTCTTCTATTTACCGATAATCTTAATTAAAGTAATCCCAACAATTACCATATTTGGGGACACATAAAACAATTGTTTTTTTTTCATATATTAACATTATCATAAATATGGGTTATCCTCCTCTGACAGAACCCGGAAGTAAGGAACTAGCAAGGGGCTGATATCTTTTTCTTCTATTTACCAATAATCTTGATAGATTTATTATTTAAATTTTTATTTTAATTCCAACAAACTGAATTCAAACCCAACTTTACTCTGCTTAAAAATTGACCTTGTGACACACCCTTCCCACGATGGAGGGTTGGGTAAATATATACTAAAATCAAATTGGATAGTGAGGAAAGTGCTGGAGTATTGAGGGGACTAGATCGATTTTCAGTATAATAAAAAAAAAGGTACTGCAACTGGGAAGACTCAATCAGTGAAAATGATGATGATGATGATGATGAGGAGGATTAGAAAAAGGGGGGGGGAACAACAAGAACTGATCTTACCAGAATCATTCTCATCACCACAGAAATTAATAAAAAAATTTTTTTTTAATGACATTTATAAAGAGGTACCACCAATTTTCCCCGTGAAATTTACCCCCCCCCACTATATTTAACACAATGAAACTTGCATAAAGGTTAATATTATCTTGACATTTTTTTGTTCATTCGAAGGAATATCCAATTTTCTGATGTTTTTAAAATATTTTCCTGCAACTAACGATTCTTGTTGGAATTAAAATAATAAATTATTAAAGTAATCCTAACAATTACCATATTTGGTGACACATAAAACACTTGTTTTTTTGTTTTTTTTCATATATTATCATTATCAAAAATATGGGTTATCGTCCTCTGACAGAACCCGGAAGTAAGGAACTAGCAGGGGGTTGAAATCCTTAGAATAGAAAAAGTAGTCGAAGAGACTAGACAGCCCTACTGGAAGAACAGAAATAGACACCCGGCCAGAGGGTTTATACAACAGTTAAATACAGACACACAGCTTTGGCTGAACCAACATAGCAGCAGCACTGAACAATGAATGAGCCGACAACTACCATACAGCATAGAAGCTGCCATAACTCTTTACCCCAAAAAGAACTATACCTAAAGATAAGTGTTTAAGAAATTGTTACTTATATATAAACGAGACTTACAACTGCTAAAAGCAATAAGTTTTAGTAATCTTACGCACCATTAAATCTTTTTGAATTATCAACCCTTGTCTTGTCTTTTATTCCTTTATTATTGGTATTTGGGATACTGTAAATTTTCCATAACATTTTATAAATATCTAATACACAAAAAGTGACTTGCTTTGGGCTGTGTAAAATAGGACACATGAAGAAAGAATTTTGGTGTACCATCCATAATTTTTTGAATATTCTCTGCTGAAATAAGGAGGGAGGGAGTCTTATTAGATTAGAATCAGGCCTCTATAAATACAACAGCAGCAGCAGCAGCAGCACTGCCAGTGATTGGACAATAGGAATCTTTCTCAGGTCACGTGATAGTCAACGAGTCTATATTTAGGAGTAGGCATCTGTCACATGCCTTATATCCACAAAACTGCAACAAAAAGAAATTAAAATTTTATGTAAGTGCAGAGTGGAGCCCTCCATGCTCATTTCCCAAGGAAGTGCATGAACCCACATTTCCCTGTGCTTTGTCTCATTGCTAGATATCTTGACAAAATGTTTTCTCACAGAAGAGTGGGTAAGTGAAAACTTAGGTAAACCACTCCCCCATAACTACCTAGGCAGTTATAATACAAAAAAGCTGCACCCTCCCAAATTAGCAACAAGAAATATACATATGGATGCCTCAAGGCATCGTATAATGGTGTTAATGGTTAGCAAGCTAGTCTAGAAGATTCATTACTACTATATCTTGGGCTAGACAGGCGGTCGGAGAGGCCCCCTCCGATCAATCGGCAGGTCACGTCAAGCCCTAGCACCTATATGATTTTCCCAACCCTATTGCCCTTATGGCAAGTCCCAACCCTTTTTTATCATATGGGTGCTAGAAGGCGGTGACTGCGGGTCTACATGTACTGAGAATGACGTTAAACTCTATCTGATTGTGAGGTTCCAGTTTTGGAGGTTTGGGGAATGTGGAGCACCCCTTCATCACCATTGCTCCCTGGTCCACTCTGACCCAGAGTGGTAGTATCTGTTAGGGTCCCATCTATGGGTTAAATAGAAAAATGTATTTATAAAAAAATTGTATTATCCATTATGAATTGATTTATTTCAAAACTTTATCGGCATTAAATGACCCACTGAGGTTGATATGCCGTAAAACAAAACAAACCAAACCATCATTACTACTAAATTAGTGATTCATTACTATTATATTATTTAAACAAAGAATAATAATATTTAAAACAATATGTAGGAGTGACAAGAATTTCGAACAACCCTGTATATATATATATATATATATATATATATATATATATACACTTGCAATTGGAAATTTGAAATGTGTTATTTATCCAATATTGATAAAAACAAATGAACAATTAAAATAAGACTTAATTCAACAAGTCTAACGTTTTTTTTGTTTGTTTTGATGAAAAGATTGTTTGGTAAATTTTCATTTTAGTCAATTAATTATGAATAAAATGCCTCAAAGAAAGAATTTATTTGTCTAGTCGTTTGGACTATTGATCTGATTATTCTTATTAATTTTGTTGTTACCATCATGGCTGATTCATTCTTCAGGTGTTTTTAGCTGTTTAACTCGGATAAAAAGCGAGTTGCTTTTTTTTTCCCCTCAAAAGTGTATACCAAGAAAAGTATTAAATTCACAAATCAGATAAACCTTCACAGTAACACGTATGATTCCATATGTTAAATGCAGGGTTGTTTTTCAATCTTCTCCTTAGTAAGTAAATAAATCCACACTTGGCTGATAGATTTATCTGCAGGGCAAACGCTTGCAGCCTTTTCTAATCTGGAACTTATTTTAAGGTTTGTATGAAAGTCAAACAGGGGTCATGAAAGTACGGCTCGCGAAGGTATTTCATCAGACCTGCTGACGGTATTTGAATGTTGCATTCTTTGATAATGTTTTGAAAATAAATATAAATAAATAATTTTTGTGCATTTTATGCCCATCCATGAATGTAACATGGAAAGATAAATTTTGTTTTACATCTTTTTCTCAGAGCTTTCGTTCTGGCTAGCAAGTATTGAACACAATAATAATGTGGCCTGCGCTCGTTATTTTTTTTTTTCAATTATCTGGCCCACCGTGAAAAAAGGCTGAGAACCACTGATTTAGAGGGATAAAGAATCACTCTATTCCTTCTAGAATTAGTTCCAAGTAGAAGATGGGGAGCAGTGCTGGAGGGTGAAAACCTTGAAAGCAGCTGGAATACGTTAGCCTTGTGGTCAAACATAAGACAAGAGGGAGAGCAATTCCATAGAGAAAATCTGCAGGTGCCTGTGACATCCATTGCTGTTAAATTTGTCCCAACAAGTTGATCCTATCAGTATATTAGCTACTAGCTGTATGTTCCTGGATTTACCAGGGTTATATATAGTATCTGACTAAATTTAAGCATACACTTTTAAATCGTATGGTCACCATTAATGTGCTTATTGTGAATCTTATACTGTATTTATGATGTCTCTGTCTGTCATGATTTTTTATGGTGGCATTTATATTTACCCCTGAATTCATTGGAAAAATGTTGCAACTGAAATTTGTGCATATTAAATCCATTTTTCAATAACACAATAATAATACTTTTTGAAAGGGAGTTAGACACAACATTGTTATCATTAATGCAAGTGGTCCTAATTGAAGATGAGGACAATAGTCCAAATAATACAGACTATCAAACTTCATCTAAAAAATTCAGACAAATTAATAAAGGATGAAACATGATAAAAATGCTGGGTATCTCTGCTAGTATACAATAAAAGAAAACATTTTTTTCTTCGTAGATATGCAATCACTATTCTTGTACTTTCAAAGTAAGATCCGACTTTACGTGGTGTAATGGTTAGCAAGCTGGAATCGCAAACCATTGTTAGTGAGTTCGATTCTCACTGGTGCCACATACTTCTGGCCTTGTGTCACATCTAAGTTAAGCTTATATATATTTTTTTTCTGGGATTGATTGTTGGTAACTAAAACTGGAAAGCAAAAATTCTGATAAAAATTTAAGTCGTTGGGGTGGTATCAACCAGACAGCGAGGGAGTCTATCCTCTTGTCACTAGCACTAGACCAAGGAGATTTTTTAGCATCTGAGGTGGAGTGCCTCACTTACCATCAGCTTTTCACTTTATTGCACAGATCCCTGTGCTACTCATTTGCTGAGTTGGCAAGGGTAGGTATCGAACAAGGAACCTTGAGGTTCCCAGCCGCACACTCTACTGACTTAGCTAACTAAACTGGCACTGTAATAACATGGAGTGGCTCTTAAAGATCTCAATTTTAATTCTTTTTAGGACAAATTAGATCATCCAGATAAATTCTAAGCTAAAATGTTCCAGGAAGCAAGGAGTGAAGGACCCACTGCCCCCTCCCCTTGAATTTCATGAACAGGATGTGACACAAGGTCAATTTCTTACACAGAATTTAATTGGTTTGACTTCAGAGTTTTCCTTCTCCTAGACTGGTTATGTATCCATGGTTAAAGAACCCAGTCTACCCAACTATTTACTCATAGCTGAAGGGAGAATGGCTATGACAGATTCATACTTTTCCCAAGGGTATTAGTGCTATGTGAAATGCAAATAGCCTTATCCAGGATTTGAACTCGAGGTCAATGAGTCTATTTCCTTGACTCTAATCATTACACCACACACCTCCATTCATATATATTTAACACATTCCTTGAGGTCAACTTCATATGCCATTTTTTTTCTCCATTAACCAATAAGCCAATAGCTAGAATGTCCTTTCTAAGTCATTTTTTTCTCTGAAAGTTTTGGTTCCCTCATGAGAGGGTCGCTCTTGCAGATGTTCGAAACACCTCAGGGAGCAGGATTAGGTACTTCTTAGCCCTCTTCCCCACCAACAAATACCATTAAAAGACCTATAAGGTATAAAGAGTTCACAAGTGTATATCAAGATCAGCCCATTAGCCTAGGAGCCCATAGATAAAAAAATAAGCAAGCAAACAATGAGAATTAGATATATATTCCTGCAAATTTGATGAAAGAGAGATAGGATAGTCAGCTGAGGGGGTCAGACTTCTATCAGAAGAAGTCAAACAGTCAAAGATAGATTCCAAAGAAACAAATACCAAAATAAAGTTACTAGCCAGAAGTTTATCTTGATTCCTAACCCTAAAACCTTGTAATCTAATATTTTGGGTAATGTAACATATGTGAAACATATGCACATGTTTACTAGTAAATTTCACCACTGAAAATCCAGCTATACTCAAATTCTACAGAAAAACAAAAAAATGATTAAAGAAATGATAGATTGAGAAAATAAAACATTTTTTTCTTTCATTTTCGACATAATGGAAATATAGAAAAAAATAAGAACAATATTTATAATCAATTCTTTTTCTATAGTTAACATTAGGGTTAGTTAAGTCTGCTTTTTCTGTATTATATTTCAAAATAATAATTAAATGGATTGGGTTAGCTCAGTCGGTAGAGCGTTCGGCTAGAAACCACAAGGTTCCTAGTTCGATACCGGTCCTCGCCAACTCAGCGTATGAGTAGCACAGGGATCTGTGCGGTAAAGTAAGGAGCTGATGGTAGGTGTGGTGCTCCACCTCATATGCTAAAACAATCTCCCTGGTCTAGCGCTATTGAAAAGGGGATAAACTCCCTCGCTGACTGGCTGATACCGACTTTAGGCCGCCCCGTCGACTTTACTTTTTATTTCCTATAACTCCAACCTAAAAAAAGGGGAACCATTCTGAATGAATTTTATCTGTTAATTAATCTACCCATTATTTTCCTATTAAACTAACCCTAAACCCCAACCTTAAACCTAAACCCTTCTTTTTTCCTAGTAGATCAATAAATAAATAAATGATTTATCAGTCAATCAGAGTGGTTCCCCGTTTTTAGGTTGGAGTTATAAGAAATAACCATTAAATGACACTTTTAGATAAAGAAGTATTTAAAAATTTATGGAATATTTAACCTTAGTATGGCAATCAGTCTAGGGGGATGAGAACTCTAAATTCAAACCTGTAAACCCCTGCATACAAATTGACCTCATGTCACATCCTTCTTCTACAAGGTGTGTGTGTGTGTGTGTGTGTATATATATATATATATATATATATATATGCGCCAGTAGGTAGAATGTCCTTTCTTAACCACTTTTTTCACAGAAAGTTTTGGTTCTCTCATGTGAGGGTTACACTTTTGCAGATGTTCCAAAAATCCATATATTATAATGTGGAATTTCCTATTCCTCTGATTTTTTGAGATGAGGCGGTAATTAGTTACTGCACTCTTAGTACAGAATTACTAAGATATTTGTCCCTTCAAGTCTAAGTCCCTATGTGCCAACAAAGGTAAACTAGTGTTCCATCCCCTTCTTTGAAACTGCATTTAAATTTTCATGTGTTATTGTTAAATTTGTAATTTCTCTTAAATGGTAAATTATCCCTTACCTTCGTTAACTCACTGTTTGTGCCTGTTGAGGCAATTATGTTAAATACCCCAAACCCCTTTTATATGTAATTTTTAGTTATGTTTGTTTGTTTTATTGTTCTGTAAATTTAATGTATGTGATTTTTGTGACTTACACAAATTCTTTTCGTTTAATTCACAGTTTTCACGGCATACACTGTATGGAAAATAAAGAACTATTAGAAATACGGTGTGGTCTGTATGGTCTTTTATATGCACGGTTCTAACCTCTTTGAATTTACGGGAAAGCCAAACTGGTTTCGACACTTCTGTGGATTTGAACTTAACAACGCGCTTCCATTATTGTAGTATATAAGGAGTGCTACAATGCACCACTTAAATGTATAGACTAGGCAGGTCATGTGGTTTATTCCTCTGCCAATCAACAGCCATAATGTGTGACTGGTTGACTACTTAATCACTGATACTGACAGACGTCCATTTGCAATCATTGACAAAGGACTTGCAATACTGAGGAGCACCAAGGAATGACCAAAGGATTCTTTACCAAGGATTTCCACTGGACAAGCGCTCTTGCTTGAAGCCTAAAGGATGGCCCATAAAATCATAACACCCATGATCTATCAATAGCTGGGATTAGAAGAAATGGGATTGTGCCTTTCTCAAGGGCATTAGCATAAAAAGAAATGCAAACAGTCTTATCCAGGATTTGAACCTGTCTCATTGAGTCCAATTTCTGCAAGAATAACCATGATGCTGATCCTGTCTCCATTTTTCTTTATTTTAAATTAATTAGCCACAGAGAGACATTCCTAACGGGGTGAGTGTATTTAATGTAATTATAAGATGGAACATAATTGACAGCAAGATTTAGTTGAGGAAAAAAAACAACAACAAAAATCAGCTATAACGACGATAACCAATACATCTTATTAATAGAAAAACATTTTAATTAATGACAATTGAATTTTATCAGAAAATGACAGAACTCATAGAAAATGACTTGTGGCATTGCAGTGGGAAATATAATGCCTTTTAAAACCATTTTTAAAAATTCTTCCCATGATTCTAGTTTATGGACTCTTGTTTTCATATGACTGTGTAATCCTGATAGCATATTTTTCTTTACTTTAAAAAAAAAAAAAAAGAAGAAAGTTTTCCCAATACAATCAGTGTCAGAAAAGAAAATGAAAAATTAAGGTTTATAGCAGCCTTGGATTTTTATTAAAGAAAAATTGATTTCAGGTGATAAAAATAGTTAGCCAATCATGTCCAGAAATAAATTAAACTATGCTGGATTTTTCCTGTTTTGTGTTGACAAGGTTGAAGAGCAGCAATCTAAGTTATATTTCAAGCTTTGAGGCGGCCTGCAAGTTAAGTGATAACGAATGTAAAGAGTTTCTTCTTCATGCAGCATTTGCTTTGAAGAGAGAAATTTTGATTTAAAAAAAAAAAAACAAAGAAAAAGGGGAAAAAAGTAAAGGCTGCATACTGCGAGGCCCTGGCAATCAGATGCAATCAATTAAGCTGCTTTGCGTGTGGTTAACAAAAAAGTTTGTCATATTGGGATTAAAATTATCAATGATATAATTAGAAAATACTAAAAAGATTTCCTTGGCAGAAGGTTGAATCTTCTTGGTAAACTTCTTTATGATAAAGTGTGAACTGTTTTGGCACAAGTTAATACATCAATGAAATTTCTGGATTAAAGAGGAGATCAAATTTGAATCTTTGGAAAAGTTAATTAGCCAGAGTTGCAAAGCTTGCTCAGTGATCAGATTATGTATTATTCGATTTTGTATCACTGTGTGTATATATATATATATATATAAGGGTTTTGTAATATATATATAAGGGTTTTGTAATTTGTATATATATATATATATATATATATATATATATATATATATATAAGGGTTTTGTAATTTGTTATATAAGGGTTTTGTATATATATATATATATATATATATATTTTTGTAATTTGTTATATATATATATATATATATATATATAAGGGTTTTCTATGAGGCTCACACGTTGGTACCAAACAATAAAGAGCATTCTTCACCCAACCTGACAAGGGACGTTACCTTTTCTACTTCCTGTCCCCAAAGGCACAGGAGAGTTCTAGTCCCTACAATAGGATAAACAGAGATACAAGATTGATTGGTTATTTTTAAAATTGATACAAATACAAATGAAGATATGTCCAGAGCCTCACCACCGGTACATATTAAGAACAAATGGGTAAAACATTGTATATATATATGTGGATAGACAACACATTCTACAAGAAATATAGATGTATCTCATTTGGTAGTTACTTTCATATTTGTATTTGTACACATGGTTGTTTAACCAAATTGTACAATATAAATTTCTTGTTTATTTTGGGAATTTAACATGACTAATTTTATTATAAAAAGATATGTACAAAAATGCTCTAGGAGGACATTAATGTAACAATCTGTTAAAATTTCATTAACTTTTTTGGTAGCATATTATTTATCACAGGGGTTCCCGACCAGGGGTTGGAGCATCATTCCAGGGGGTGCGAGACTCGTCCATTCAAATTTAGATTAAATTTTTTTCTTTTGTAATTAATACTATTTATATTTTCATTTCTTTATTTCAGATTATTATCATTACCCTTCATCATGTCGAAGAAATGGAATGATGACTATTATATTAGATCTTTAGATTTTATCTTTTGATAAAACTATCGTTTGGATTCACATTCTATACTTTTGAGCAAAAGTATAAATAGTAGGGGTGTGAGCTCAGAGCAAAACTCTTTTAAGGGTACGGGCATAGAAAAGGGTTGGGATCCACTGATCTATGGGAATATGGTATGGACACTTATAAAGTGGAAGATTGTTAAAAGAACCTGTAAATATAAACCAGGTGATAACTTCTGTCTTCTCTGTATGGAGGAAAAACTGGCTATCACATCTTATACTAATTTAGTTCAAACTATTAAATCAAAAATCCATAATTTTGAATGGGTGTTGGCATGAATGTAAATGGTGTCTTGACAATTAAAAATCAAAACGTATGCTGTGTTTACATCGACTTGTTTTAATAAGTTTCAATCAGAATTATCCCAAAGATCCTTGCGGTGAAACCTGGGTAGATATATTCTGCTTTTATTCGTTTTCTAAACCAGCTCAACATATGTATTGATCACTTTTTATATTCATTCATTATTCCTACTGATTTAGTTATTTATTTTTCTCAAAAGCCAAAATTATGACTGATTTGATTTTTTTGTCTTCTCTGTTAACTTATCCACTCTTCAAACCCCCCCTCTCTCTCTCTCTCTCTCTCTTTCTCTCTCTCTCTCTCTCTCTCTCTCTCTCTCTCTCTCTCTCTCTCTCTATATATATATATATATATAATATATATATATATATATTTCATTTTCTTGCTTGCTGCCTATGGACTCCAGACTAATGGGCCAATCTTGGAGCTTAGCATTTTAGCTTCTTTTATCTCAAGGAATGTTTTAATAGTATTTCTTGAGGTGCTCAGAATATTTTAGCTTACAATTGATCAGAAAGGGCTAATTTGTTCAGAAAGAAAATAAAATTGGTATCTGCAAGACTTCCCCCTTCACAGGGTGACTGAAACTTCTAGGAGGAAAATTACTTGATACCATTCACAAACACACACACACACACACACATATATATATATATATATATATATATATATATATATATATAATCATACAGACACAAATGAAGGTGTCATAGGAAATGGACATGACAACCTGAGTTCAAATCCCAGACAAGACTGTTTGCATTTCACATAGCACTAATACCCTTGAGTTGATAATAAAACCTCAGCATCTGATCTCAATAAGAAATACATTTGTTATCCAGCTATTATTTACTTAGCTGTGTACCCAGGTTCATATAAATTGTTTTAAATTTAATGTTTCTGGCTTGATATATTTTAACACACTTTGTACATACTTTTCCATTGGCACTTGGCACATTTTCTAAAATTTTTTTAAACCTTTGAAAAAAAAAAATTCCTTTCTGGCTGATAACTTTTTAGCGCCACCCCTCAGATATTTATCAAATCATTTATTTTATTAATACATTATATTTATTAATACATTATATTTATTAATACATTATAATGGCCAAAAAATATTTTTTAAAGAGATATTTTTTTTAGATAAAAAAAAAAGAAGTGTCCATCTTTTTGCCAAGTAGAGAAATATTTTGAAAGAGTTCACAAAAATAAATTTCTACTTTTGGAATGGAAATAAAATGAAAAGACAATTGAATAGAATTGGGGGCCTCAACAAACAAAGAATTTAAACCAGCTTTTGATAATTCTATTTTGAACCTTTTGAGGCTTGACAAAAATCCTAATTTAATAACATGGGTCAGCTGAAAAATCTTAGAGATTAATCAATATGCAAGCAAGGATTCCCATTGAAGAATCCAAAAAATTCAACTCTTTTAATTCTCGAAGATCTTTTTTTTTTCTTAGAATTTTTTTTATGTGTGTGAACGAATGGCGATGATTTCTAAATAAAAGATGGACGAATTTTGCTTGACGAATTAAGGCAAAACATTCTTTTTTAAATTCAGTTTTCAAAATTACATTTTCCAATTGTTTTAAAGTCTTTTTTTTATCTCATGTGAATGAAAATTTGAAATGAAATAAAAGTAGTTTTGGCTTGACAGATTTTGAATCAATCAAATTGTGAAGTTATTTAAACTACACTGGATATTTTTATATATTTAGATTCTATTGTCTTTGGAAACTGTTATTAAAGTGAGAGTTCTGATAAATATTCAAAAGGCTAGTGTTTGTTATATACATAGGGGAAACATTGTTATTATTAATTTTGGATTAATTTTTCTTTCATCTTATGGTTTGTTATATATAATAGGCTAGTGTTTGTTATATACACTAGCAAAATAAAAAACACCCTCCGGGCGATGTAAAATTAATTTTTGAAAGATATTGCTTGAGGAGGTGGAAGTTAAAAATTAAATGTCGGAGATTTTGAACCATAAATCATGAAATCATCAAATTTATTTAAGGAGTAAAAAAAAAAAATTTGAAATTGAAACTAAGTTCTATTAACTTTGAATATCTATTAAAATAAAACAAACTATATATAAATATATGATACTGGGGATGTATTTATTAAAACTTGTTTTAAAAAACAATGTTGCATGCTCAAATTTTGAGTATTTATTTTATGTTATGATGATTTCGGGTATAGTGACATAAGCAGTGACGTAATTTTTGTTACATCGAATCTCCATTATTAATAGATAGGGGAAACATTGTTATTAGTGGTTCTATTTAACCCATAGGTGGGGGATGAGGGGTTTCATACCTTTTAGTCTAAAAGTGAACATAATAGTGTGAATGGAGTTTGAACTCACTTACTATGATGTTGCAGTCCAGAACGTTAACTATATCATGGTGTACATGCCCCCCGTATATACATCTATGTATATTAAATATATATACACACACTAATTGAGAAATTTTCAGATTCAACTCAGCTCATTATTTTACTTAACAACTTAAGTTATATTTCTTCTCAGCAGAAGCAAATTGAGGAACAAGAGTAAAATGATTGCTTTTCTTTTCTGCATAGAGAGAAATTTAAAAGACAAATGCATGACTTCAGTTGCTGTCAGCTACAATCAAGTAAGGTGTATAATGTGTGGACATTGCAGATTTGTCTTGAGTGCAATGCCAAAAAGGCCAAATATGCTGTCAGAAACTATTTCAAAGAACTTAGGCCAATGAAGAATGAAGTGGAAAATGACAAAACCGCTTAGGAATGGTATAAATGATTTGATAACATTTAAAGAGAAGGAAAGTTAAATAAAGCTCTTATAAATAATGGAGTAAAGAAAAATAGAAAAGAAAAAAGCCATTTATACAACAGACTGCTCCCAATATAGTGAAGGATGTTATAAGTTCTGTAAAGTGATAAATCAATGTAATAAACATAGAAACCCTGTGAAATAATCAAGACTTGAAAATGGTTATAATTAACATAAAAAAAATAAACTAAAAGATTATTTATTCCTTATCTCTTCGAATAAAAGGCACTTGAGGGAAATCTCTCAAGAATTACAGAGGTGCTAAATGGCTTCTGAGTTTGTGTTCAGAGATAAGTTGCTTTTTATTTCTTTTTTTTTTTAATAATTTTTTCAGCACATTCTGCAGGTGCAAAGTGCTTGTAAGATTTACTGCTGTAGAATTATCAAACTGAGTTCAAGTAATGCTTTTCACTTTTACTTAGTTCCTAGAAGTTAAAGAATCATGTACATATTTACCAATCCCTCCATATGAGTAGGATGTGACACAGGGTCAATTTCTAAAAGTGGAGTTTTGAACAGGTTTTAAATTCAGTTTTCCTTTTCTTAGACTGGTTGCCTAACCAAGATTAAAAAGCTTAGTTCTGTACGAGACATAATTATCAGATAAGGTTCACAACTTTAAGCAGACAATAAATCTTCAGAATTAAAAAAAATTCTAATGATGTGTGCACAGCTAAGCAATTTATACAAAAACAGTATTTTGATTAGCAGTTTTTGTCAAAATATAATATTTCCAGCTTTTGTCCATATCTTCATCCTGAGGATATGGAAGACATTAAAAGAAATAAACCAGAACAATTTTATACTACATCAAAAAATAAGTTTCAGTGGTGCTTTGACCAATGGATAACTCACTGGAATGAATTTGTTGAATGACAAGGAGACCATTTTGAAGAAAATTGATATTTCATTCATTATTTGATTCTGACTTAGTATATAAAGCTTCAGTCTTGATACCTTTTTGTAAAAAAAAAAACATATATATATATATCAACCCCTCCACACAAGCAGGATACAACACATGATCAATTTCTTAAGCAGTGTTTAACTGGTTTTAATTGTTTTCTTTCTCCTAGACTGGCTGCCTTGTCTGTCCTATTTACTATTATTTACCCACATATATACCTTGTGTAGGATTTGAACTCACGTTGCCAAGTCCATTTTCTATGATGATAACCATTACACCACACAACTCCATATATATTACCATAAATTATATATTAATTCTTACATAGTCAATTAATTTAACATCTTTAGATTTATTTAATTATCTGAAATATTTACTTTGTATATGAATCTTCTCTGTCTATAAATAAATGATTTTTTGCTGTTAGTTAATATCCTTTTTAAAAATATTATTCAAGTCGGACAAGAAATACCTGAAGAAGGCCGGAGGGTATATCAGCCGAAACGTTGTACAGATAACAATGAAGATGAGGATAATAGTCCAAATAACGCAGATAATACTAATCATCAAGCCTCATCTCAAACATTCAGAGAAATATTATTTAAATTCCTTCAATATTTTACCTTAGACATTGAGTTCAAATGATTTAATTTATATGAGCAAAAGTTCTTCCATTTTTACAGAATATAAATTGAATTTGTTAAATGTTAGAATCTTTTAAAAAGTTTTTAAAGTGTAATGTTTAAATCTTATAAGTGAGACAATAAACAATTGTCTCTCTTGTATGAGGGGCAAATCCATTAATGGTCACATGTCAATTCCATAATCCATTTCAGTTGGAACATGTCTACTGCCTGGTGATAATACAGTAATACTGTAATGATGTTTTTACCATTTTTGTACCATCCTTTCATATACTGCTTATTCATAGAACTGCATGTGCACATTTTATCAGTTGAGATACATTTGTGTATTCTTATCAATACTTCTTGTATGTATATTATGTATTCATATAGGGTAATGAGCCTTTTTTCTTTCATTTATTCAGTTTTAGTATATTACTGGATTAGATATACTGATGTTGATGTGTTGGGACTATACTAAATATCAACTAACCCAATAAACATGCCAGATTATTTTGCAATCTGTAAAATAACTGGTAACTTTCTTTGTGTACAGATTTAAAAAAAAACATTTTGAAGTGATTCTTATTTATAAATATCTTATTTGTTTAAAATAGAAATTAGAAAGCAATTGACAATGCAATGGAATAGGTGATGAAAATGATGTTATTTACCTTTTTTCTTAAATATTTTCGGGATAAAATCCCATTTTCAGAGGTTTTGGAGTACTTGTGTTTTTTTTTGTACTTAAGTACTAAAAAAAACACAAGTACTCCAAAACCTTTGAAAATGGGATTTTATCCCGAAAATATTTAGGAAACAGGTAAATAAACATAATTTTCATCACCTATTCCATTGCATTGTCAATTGCCTTCTAATTTCTATTTTAAACACATACGTATAATGCTTCAAGCAAACTATAAAAACCCTTAAATATCTTATTGTTTTTGTTGAAATTAACAAGTGTAAAAGATGTATCTTTTGGTTTGGTTTGTTTATGGCAGACCAAACACAGTGGGTCATTTAATGCCGACAAAGTTTATGAAATCAATTCATTCTTAATGGAAACTCAATTTTTTATAAACATTTTTCTATTTAACCCATAGATGGGACCCTAACAGGTACTACCACTCCGGGTCAGAGTGGACCTGGAAGCAATGAGAATAAAGGGATACTCCACATTCCCCAGACCTCCAGAACTGGAACCTCAACATTAGATAGAATTTAACATCATTCCTAACCCTCAGCCACTGCCTTCTAGCAGATATATGATAAAAATGGTTGGTGTTTGCCATAAAGGCAATAGGGTTGGGGCAATCATATAGGTGCTAGGACTTGACATGACCAGCCGATTTATTGGAGGGGGCCTCTCCGACCACCTGTCTAGCCTAAGTAAGAGTCTTGCATGTCATGGACTGCTCATCACCAGGGTTCCCTCCTTAAGCATCATGGGTCACCAACCATGGTGCCCCATAGGGGAGTCTTACCCCTCTGCAGAGGTGCAGTCAGTGTATTCTAATGCCCCAGCCGAGAGAGCAGGCAAAAGATGTATCAGTAAGTCAGGAACTCAACATGTACTTATCAACTGAAATTTTCACTGTGATTATTATTCATCAGATAATTAAGTGCATTGACAAGGAAGGATATTATTTTGAAAAGAAGAAAAAGAAAAAAGATAAATAATGCTTTTTTTCTGTTTTAGTCCCATATATTCATTAATAATGGAGATTCAGTCTCTATTTGTCTGTAACTGAAACTATGTCACAATACCAAAAATTGTCAATACATTGAATAAAGAACAACCCTGTTATCATTTTTTTTTTATTCTCGCCTCTTTTTTCAGTAACAAGAGGTTTACTATAAAGTTTACAAATAACAAAATACCTACTGTAAAATTTATGTAAAATATTAAAAATAATTATTCAGTAAATAATTAATAGATGCATGTAACATTTTTTCTGAGGGGGACATAACTAAGTTTCCATTTTAAATTGTTTTATTTTTTTTTACTGTAATAAATTTGCTGACTTTACTTGCTTCATGATACAAACCCTCTGAAATTGAATTTTTAATCAGGTAATATTTCTGCCGAAGGGTGTTTTTTTTTTTTTTTCTAATATGTTATAATGTATGATATGCTATAATGTATGGA
Organism: Doryteuthis pealeii; assembly: GCA_023376005.1. NCBI lineage: Eukaryota > Metazoa > Mollusca > Cephalopoda > Myopsida > Loliginidae > Doryteuthis > Doryteuthis pealeii. Next base: position 9,390,109 of record CM042157.1, read on the forward strand.
AGATTTTTATATGTGAACATTTCTCTTGTCATGTACTCAAATCACTTTCTATGAACTTTTCTTGTCATGTACTCAAATCACTTGTGTCTTCTGAAAATATTTGTATGTGATTGATATTGTAACAAAACAATTTCTGTTTACTTGAACTTTGACACCTTTTTTCAATTATGTGTCACTCACAATGTCTTGGAATTTGTTCTTTAAATAGAGTTCTCTTCTGATGTCACTCAACTGGCAAACATCTCTCTCTCTTGCCAAACATCTCTCTCTCTCTCTCTCTCTCTTTTTCTCTCAGATGAACAGAAATGGCAGATGATATCAAAATGGTTGTGTGAATAGTCTTCTTCTTCTTCTTTCAACTATACAACATAAAGGGTGTTAAAAAAACAACATAATTGATATCATTTGAGATGTACAGGCTGTTTCAGAAAAAATTGACATAATTTCCTAATCTAACAACTTGACCAATACTCATTCAAATAATCTCAAATTGTAGAAATAACTCCAAGTAATATTTTAATTATTTTCCAGTGTAAGGTACTCCAAGGTTTGTATGGAGTTAACCACGAGTGTGGCAGACAGGTTAAGAGTCAAAGCAGTAAAACGAACAACTAGAAATATGAATAAAAGACTGTATTACAGAATAACAAAAGTTACAAACTTTAGTTTCGTTTGCGCAAATAATATTTGTCACTTATCTGGTGTATCCTGAGATATGGGGTATTAATGTAGACTTGCTACGGCTCTCTGTTCTGTTCGGATATGATGACTTCTGCTTTGCGTCCGACTCCGATTCTGGTTCTGGTTAATGAAGAAAGGTGGAGAGACCCTTTTTTAGGTCTGTCTCCGGTGCTAGCTGGATCAGAAGAGGTGGCATGAGTTTGCTTATTCGGCTTTGCCGCCAAAGTATGCTGGCTCATGATTGGTTGGTTTGAAACAGAGGCTCGCAGACAAAGGACGATAACCCCCATACCCCAGAATTCTCAATAATTTCTATTTCTGAAAAGAATAAAACTTTTGATACATACTGTTAAGATTTTAGATTAATTCTTTAGAATATGCAATAATATAAATTTTTCTGAAACACCCTCTGTGTGTGTGTGTGTGTGGCAGCAAACTCATGTTCGAGTATTGCCATTACTTGATAAAGGATACCGAAAAAAAAAAAACCCAGCTCAATGGTGAGCTGTGCAAATGTGGCTTTTTAGCCCAGGTAAAGTCTTACATTCTGTGGCACAGGTGTTGCAGATATGAACACCTCTAGCAGCTGGAAATTTGTTTCTATGTATTTTCCTATGTTGTTTTAAACCTCCTGCGGTCTTGCACGTCTTCTCACACTCACAACAAATCATTTCAGGGAGCACGGGTAGTTTATTCACCTGTTTCACACAGTTTGATGTGTGTATATCTTATTATAATGGAGATTGTGTGTTTTTCTGTCTGTAACCGAAACTATATTACTACTCAAGTCACAATTCCCTTTGTTATTGACATCACAATCTCCATGATTTTATTTTTATTTAAATCTCAATTATTAATAAAATTGTTTTACATTATTAATGCTGTTGACCATATCCACATATTAATAACATGCAATTATATTTATATATACAACAAAATAACGGTTTACAGTGTGAACGGGAAGGCTAATTTGCATATTGATATTTAAAATGTGATTTTAATAAATATGTGTTTAGTACTATTGATTTCTAATTGTTTGGTTTTATTTTAATGAATATAAGCAAAAATCTCTTCAATGAATCTTAAATGAAATCCATTAACAAGAAAAAATAACTGTCATTTTATTTTTACTTCCTCTTTTAACTAAATACTTAAATTAGAAAAAATAACAATGAAAGACGAGTGTGATTGAAGAGTAAGTTTCAGTTGTTCTAATTTTCGATTATACCCACCTCTGTTTCAAATCTTTTTATCTGCATTCTTATTTAGTTTTATTAGCCTTTCTAATTTAATATAATATTTTATTACATTAAAACTTGCACACGGAGGGTGCATATATTTGCTAGTATATATAATATATATATACACATTTTAAATAAGAAAAACTTAAAATCCAATTATATTGGCTATTATGAATATTTATTTCAAGTAGACTCCTCTTTAAAAAAGTTCTAACATCTTCAAAATTCACAGTGAAGAGAGAACAAAAAAATAATACATATCTTTTGCTGTGGACTTTTTTTTCTAATTTAAAAAAAAAATTGTTATTGTAAACATTTAAATTTTGTGTTAACGCGTGGTAAGGGCTAGATACTGTATATCATTTTACATTGAGACAGCTTTTGAGTATCCATTTGTTGAAATAGATATTTATAATAGCAAATATGACTGTATTTTAAGTTTTTGATATTTCAAATTCACAAATATTGCTCTGTATATAATTGTCAAAATGTCATGCATTGAGCTCTCCAGTGGACTACAAAAGAATCTTTCTAATATACCTACATGAAAGAAAAACATTTCTTCATATATAAATATATATATATAAAAGAAAGTCCTGAAAATAATAATTCCCACCACCAACTCTTTTGTATATCTATATATACCAATACACATGAAAGTATCACTAAAGCTTTTCTCATATGGACTGGTATGAACTAGTTTCCCACTGAATAAGTTAAGTATACCAATGATTGGCCACATTTTTCATCTTATTAAAATTTGAGAGAGAGAATTGGTCAAGTTATTAGATTATGAAATGATATGGATTTTTCTGAAACACCCTGTATATCTACCAGATCAAATTGAAAATGTTCTATCCTTGAAAATAAAACAAACAAATAAACAAAAAACAAACCTGCTTTGATCTAAACCAAAGATATATAACTTTCAAAGACCAGAATGTTTATTTTAAGAAAACTTTTTTTTGTTTTGTTTTAATACCATAAGAATTACAAGTAGGCACTTTAAGTTTGTCTTTAATCTTTTAATACATAAAATACTTACCTCCTTGAGGAAAGAACTGAGCATATATATCCTTAAAGGTTTCTTCATTCACAATACCAGTTGGACATTCCTGCAAAAGTTAAAAAATATGAATGAGTTTGGTTATAGAAATGATCAAATAGTTTGCCATTTTAAAAATTGTTGAATACTTTTGTGAAGTTCAGATAGCCTTGTTGTTTATGTAAATATTTATAAGAAAAAGAAAAGAAAAAAATGAAAGTCTTTAAATATATGTTTGAAATATAGATAATATTCCGTATTAATCTTATCAGTAGGAATGAGGCTTTGTCATTTGATGTGAAACACATCTTAGAATATTTCAAGAAAAAAATTCACATTTTGGGTAAGAAATTACTTAAATTCATGAAAATAAAAAAATTGAAAAATAGACAATGACCCCCAAATAATATTACAAATCCACTCTAAATTGTTGAAAGTTAAATATTAAGTACTTACAAAAGAAACAAATAGTTTAAAAATTATTTAAAAACAATTTCAGATATTGTGACTCACATTTTACTGATTTGTTGAAAAATGCTTAAAGTTTATTAAGAATTTTGGCAACATAAGTTGTTCCATTTCGTTTGTATACAAATAGAACTTGAGTGATGCTATATGAAAATGTAAATTGGGATCATGCATTTGAATAATCATATATATATATATATATATATATATATATATATATATATATATATTAGAACATTAGGGGATAGACACAGGGGAAGAAATAAAAAGAAAATCAAAATAGTCATAATTTTGACAGTTATTGAAAGAAAAAGGAACCAAATGTTTTGGGATAATAAATATTAGAAAATGCTCATTACATAATTGTAGAGCCAGTTTAAGGAACTGAACAGAAGTTAACTACCAAGTGGTTGAAATGTGGCCAAAAATGTTGTTTTCCCTTGGATTGTGGGCATGGTTTCCCATGTCACATGTCCATTGGTCACATAATAATTCTGTGCCTTAAAAATTCTCTTGTGTACCTGTTCATTGAATAGATAAGACCTATCTGTTATCAGTCCTCACTTGTGGAACAAAAAGGACATGTTTTTCAGTTCTGTTCATAGAACAGAAAAGAGATAATTAGTATCCAATTTCAGCATAGAATTTTATATCACATTGCCATGAAAACCATTGAAATCATATTAAGTCTTTTCTAACCATTATCTTGTACCTTTTCTTACACTTTATTCATTTAACAATATGTAGAGTTTACTCTTGGGGAAATATATGTTAATTACTTATGTTGTTGCATATGTATCTATTAAATTAAACATTCATATGTGCCATTGTTCATGTGAATTAGTTGTCAGTCTTTCCTTATCAAATATTCTGTGTTAGTGAAATTCATGAATTTACTAACACATTATAAGGACCTAATGTTGGTTATAAACAATATAGTTTCTTAGAAATTAAAGTATTGTATACAGTATATTGTATACCCCATCGGGTATATAATCATGAGAGGAAACTCAGGTGATAGAGAGAGGATTATCTTACTTGATTCTTGCTAACTTCATTACTGTTTCTTCCCTGTTCATTCTTCTATCTTCTAACTAAGGCTGGTTTTCGTCATTGTAATTAAAACAAGACTTGGTTTTTTTTTTATCAAGTTTATTATTTTATCAGCCCACGATTCAATCTCTACTGCGTGGATGAGATCAACCCCAGCAAGCGAGAGAGAGAGAACAAACACTTCTGCTCTGCTTCCAAGTCAGGTCGAATCTGATCTCTAAAAACTAACTATTCCCATGTTCTCTGTACCAGGGTCAGTTGGGGGTCATCATAACCCTGGTTATGGAAATCTACCAGCCTACACTTTTCCTTCTAATGAACTTATTTTAAACTCTACAGGGTCTGCTAACAATTTATGACTCTCATAAATTGTAACAGAAGTTATTGTAAAGTCTAAGGGATCATGAAAAAAACAAATTGTGACTTCCATATAGAAATACTGGAGGATTGCAAAGATAAAGTTTGGTTTATAATAATAATAATATCTTTTCAACTAGTGTATTAGACCTGTTATTTATACTCTTTCCACAAATTATCTAACCTTGCCTTAAAGGAGTTTAGAGATGGGGCATTCACTATTGATGATGGTAGTTTATTCCATGTATTCACTGCTCTTTTACTAAAATAATTTTGTCTTGCATTTGCTTTACAAAATTTTTTAAAAATGTTTTAATTTATGACCCCTGGTATTGATATTTTGAGCAATGTTTATGGTGCATGTGATTTTTAGCAATGTGTTGTAGGTGACTCACCTATGACACGAACATGGACTTACCCAAAGGGTATATATTTAACAGAGTAAAGCTACTCAAACGAGTAGTACCAGAATCAGTTCTTCGTGTAAGCTGAACATTGTATGTGGATATATATTGCTGAATACAATCTGTTCCCTACATTTTATACCCGTGTTGAGTTATTATTTATTGACCCTTAAACAGGTCATAACAGAATGAGTCAACTGTAATTTGTAATAATAAACTTCAAGCATTTCTTTACAAAATTCAACATTGTGAGTGTCAATAATTTTTATAGATTTTTTTAAAAAGAATTTTAAATAAATTCTTGAAACTATTTTCTTTGTAGACATCTTATATTCCGAAAGATTTAATAGAAGAAAATTTACCATCCAAACCTGTGATGAAATAGTAACAAAAACAAAAAAATGGTTGAGTTTTAAGAAAAATACTACTGTTCAATAAAATCACAAAGAATCAATTACTGAGACAATTCTAAGTTAGAACCAGATATTTACAAAAGATCAAATATATTTCCTTCAACAACTGACTGAAGTCGTACTTTTCATGATGAAGAGGATAATCAGATAAATTTATTTAGATTTTCTGCATTTAGTTTTAGATCATACCAAAGAGACCTAAGAAATACCTTCTTTTAAAGAAAATAATTACTTTTATCTAAAGATTTTTATTTACTCAAAATAAAAATTGGAAGCATTGAGATTTATACAGGGTGGCCCAAAAATCTTGTCACTCCTGTACATCGTTTTAACTTTCGTTATTTTTTGTATTAATAATATAAATAATATATAAAATTATAAATATACAATATCAATAATTATAATGATATAATTTTCTATTTAATTTCCAGTAACTTATTTCATATAGTTATTGTTGGTAAATTAGGAGTTATATTTTGGTAGAAGTGACAAGACTTTGGACCACCCTGTATATTAGAATTTATCCTCATTCAGTTTTAGGAATATATAAGCTGCATCTATATTTTCTCCATGCATTTCCTATACATATGCTCACCTACCCAGCACCAGTCTCATAACCTTGAATTGAAAATGTTAACCAATATGTTTTAGTTTTCCACATGCAAATCACCATGATTATATAAAAAGAAAGCAGAGAGCATTCAGAATACTGGTTAAATATTCTTAGTTATTTTTTTTTAATCAGAAATTCAAAGTCAGAAAAGTTTTAAGAGTTTATTAGTACTTTTTTTTTTTTTTTTCTGTTTTGGAAATCAGGATGAACTTAATGCTTTAAGTAGCTGACTGTTTTCAGTTTGAGTCCGGTTTCTACTCTTTCTGGTTATTGATAAAACAAGATGATGTTTTAAAAGATCATCACATGAACAAACTATCATGCATTATGATTCTTTGTTTGAAGAAGAATATAAATCTAAATATTCTTTCATATAATTCCATGTTAACCCTTGGATTATTTTATGCTGAAGATATTTAGATTTATTCATTCTTCTTATTTTTTAAAATCTATTTAACCCATAGTACTACCACTCCGGATTAGAGTGGACTTGGGAGTAATGCAAGAAAGGTGTACTCCAAACTCCCTAGAGCTTCAAAATCAGAAACTTATCACAAAGACAAAAAAAAAAAATCGGTTGCCAAAATTATTTCTTGGTATTTCCATAAAAATGAGCTCTTGACGCATCCAAATATAATTGGAACCTGGATCCCTATTTTGATGCAATACCTTTCCATTACACTAAGAAAACTATGACTTAATTGAAGAGCCAAGTTTTTTAAAAGTCAATGGTTAAAAACTTTGTATCACATTTTGCATAAAGTGGCAATGCAGAATAAATATTAGCAAATTCCAAAAGTAGGAAGTAAATAGTGAAAATGGATTTGAGTCTGAAGTCATTTTGTTTCAGAATGTGGAACACCCCATTCATCACCATTGCTCCCTGGTCCACTCTTACCCGGAGTGGTAGTACCTGTTAAGGTCCCATCTATGGTTAAATAGAAAAATGTATTTATAAAAAAATTGTATTATCCATTAAGAATTGATTTATTTCAAAACTTTATCGGCATTAAATGACCCACTGAGGTTGATATGCCGTAAACCAAACCAAACCAAACCAAACCAATTTTGTTTCATTTGATCTTTTTTCATTGAGATATACCCATGTAGACACAGAGGACCTCCCCCCCCCCCAAGAAAAAAACAACAAATGTACGGCTGTGAAAGAATTACTCAATGAATTTAGAAAAATATCACTTAATCTGTCAAAAAAAAAAAACAGTTGATCTCTGCTATGAGATATATTTATTTTAGTATTTGATATTTTACTGAGAAGTATCCGGTCATTTAGGATATCTTGAAATGTAACGTTGATGTAACTTAGCAACTAATCAAAGGAGACCTTATTGCACATACATTAATTCCTGTGAAGTTGCTCAGGGAGTTTGTGTATTGTGTGACTGTTAAATTCTCAGCAAAAAATGCATCTATAAAAAATCTATTTGAATTATTAACCCTTTCACTGTTCTAGTAGTGACCACCGCAAGCGTAGTTTTAACAGGTTTGAATTCAGAGTTTTCCTTCTAGACTGGTTACCTAACCACTGTTAAAGAGCTCAGTCTGCCCTACTATTTACCCATAGCTGGAGGGAGAGTAGTTTGATTCATACTTTTCGCAAGGGTATTAGCGCTTTGTGAATTGTAAACAGCCTTGTGCAGGATTTGAACTCAGGTCGACGAGTTCATTTTCTATGAGTCTAACCATTACACTACTCTTTAGAGAGTTGCTGAATGAGAGTAGTTGGATTCATACCTTTCCCAAGGGTATTAGCGCTATGTGAACTATAGCTTCATCCAGGATTTGAGCTCGGGTCCATTTCCCATGACTCTAACCATTAGACCATGTACCTCCAACAATATCACCCAGATCTGTCAGCTTCCTACAATTCAGGTTTGATTCTTTGGAAATCTTGGTTGAAAGGAAGATTTCAAACAAGGGATTCAGATGAAGCAGCTGACATTGAGCTTTTCAAAAGAGATTTTGCAAATTGTTTTGAAAAGTGAAAGGGACACTGAAGATAAACATTTGAGTTTTGAGAAGGAGTACTTTGAAAGAGCTAAGGTGTCATTTCTCTTAGGAGGCTACTTTATTGATATTAAATGGCTTGATCATATTCAGACAGCCTGTTTCTTTTTGTATTATTTAGATGTTTTTTTTACTCTTGTGCTCATCTTTATTATTATATACACAATATTTTAGCTGATATGCCTTTGGCCTACTTCAGTGTTTCTTGTTGTAATTGTGGGCCTTCTCAGACGAAACACTTGAAGATGGCCAGAAGACATATCAGCTGAAATGTTATGCATATAACAATAAAGATGGGACAATAGCCAAAAATCCAGATAATACAAATTATCAAGCCTCATCTCAAAAATTCAGACATATAGTCTGTTTTTTTTTTAATTCTGTATTCATAAGATAAATTTTAGGAAAATATTTTTTTTTTCACAAAATAAATTTTTGAATAGATCTCTTGATTTTATTGAAAATTCTCTTTATTCTAATAAAATGCATCTTAACCATTTTACTGAAATTTCATTTGCTATGTGTAAGTGCCAATTAACATAGTAATTTTTATGCACAATTATTCAAATTAAAAAAAAAAAATGGCCAAAGTATCTTTGTTTGTTTTGTTTTACGGCATATTAACCTCAGTGGGTCATTTAATGCCAATAAAGTTTTGAAATAAATCAATTCTTAATGGATAATACAATTTTTTTTTATAAATACATTTTTCTATTTAACCCATAGTTGGGACCCTAACAGGTACTACCACTCCGGGTCAGAGTGGACCAGGGAGCAATGGTGATGAAGGGGTGCTCCACATTCCCCAAACCTCCAGAACTGGAACCTCACCATCAGATAGAGTTTAACGTCATTCCCAGACATGTAGACCCACAGCCACCACCTTCTAGCACCCATATGATAAAAAGGGGTTGGGGCTTGCCATAAGGGCAATAGAGTTAGGAAAATCATATAGGTGCTAGGGCTTGACGTAACTAGCCGATTGATCGGAGGGGGTCTCTCCGACTGCCGTCTAGCCCAAGATAGGGCCAAAGTGGAGTATTGCATGTCATGAATTACTCATCCACCTGGGCTCTATCCTTAAGCCCAAAGTATCTTTCTTTTAATCTCAGAAAAGTGGCCAACTTAATAATAAGCCCCTCTCTACTTTGAAGATTACCAGAACACATCTTCCTGAACTGTATCAGACCACCCCTACCACAAGAAATGGGATAGTCCAACCCAGCCATCAACAATTTTTTTTAGTGTGAAAATAAAACATTATATGTTACCAACACAGCTATGATACTTGTCCATGTTATTGCCATCTAAGATTGATGATGCACTGGTCCTTCTCATGAATAACTTCATCAACCACCATCTTTGGAAGATTAAGTTCAATTGTTATATCACAAAGTTCATGACATTCTAAATCTTCAATGAAAAGGTAGAACTATCCCACTTCTTGTGTTAGGGACAATTCGTTGCAGTATACTTTCAATCACTCAGACTTATCTTTGTTTGACAAAATTAAGCTTATCTATATATATATATTTCACACATATATATATATAGGTTATATTTGGAGGGAAGAGGGATCATAGTATCTTCTCTGTGATGAGATCTAAATAATAGGAAGCACTGTGAGAGTCTGATAAAATTGAAGAAAGCAATGTACATTAGCCTAAAAGATGTCAGATACATCCTGTCTGAAGATGAGGACAAGGCTACCCAGCTTACGGTCAAGTCATGTTGAAAGCACTGGTTCCTGCTAGATCACCAAAGTTAAGCAACAATGAGTCTGTTCAATACTTAGATGGGTGACCATTTAAGCCACAGCAGTTACTGTAAGCAACCCGATATCAAAATTACTTGATTCGGCATAAAATGACCCGAAAAGGGTTAATATGCCGTAAAACAAAAGCAAGCAACCAAGGCTGATAAGGAACAGATACTACACTTTGATCCCAGCCCAAATGCCAGGTAGCTACACTCTGATTCTTTTCAGACTGTTCATCTGATCTTAGGCAAATATCAAAGAATATAAAGAAGAAGCAAGCTTTCATGATGCCTGAAAGTTGTAACGTGTGGATTATTTTGCTTAGCAGTAACAAAATTTGAGCATATCCTGCATGTTATATAGAGGTGGCTGAAAATGGACTTATCTGATCAAATCATGAGATTTGCTACCATGAAAAAAAAGGTACCCCTCTTTCCTTTCTATGTGTACACTTGAAGAAAGCTGTAAAATAGATCAACCAAAAACCCTGGTTCAGTTGTCTGAACAATTCTTGAGTGCAAATTGATAAAACAGACTTTACTACATGAGATGCTTCTGAAAAGCAATCGGTCCAACCAAGAAGTGGCTGACTTTTTTAAATTTCAAGTGAAAAGAAAAAAAAACAAGTTTATTTTTAAAGAGTTGAATAAACTTGATAAATCATGTCAAATATCAATGTGGAGGTGTGTGGTGCAATGGTTACCATTATAGGAAATGGACAGAGTGAAATGAGTTAAATTCCTGGACGAGGCTTTTTGCATTTCAAATAGTGCTATTGCCCTGGCTTTCCCAAGGGTATTAACACCGAAAAGTATGCATCTGACTATTCTCCCTCCAGCTATGGGTACATAGTAGGACAGAATGGCCTCTTTAACCTTGGTTAGGCAACCAGTATAGGAGAAGAAAAATTCTGAAATTAAAACCTGTTCAACTCTCTTTCAGAAATGGTGTCACATCCTAGTCATATAGAGGGGTTTGTAAATATATAAATGATTTCAAATATGTTGAATTGCAGGATTAACATATAGAATAATATGCATGTTTTATGGCTCTTGGTTGGACAGAACTTTTCAGAATCTCCTTATATATATATATACATACATACGTACATATATATATGTATATACATACACGTATATATATATATATATATATATATATATGTATATACACACTGACATATATATATGTATGTATGTATGTGTACATATATTATATATATATATATGTATGGTAGAAATGTGAGGAGGTTAATCCGACAGTCTGTGGAGAAAGGTAGACAAACATCCAGTTTCCACAACATCCCGTGTTTGTCTACCTTTCTCCATATATATGTATGTACACACGCATATATATACATACATATATATATATATATATACATATGTATGTATGTATGTATGTATGTACACACACACATATATGTATGTATGTATGTATGTACACACACACATATATATATATATATATATATATATATGTATGTATATATATATATATATATATATATATATGTATGTATGTATGTTTGTACACACGTATACAAGAATCACTATTTCTCCTATTTGGTTTTCACCCAAATTCTGGCTATTAGGTCATTTAAGCCAATATCCACATACATACCAATAGTAGTTTTCAATGTGATTTCTAAAAAAAGTACGTATTTATCCAGATATATTCTAGGTGATGATATCAGCACCAGAAGAATCCTGGAGGTTATAAACATAACAGTTCAACTGGCTTCCAAAGCCCCAAACTGATTTGACCAATCAGATAGAAGGAATTTTTCACTCAAGAAAGAAAAACACAAAACAAAAAATACCCTTCTCTGCTTTCAACAACTTTTTATGTCTATACTGAGGAAATGGAAAAGCTGTTTCTTTCTTTCTTTCACCTTTCTATATTGGTAACAAACTCATTTCTTCTACATTTGACAAAAAGATGTCATTCTTAATAAAATGATCAGATAATTTTCTATTGTAGAGTTAGTGCTAACTTTTCTTATGTATAAAATGGACAAGAGAATTTCATTGCTTTTGATTCTAATACTTTTTTTTAAGTTTTAAAAGAGAAGATTCTTATTAAAACTTGTTTTATTAATAAAACAAAATATCACTAAACCCATAAAACTATGACACAAAAATAACAATAAAAAAAAAAATATATATACACACATTTTATTAATTACATCAAGCTTGAATTTTTTCATAATCTATTTATTACTCAAATTATAATTCTCGTTAGGTTTGTGCTTTATGTATACAAGGCGTGTCAGAAAAAGTATCGAGATTTTTTGTACTTTTTGACACACCTTATATTCTGAAAAAATAATGTTCCATGCATTAATCTTTTTCAGAATATAAGGTGTATCAAAAAGTACAAAAAATCTTGATACTTTTTTGACACACCTTGTATACACAATTTTTGTTAATTACAACTGTGGTTATTACATGAATCTTAAATTTTTCATAATCTATTTATTACTCAAATTATAATTCTCATTATGTTTGTGCTTTTTATATATATATATATAACTGTAGCCCAGAAAAAAAACAAAAACATTGGTACTACTTTGGTATATGATCTCCAAAAGTCTCGTTTTATGTGATCTAAAGATTGTTGGAATATTTTTGACATATAAGGTGTGCTGTAGGCCACCACCTAAACTTATAGACTCTGTGTGGGTGCGTGGATTCAATCAGCCAATCAACACACTTCAATAGGGAGTTAATTAACTATTTATTTGCTGATCTTGAAAGACCCTTAGTTGCTCGTATTCGACACAAATGAACAGATCAGCAACCAAGGATTCTACCTAACACTAAGGAACACAAGGATTCTACCTAACACTAAGGAACACAAGGGATCTCCACTGTAAAGTGCTCTCACCTAAAAATGGCCACAAAAATTGTAACAAAAATATTATTTGTTTATCACTGCCTGAATAAAGCATTAATATAGTTTTATACATTTACTTATAGGGGCCTGTTTAGCTCAGTCGGTAGAGTGTTCGGCTAGGAATCACAAGGTTATTGGTTCGATATCGGCCCCCGCCAACTCAGCGTATGAGTAGCACAGGGATCTGTGTGGTAAAGTGAAGAGCTGGTGGTAGGTGTGGCGCTCCACCTCAGATGCCCAAATAATTTCCTTGCTCTAGTGTTAGTGAAAAGGGGATAGACTCCCTCGCTGATTGGCTTATACTGACATTTAGGCCGCCCCGACGACTTTACTTTTACTTTACTTACATTTACTTAGAAAAAAAAAATTATACAAATTTGAAAATAGTTTATTAGATTTAGAGACAAATTATATATACATCAACCAAAGGAAATAGATAAAAAATGATATCCTTTAGGCTTTATTATTAAAAGAAATTAAATTGAAGCAGGTTAGGTAGATCACATACCAAATAAATGTTATCCCATATAGATTGCATACTAAAGTATCACCATTAAATATTAGTTATATTAATATATTTTAAAGGCACTAACTTAGAAAATAACATGGTTTCTAGTCCAATTTGCATGTAAATTATAATTTTGTATGGTCAGCACTTGTGATAAACATTTTTTTTTAAAAACATCCAAATTTTTCAATATGATGGAGATAACCATAAAATCTCAATTAGAATCTTTCACTCCTTCATAAATACAGGGTAACCCATTAAAGACTGACACATAAAAAAGAAATTTACCATTTAATCTTTTGAGTCATAAATTATTGAAAATATTGGAAATATATTTTTAGCTATTTGATGTAGATTGTCTATTTTCTAGTAGATTGCTTCCATTTTCATGGATACAAAGTTGCACCTTAATTCAAGCATTTCATGATTTTGCTCAAGGTTTCAGAGGTTAATCCTCTTATCTCTGAATGAATATTATTCTTGAGCTGTAGCAATGTCTTAGGCTTATTCAAATATACACACTCCTTTAAATAACCCAACTAAAAGAAGTCAAAGTCAGGCAGACAAAGCAGAAAAATGGAGTGGCCATTTGAATTCTGAATTTCTTGAAAATTATTCTGCCACCAAAGATTTATTTTTGTTGAAATTTTAAACCTCTCAGTTGAATAGTAAAATTCTAATTTGTTCTTTAACATTATAACTTGACATTTTCAATTTGCTTAGGTCACTTAATATATATTAATAATATCTGAAAAATGATATGAAAATTTGATAAAGGACAAGGAAGTTATAAATTTTTAAAATGTTTCAGTATTTTGTGGGCCACCCTATAAATGGCAACTGTTATAGCACGAACCTAATGGATTCACAGGTTGTCAAGTAAAAAAAATAAATTTTATTCAAATATTATTTCATTAGGATCTGTGTGAAAATCAATCCAACCCAGAATGTGAGAAATGTTTTCTACTTTTCTATGTAAAAACATAAGTAATTTTCTTTTAAGTGACAAAATGTTCATGTTATCTACCATATCTGATAGCAATAAGATGACCTCCTTAATTGCATTAAATATTACAGTATTATGGAGTAAGGGTAGATAAAAATATTGGTAGTTATAGGTAGACACTAACCAAATTGATAACACAAATTTGTTTGTATGATAATGGAAATATTTTTTAGCCATTCTTTTTTCAATAAAGAAGTGTTTTGATATCTATTAAATATGACAAACTCAAGGAAACTTTATGTTATCTAACCAAAGATGTACAAAATATATTAAGTATTCTTTTGATAAAACATTATTATTATCATTATTTAATTACTTGTTTTAGTTCATCTTATCATTGTTAATTTTTATCAAAATGATATTGACTAATATGTTGACTATAAGAATAAACAAGCCGGAATAGAGAAGTAGTTTCCAAAGCCATTTATAATAGTGTAATGCTAGTCTTTCAGATCTATTACTTGCAACCTAGTGTCACATCCTACCCATGGCAAACTGGTTGGGTAAATACCTACTTTTAAATCTCTCACACCTCAGAAGCTTCTCTTTGATGGATGCCAAATTAGCTGTCATTATCTTTTTTTTAAGTGTACTAAACATAAGCAGATTTTGCCTATAGATAAGTTTGGAATCAATATGTTTCTTTTTCTTGAATGCCCTAAACATGAGCATATTTTGTCTGTAGGTTAATCCAAAGTCAAATTGCCTCTAGTAGGGACTGGGCTGTGGGAGTCAGATTGCCTCTGGTAGGGACTGGGCTGTGGGGTCAGATTGCCTCTGGGATGGGTTTGGTCTGTGGAGTCAAATTGCCTCTGGGATGGGTTTGGGCTGTGGGGTCAAATTGCCTCTTCAATGTTCCTTCAAATATTTAAAATCTTTAGTTTTTTGAATGTTAGCTTTATATAAGCTGTGGCAAACTTTTGAATAACACAACATTAGGAATTAACATTTTTTTTACTAAATAATTAGATTTTAAGATTCTAAAGATTAAAAGTTTGCAAAACTTTATCAAGAATTCTCAGAAATATCATAAAAGCATTGGCTTTTATTCAAGAAAATATCAGAGATTTTTTTGATTTTTTTTTTTTTTTTTTTTTACATTTTCAGAATTACTTTTTAATAAATAAGATTCTTAAATGAATATTATAGTTTCCATTCCTTGAGACTTTCAAGTTATTGGATAAATTTTTGCTGCACAGAAATGAGAAAACAAGTTACTACAGTTTTTACATGGACACATAAGCCAAAAAAGATGTAAGAAACATCAAAGTTTCTCATTTTCTCAATTTTCAAAGCCAGATTTGAAATCCAGACGATCATCTTTAATACTTTTTTTTTATTCTGACCAAAGTTTTGGCAAGTGCATAATCATCTTGATTTAATGTTTATCTATTTATTGCATATGTAGTTTTGGATACAGAGGGGAAAAAATGAGATATGAGATATGATTTTAGTTAGAAAAAAGTTAAGTTACCTAAAGAATATTGTGATAATAAAATAATGAAAGAAATTAAAGGATGTGACACAAAGTCAAATTCTTAAGCGGAGTTTTCCTTCTCCCAGACTGTATATTCTTATATATACATGTGTTCTGTGTTGGGTCCAATGATGTATATAATAACCATAATCGCTGGAGTTTCCTCTTTGATACAACATAAGCTTTGGTTTTTGGTTTCATGCCTTTCTAAGCTTTGGTTTTTGGTTTCATGCCTTTCTTTAAGGAAAGAATAAGGGTAACCATAATCAGTATCTAAACATTTTTTTGCCAATTAAATTTTTCTGAATGTTTCTGAATACAAATGACCTAACACTGTTGAGGGTTAAAACTAAAAATAACCAAAAACACAGAAAACCTACAAAATAATAAAATATCACCTAAAAAATATAATGAATGAAAACACCTGAATTATTAGGCTTCTAGAAATCTAATACTCCGTGCTCTGAACACATCCATCAAATAAGAGATTAAGATAAGATGAAGAAAAGGAATTAAAACTAAGTTATAAATTGTCTTCTTATCAGCTATAATTCAAGATTAGAATGTTCAAATGGGAATTTCTATTGAATTCTGATACAAGTGAGAAACATGGAAGCAATTTTGGTAAAACCATAAACAGAAGGAATTTGCTCTTTTGGAAAGAGTATAATTAAATTTTGGTAAAACCATAAACAGAAGGAATTTGCTCTTTTGGAAAGAGTATAATTAAATTTTGGTAAAACCATAAACAGAAGGAATTTGCTCTTTTGGAAAGAGTATAATTACATTTTGGTAAAACCATAAACAGAAGGAATTTGCTCTTTTGGAAAGAGTATGATTAATTTTGGTAAAACCATAAACAGAAGGAATTTTGGAAAGAGTATAATTAAATTTTGGTAAAATCATAAACAGAAGGAATTTGCTCTTTTGAAAAGAGTATAATTAAATTTTGGTAAAACCATAAACAGAAGGAATTTGCTCTTTTGGAAAGAGTATAATTACATTTTGGTAAAACCATAAACAGAAGGAATTTGTTCTTTTAGAAAGAGTATAATTAAATTTTGGTAAAATCATAAACAGAAGGAATTTGCATAAACAGAAGGAATTTGCCTTTTGGAAAGAGTATAATTAAATTTGGTAAAACCATAAACAGAAGGAATTTGCTCTTTTGGAATGAGTATAATTAAATTTTGGTAAAACCATAAACAGAAGGAATTTGCTCTTTTGGAATGAGTATAATTAAATTTTGGTAAAACCATAAACAGAAGGAATTTGCTCTTTTGGAAAGAGTATAATTAAATTTTGGTAAAACCATAAACAGAAGGAATTTGCTCTTTTGGAATGAGCATAATAAAATATGACTGAGCCAGACAGTAGATATAGAATTTCAACAAAAGGAAAAACCTTTTTATAACTAAATCCCTTTTTTCCCCAGAGTTATTGAATCAAGATAAACACCTTATATTGTTGGGTTTTTTTTTTTAAGTGTGTGGTGTAATGTTTAAAGTCATGGGAAATGGTCTCTTCGCCCCGAGTTCAAATCTTGGACGTGGTAATCGCATTTCACTTAGCGCTAATACCCTTGGGAAAGGTATTAATCCTACTCTCCCTCTAGCAATGGGTAAATACCAGGGCAGACTGGGCTCTTTAACCTTGGTCTAGAAGGAAAACTCTGAATTCAAACCTGTTGAACTCCGCTTAAGAAATTGACCTTGTGTCACATCCTGCTCGTGCGGAGGGGTCGGTAAATATATATAGTTGTTTTATTAGAATAAAACTTTCTTTTTTTTTATGCAGTTTAGAGTTTAATTATTCAACGAGCTTTGCTAAAATTTGAGTTTTCAAGAATATTAGAAAAAAGATTATATAAATACATTTCAATATATTCTGAAACATCTAAATTTATACAATTCAGGTTAGCTCAGTCGGTAAAGCATTTGGCTAGGAATCACAAGGTTCCTGGTTCGATACAGGCCCTTGCCAACTCAGTGAATGAGTAGCACAGGGATCTGTGCGGTAAAGTGAGGAGCTGATGGTAGGTGTGGCGCTTCACCTTAGACGCTAAAATAATCTCCTTGGTCTAGCGCTAGTGAAAAGGGGATAGACTCTTCGCTGTCTGGCTGATACTGACATTAGGCTACCCTGATGACTTTACTTTTATATATATATATAAGTAAAAATATAACAAAAGACTTAGAATTTTTGCATTATAGTCTATTTCAGGAAGCTTAGACAAGGTGTCTAACTCTCCCAAATCATCAGATGCGAATGATAAATTCTTTATTACTTTTAAGGCATTTGAAAATAAGATTTTTTATTTTTTTATTTTTATTTTTTTATATATTTTTATTTTTTTAATAAATTTGCTCTGTGACTCTAACAATAAGAGTACACATTGAGCTCTGCAAACTGCGACACATTAAAAAAAAACTCCTATGTCATAAGGAAGATTTCTTCTCCGGATTTTTGGATTATATATATATATATATATATATATATATATGGTCTCAATGCTGGTGATCTTCAAGGACATTTCTCCAGGAAGTGGAATCATTACTCACGCAAGATCACATTTTACAGTGAACTCTTTACTGACAAAGGAGCGATACAATGACTACTTGAAAAAAAAAAAAAAATCCCATGACGCCTGTAAGATTAACTATCGCTGATGGTCCAGCCTAGCAGAGAACTGACACCTGATGTTTCACCACTAAACATGTTGTATCCTTCTTTTAAAAAAGACCCACAAGGTCAAAAGGTATAGGAGGAAGAACCACAATACAATCCCATCGAATCCTAACCAGAGCTGTAGCCACTGAGTCTGGGCCTGACTGTCCTACATTGGCCTTATCAGCCATGTACATGCCAGCAATCGACATGGATTACACCCCTAATCTACATCCATGAAGCCAAACCATGATGATGAAAAAAAAAAAGAAATATATATATATACACTCAAGGATGGTTTATCTCAGTGGTTAGAGCATCCACTTTGAAACCACAAGGTTCCCAGTTCAATACCGGCCCTCACCAACCCAGCATAGGAGTAGCACAGAGATTTGTGCAGTCAAGTGAGGAGCTAATGGTAGGTGTGATGCTCCACCTCAGATGATAAAACAATCTCTTTGGTCTAGTACTAGTGAAAAGGGAACAGACTCCCTCACTGTCTGGATCGAATTTTATGCGATACATGCATTTATAATTGCCTTCAAAGCAAAAATATAAATAATAATTTATTCAACATTGCTTCTATAAAACAAACATCCAAAAAATCTTATATATATATATATATATATATATATATATATATATATACACACTTCTCATAAGAACACAGACATTTAGCTTCTAATCATTCAGATGGGAGAGTTAAAAACATTATCTTAGAATAGATAAATTTATTGCAATCAACATAGCAATACATGTTTTGGTGTTCTTCAATGAAATATCTTATACATATATTTACCAACCCCTTTGCACGAGCAGGATGGTCAATTTCCTAAGCGCGTGGTGTAATAATTAAAGTCATGGGAAATGGACTCGTCGCCCCGAGTTCAAATCCTGGATGTGGTAATTGCATTTCACTTTGCGCTAATACCCTTGGGAAAGGTATGAATCCTACTCTCCCTCCAGCTATGGATAAATAGTAGGGCAGACTGTGCTCTTTAACCTTGGTTAGGTAACCGGTCTAGGAGAAGGAAAACTCTGAATTCAAACCTGTTGAACTCCGCTTAAGAAATTGACCCTGTGTCACATCCTGCTCGTGCGGAGGGGTTGGTAAATATATATATACACCTCTCTTACATTTTCATTTTGGTACATCTCCAATGTCTCCTCTTGGCATTGTATCTTATTGTGTTGCCTGTTTTAATGGGTCCTACTCTATAGAAAGTGCATTGCATCTGTCCCATAATATTTGTTACATTTAATGAATAAAATACAATATGAAAATGTACCAATATATACTAAAAGTTAATTTGAATTCCCTTGCTTAAAATCCTTAATGGGTCCTACTCTATAGAAAGTGCATCTGTCCCATAATATTTGTTACATTTAATGAATAAAATACAATATGAAAATGTAACAATATATACCAATGTCATAATAAAACATTGAAATCTTGGTATAATACTATCACTAATATCAATGGGATTAACATATGTTGCTGCAATAATTCATTACATAATATAATTGAAAAAAGGAAATGAATACTTGAAAAATCAATGTATTCAATTTGAACATGCTCCATACCTGTTTAGGTTCTTGAAGAAAATTAGAGAGTACAGCAGCCAAAATATTGTAAGTATAGTAACCAAGCTGAGTATACCAGTTTGATTTAATGGCATATCAACTCCTTATGGTTTATTTACTACCAAAATGTGATTTTTTGTAACTGTTTTATTATATAATGAGAGAGAGAGAGAGAGAGAGAGAGAGAGAGAGAGAGAGAGAGAGAGAAATTCAGTTTGTTTCTTTGTTTAATAGCATATCAGCCCTCATAAGTTATTTAATGCCAAAGCCACCCTTGTAGATGAACAATAAGTAAAAAAGTAAAGTCGTCGGGGCAGCCTAAAGTCGGTATCAGCCAGTCAGCGAGGGAGTCTATCCCCTTTTCAATGGCGCTAGACAAAGGAGATTGTTTTGGCATCTGAGGTGGAGCGCCACACCTACCATCAGCTCCTTACTTTACTGCACAGATCCCTGTGCTACTCATACGCTGAGTTGGCGAGGACCGGGATCGAACTAGGAACCTTGTGGTTTCTAGCCGAACGCTCTACCGACTGAGCTAACCTACTATTTAATCCATAACTGGGAAGATAAGTATAGCAGTCCACAATGGAGAAAAATAACAATAGCACATGGTAGGTGTAGTGATCCACCACCTAGACAGAAATTCCTGTTGGAATATTGATCTTTGAAAAATGCAAATTCTATGCTGCATCTTTTGAATCATAATCTTAGAAACGGTGGGAAATGCCATTCTGAAAATGGTAAACCACTGCTGTAGATTCCTGATATTTAAAAGTTATTTATTCCAGAAATCCTGTTATCTACACAACTGTAATCTGTGACATGTATTTACATATTCAAGCCTCATCATGTAAATAACCTTTTTGGAAATCCATTTATAATGGCTAAAAATTTAAATTCCTTATTTGTATAAGATTGTATAATAATACAATTCTCAATGGCCTGTGTATTATTGTAATGATGTTTGCTATTCTCTCTTAATACTTCATACATACACATTATATATATCAGGTAATATCACGGGAGAAACATTCTGGGATCGTTGAATACTTGAAGTGTCAGCATTTGGAAATATTTATGTAAGTTCCAAAAATCTAAGAATAATATAAGAGAGTTTTATCATTTGCTTGAAGCATTGTGTATATATTGGTTAGGAGGTTGATTTAGAAGGCTATCACAATGCAGGTGTAAAGAAAAAAAAATAATACGGTAACAATGGTGTTGTGTGTTAACCTGTATTTTAAGAATAAAATACAGGTTAACACACAACACCATTGTTAATGTATTATTTTTTTTTTCTTTACACCTGCATAAGAATAATATTTTTCTGCATGCTGAAGTGGGTATGAGGTCAAGATATGGATCACAATTTATTTTAATGAGGGTAAAACAATTTCTTAATATTGATAGTGGAATAAATGTACCAGTTTAGCTTGGAACCACAAATTCTGGTTTTGATACTGCCCTTCACAAACTCAGAGCATGAGTAGTATGGCTTGGATTTATATGGTAAGGTGGTGAGCTGGTGTTAAGTGTAGTGCTTCACCTCAGACACAAAAACAATCTCCCTGGTCTAGCACTAGTGAAAAGGGGATAGATAAAATTTAGATTTAACCTATCTCTAACCGCCCTGTCGGTGGGCATTAGAATGCACCGACTGCACCTCTGCAGAGGGGTAAGACTCTCCCAATGAGGCCACCTGTTGGCCGTGGGTGGCGATTCGTGATGCTTAAGGATAGAACCCAGGTGGATGAGCAGTTCATAACTTGCAATACTCCACTTTGGCCCTATCTTGGGCTAGATGGGCAGTCAGAGAGGCCCCTTCCGATCAATTGGCTGGTCACATCAAGCCTTAGCACCCATATGATTGTCCCAACCCTATTGCTCTTATAGCAAGCCCCAACCCCTTTTTATCATATGGGTGCTAGAAGGCGGTGACTGAGGGCCTACATGTCCTGGGAATGACGTTAAACTCTCTGATGGTGAGGTTCCAGTTTTGGAGGTTTGGGGAATGTGGAGCACCCCTTCATCACCATTGCTCCCTGGTCCACTCTGACTCGGAGTGGTAGTACCTGTTAGGGTCCCATCTATGGGTTAAATAGAAAAACATGAGTTGATAAACAATTGTATTATGCATTAAGAATGAATTTATTTCACAACTTTGTTGGCATTAAATGACCCACCGAGGTTGATATGCCATAAAACAAACCAAACCAAACCAAAAATTTAGATCTGGTTCTTGAATGTGTCACCTTAAAAATGTTTACATTTCTATGGGAATACAAAATAATGCAAGCATATTCAAAGCAGAAGCAAATTGTTGCCTTTTAGCAGAAACGTTTTCCATATCGTTTCTCATCAGAAACCAAGTAAATATATCTTGAAGTCTTTTGTTGAAAAAAAAAAGATATCACTGTCTGTATGACATTGTCCTCTAGAATTGCAAATGTAACATTTTGGCCTTACATTCTTGTCTTGCTTGCTTTCAAGATTTTCTTCTCAAACAAGACTGAATAGAAATCTGTCAAAAACACATGACTCCCTGGATTCTATAAATCCACAAGTTTATATAAATAGATTGTTTAGGTCTGGATGCAATACTTTTCAAACAAGCTTTGGTTTGGTTTGATTTGTTTTATGGCATATCAACCTCGGTGGGTCATTTAATGCCGACAAAGTTTTGAAATAAATTCATTCTTAAATATATACTCAATTTAAAAATTAAAATGTTTTTTTTTTATAAACCCATTTATTATTTCTATTTAACCTATAGATGGAACCCTAACAGCTACTACCACTCCGGGTCAGAGTGGACCAGGGAGCAATGGTGATAAAAGGGTGCTCCACATTCCCCAAACCTCCAAAACTGGAAATCACACCATCAGATAGAGTTTAATGTCATTTCTAAACAGATCTATTGGACCCATAGATGAAACCCTAACAGGTACTACCACTCCGGGTCAGAGTGGACCAGGGAGCAATGGTGATGATAATTTCTATATCTATTTATATGTATAGATTTGACATTTTTAGATATTTTTGAGACCAGAAGGTTTAGGTTAAAAATTTTTTAAGGGTTAAGGGAACTGTATTATGGGGGGGGGGGTGAATAGTTAAATATCAATTTAGTTTTATGTAAGTAAGTAAAGTCGTCGGGGTGGCCTAAAGTCTGTATCAGTAAGACAGGGAGGGAGTCTATCCTCTTTTCATTAGCATTAGACCAAGGAGATTGTTTTGGCACCTGACTTGGAGCACCATATCCACCATCAGCTCCTCACTTTACCGCAGAGATCCCTGTGTTATTCATATGCTGAGTTGCTTCTCCAGCAGTCCAGCATGTTTTAGAAGGTTTGTATTTTTTTTTCGTTGTTTTTTTAAGTATAGATAGGATACACAATTAAAATATAGTTTTTAATTAGAATCATTTCAATACATCTAAAATATCAGATAGTAAACAAAATAAGAAATTGTTTTGAAAGTTAATTGATGATTACATAGGATTATTTGTTTTTGCAATATTTTGATACATGCGGGTTTGGAGCATGTATATCACATGAGTGAATCAATTCAAGCCATGTAAGATATTGACTGTAGTTGATAGTTGATGTGGTAGTTGATGAACCTGACACACTGTAAATTGCTTCACTCCAGATGAATATACAATGTAGTCTTATTTATATTTATCTATAATTTTATAATATATTTTAAATTGTTATTTAACTGCTTTATGCATGGTTGAATAACAGATAAGATTTTATATTTTTATCAATTTTCAAGCCAGGATCCCTGGGTTAAAAGATCTATATTGTGGCAGGTACTGGGTTAGAAGGGTTAAATATAACTTTAATTTATGTATGTTAGAGAGAGAGAGGAGAGAGAAAACAAGGGGGAAAAGAGAATAGATGAGAATTGGAGATACAGTTTGAGAGAGAGTGGAAGAGAGATAATACAAGGTGAAGAAATAGAATAAAGGAGAGACATTTTTAGAGAGAGAGAGAGAAGAAGAATAAAGGAGAGAAAGTTTGAGAGAGAGAATATATATATTTACCAACCCCTCAGCACAAGCAGGATGTGACACAAGGTCAATTCATTAAGCGGAGTTCAACAGGTTTGAATTCAGAGTTTTCCTTCTCCTAGACTGGTTGCCTAACCAAGGTTAAAGAGCTCGGTCTGCCCGGCTATTTACCCATAACTGGAGGGAGAATTGGATTCATACCTTTCCCAAGGGTATTAGCACTAAGTGAAAATGCAGTTACCGCGTCCAGGATTTGAACTCGTGGCGACAAGTCCATTTCCTATGACTTTAACCGTTACACCACACGCTGCCTTGAGAGAGAGAGAATATAAGGTGAAGAATAGAAAGAATAAGAATAACATATAGAAAGTTTTATTAAGAAGAGAAGAAAGTGAAAGTAGAGAAGGTATAAGAATAAAGGAGAGAAAGTTTTAGAGAGAAAGAATACAAAATGCAGAAGAGAAGAAGAAAAAGGATAGAAAGATTTATAAAGGGAAAAAAACAGAGAGAGAATACAAAGTGAAAAAGAGAGAAAAAGGATAAGAATAAAATATAGAAAGTTTTAGAGAGAGAGAGAGGGGAGGGAGAGATGGAGAGAGAGAGAGGGGGGTACAAAGTAAAAACAAGAAGGATTAAGAAGAATATTGATGCTGAGATTACACAATTAATTTAGAATTAATATTCCTTTTTGGAGTATCTGATTGGGGGTAGTATGAGCTTCTCATTCTTTTACACAATCTAATGATGATTCTCTTATCATCTCTTACTCCTATGTTTTGGCTGATGTCATATTTAATCACTGTCAAATGTTTTACTTAGTCTCCTCTAATATTCAGTATTCTATTCCAATTGAGATCTCTCTCGGTATTTCATATGATTTACTGTCTGAACCACAAGTTTCCCAATTTCACCATCACCATATTGGAATTCTTGTTAAAAGACGCTCACTCATCATTTGAAATAAGATTTTAACTTGAAGATATTTCTCCATAAGATGTGAAAATTCAAGGCACCATCATCAGCTGTAGAGCCATTGTTATCAGACTTGTCTTGCAAACATCTATACATATATAAATGGCAGGTGTGAGTATACGTATGTCCAGAGGAAACTTTGCAAATAAAACAATTAATGACAAAGTAAATATATATATATAATACATTAAATATAACCAGGGCTTGGTTTTTGAGCAAGAATAATAAAGATTTGATTTATATTAGTGTTGTGGGGTTTTAAGGGTAAAAAAGAATACAAACAACTGGTAACAATTTATACAAATGTATTGAACAAAGGAGTAGAAATTTACAGCAAAGAAAGTGGAGATTGCGTTCGACCAATACAGTTACAAGCTGACTCGCATTTGCTTTGTGTCAAGCCACAATTGTTCCTATTACTTATAGTAATCGTCAGCGCATTCCATTTATATCCATATATGTCACCTATAACAATTAGTTAAAATAATTAAAAAATAAAATTTAACTGATAACAGCATGGAATTTTTTGGTGTTTGATATTTTAAATAGTAGACATTAATGTTTCTTTGCAGAGTGGCTGGATCAATGCAAGGTCTTTTTTTTTTTTACGTAGGGATTTTAAGTGGGCATTCTATGAGGATCCAATTCACGATTCAGTAATAATGGATCTGCAGGACTAACTTTTAAAAAAATCCCCCCTCTACCTAGTCGATGCTGGGTAGCTGCTTCTAGTCTTATATATATATGAATATAAAGTAGGCAAAGGGGACTATTTTCTATATATATATATATAAAGTAGGCAAAGGGGACTATTTTATATATATATATATATATATATATATATATATGTATGTAAATATATAAGAGAGTTATCCAAAACTTGGTAGTAAGGGATGATTCTATATGTGATTTCTAAGATACACTGTATTAACATTAATATTGTATGATCCAGTATGTATAAATACAGTGAATCTTTAAATCACTGAAGAGAGCTCAATGTATAATAAACTTTTTAGATTATATACAGATGATTGATATATATATATATATATATATATATATATATATATAAAGTAGGCAAAGGGGACTATTTTTGGTATCAACCAGACAGCGAGCAAGTCTAACCACTTTTCAGTAGTACTAGACTAGGGAGATTGTTTTTGTGTCTGAGGTGGAGTGCCACCCCTATCATCAGTTCCCCACTCTACTGCACAGATACAAGCTGTACTACTCATGCACTGAGTTGGCGTGGGCCTGTATTGAACCCAGAACCTTGTGGTTCCAAGGAGGATGCTCTACCGATCGAGTGAAACCATAAAACTATTGGCAATTTTTTATTATATATTCGAGCTTGATATATTTAATGAAATAAAGAAGGAACTGAATTTTCTGATTAAGTATGAAATTAAGAACATTTTTTTTTAATATACAAAATACATGAGGACCAATTTGGCAACATTAGAAACCTGAATTTGTTTTGGAAATTATCTTGATTATTTTTTTGCACTTTTTTCTGTGTAATCTATGCTCAATTATTAGTAGTAAAGTAGCCTATTCATTGGTATCAACCAAACAGTGAGGAAGTCTATCCTCTTTTCACTAGCACTAGACCAGGGAGATTGTTTCGCAGAGGTGAAGCACTACACTTTTTAAAGTTGAAATAGATCACTAACTAGGCCTGAGCCTATTCTAGTAGTGACCACCCAAGCAGAGATTTAAGAGGTTTAAATTCAGAGTTTTCATTCTCCTACACTGATTGCCTAACCAAGGTTAAAGAGCCCAGTCTGCTTTACTATTTTAAACATAGCTAGAGGAAGAATAGTTAGATTCATACCTTTCCCAAGGGTATTAGCGATATGTGAACTGTGGCTTTGTCCAGGATTTGAACTCAGGTTGATGAGTCCATTTCCAATGACTCTAACCACGCTCATTATAAGAATGATAATAATGATCTGAGCTGCAAGCACCATACTTGTGACCTTGTGTCACATCCTACTCATGACAAACGGATTGGGTACATACCTACCTGCATTAGAGAGAAATACTATAAATAATGAGATACTAAATACATTTCAGGCTATTTAAGTACCCTGTATTTTGTACAATTAGAGAGGGAGAATTATATAAGATATATTGAGCAATGCGATTTTTATGTTGGTAAAAGATTTCTCATAGCTGACATATCAAATCTGGCAATAATTCAACAAATACTTTTTTGTCCATCTGTCTCTCATTGCATAATTCAAGGATGGCTAAGGCCATGGCCATCACATTTCTATTGTTTCTACTAATGGGACTTAAGAGCATGTTTTCAGCATATATATATATATATATATATATATATAATAATTATATTTAGGGGCCGGGTTAGCTCAGTCGGTAGAACGTTCGGCTAGAAACCACAAGGTTCCTAGTTCGATACCGGTCCCCGCCAACTCAGCGTATGAGTAGCACAGGGATCTGTGCGGTAAAGTAAGGAGCTGATGGAAGGTGTGGCGCTCCACATCAGATGCTAAAAACAATCTCCTTGGTCTAGCACTATTGAAAAGGGGATAGACTTCCTCGCTGTTTGGCTGATACAGACTTTAGGCCGCCCCTTAGACTTACTAGACTTATATATATATATATATATATATATATATATATATTACCAAACCCTCCGCACAAGCAGGATGTGACACAAGGTCAAATTCTTAAGCAGAGTTTAGCAGGTTAGAATTCATATTTTCCTAATAACCATAGTTAGAGAGTCCAGTCTGCCCTACTATTTACCCATAGCTCGAGGGAGACTATATGGATTCGTACCTTTCTCAATGGTATTAGCGCTATGTGAAATGTGCAATGAAAAGCCTTGTCTGGATTTGAACTCAGGTCAACGAGTCCATTTCCTATGACTCTAACCATTAAAACCATGCACCTTCATATTTTCAGCTAATAGGTTTTTGAAAATTATAAAACTTTAAGAGTTTTTTTTAGCGACTGGTTATATTTACAATGTAATTATAATGTTCAATTCGTACCTTACTTTGTGTTTATCAGTTTATCTAATCTGAATCTTTATCTTTTTATTTAATTGTATAAAGAAAACATTTAATTAAAAAATTCCTAGCTAGGAAACAAAGTTATGAATTGTTCTCCTTGACTTAAAAAAAAAAACTATGATATTTCTTCTGGTCATTGTAAAATCAAGACTTAAACAAATAGCCATCACATGACCATAAACATTAACCTCTCTCAATGATGTTTATTAACTTATAAGTCATTATAAAAACATGATTTGGTATTACCAGCTTAAAATCAAGCTAGTATTTGTTTAAAAATCTATTATTAATGTTTCAAAATGTTTCATTAACTAAATTAGCTTTATAGTGTACAAATGTTAAAACTGATAGTTTTGTATGTTCAAACACAAATACCTGTTTATATTTTGATTTTGGGCCCATGCACATTTGGGTATGTGTTTATAAATATTTAAACTGAATAAAAGTAAATTTTTCAGCAGAAAAACAAGTCAGTGAAAAAAATAAATGTTTTTTTTTTCTTCAGCCATAAAAAGCAACATAAATAATCAGGCAAAAATTCTTACATTTTTTTTTCAATTTCATTTTTTTTTTTTTTTAAATTACAAATTTGTAAATTAAAATAGAGATAACATTGATTCATATCTATATTATATGCATGGTATAAAATGGATTTATATCTAATTTTATATGTAAATAATACATATATATAGTGAGCCATTATTTCATTGGTGCATATATATATATATATATATACAGCCACATGCAAACTCATAAGTGATGTTCTCCTCTGGGCTCCTACACATAGACACACCAATGTTGGCTGACTAACTAACAAACTTTCATTCATTAGCTCTGTGCAGACACTGAGTGCCATCTTCAGGATATACCAATAGGACAGATGGTAAGAGAGTTAAAATAATCCATGCTGTTGACATTCATGATGATGATGATGATATATTACTCGCCTGATGATAATAACTAAGCATAAAACTTTCAGTAATGTGGAAAAAGTTTTAGCTTTTTATATATATACATATATAAATGAGTATATATATATATATATATATATTATATATATATATATCTAATTAGCTAAAAAATTTACTTCTGCTTCTACCAAAGACACTGTAACACTTGTGAAGATCTTAAACAAAATAAGTTTGTCGTCTTTTGCTCCCTCACCACTGATTTTTTATACTCGGTCTGGCTGAGACGTCACAACTCTCGTCTCACCAGCTACGAGACTTGCCACTATAAATCGCCGCCTCAAGGACACTCACGATTTTACCTCCACGACTATATATAGTGGATGAGTATATATATATATATATATTATATATATTGCTGTTTGTATGACTTATCTAACAAAGTTCTCCCTTGATAATTTCTAAATGAAACATGTCTTGATGATTTGTCAAAATATATTTGTATTCACTTTGTATAAAGTGTATTAAAAGACTGATTTCTTGATAAATAAGCAAAGTAATTATTTTGAATTTCCATGTCAAAGATAAGCTGGCAAACTCATAATTATTTTTGTTTCTCTCTTATTGTATTTCTGACAGAAACAAAATGAAAACTTTTTATCTCTAAATACTGAAGAGTATCAAAATAGGGAAGGGAGGCCATTTAAAGTCACATAAAAATGCATTAATGCAACTTCATAATTTGGAAGTCATTTTTTTTTTATCAATGAGTATAGGTATCATCATTAACTTTATGTACAATAAATATGTATGCATATATATTATATAGATAAAATCATAAATAGATATATACATATATCCATATGTATTTCTGGATGCAAGATAGAACATAATAAAAATAACACATGTTAGCAAACTAAATACAAAAGAACATTCCAGAACATCATAAGATGTTTTCTAGCCACATGCAGATTAGTCAAACAATAAAATGAAAATAAAACTGACATATTTTGGAAACAAACAAAAATCAGCAAACGAAAAGAATTCTGCTCAAAAGAAAGGAACAAACTTATCAATGCTAAAACTTTTCTTAATTTTGTTTGCATTTCTTTTTTTGGGGGTGGGAGTAAACAAAGAAATTAAATCAACATTTACAGGGTTACGGGATAAAAGTAGAAGAAAATGAAACAAACAAAACCAAGATATATATCATTCACACACCAGAAAAAAATGTCGGCATGCAGGTAAAACAAAGCTGCCATTTTGATTGAGCTACAATTTTTTTTCTCAAAAAATTCAGCAGAAACGAATTTTAACAGAGATACAAAAGGCTAAGATACAAAAACAAAAAAATGCGGATGCAGAAAATAAATTAATTGTATTTAAGCAAAGTAATGTCTGTACTTGAAGCAGATGACCCCAATAGAATTTAAAAGAAAAAACTGTTTTGAAAATAAATAAGACAAAAAATATGAAGCAAGCTGCAGTTTTTTTTGTTAAATCATATTTTCAAATTGTAAAAAACAAAACAAAACAAAAAAAAAATTATGTTTTAAAGCCAAACTTGAAATAAAATTTAAAAGAAAGATTTATTTGCATTCATTTTGGACTCATTTTTCCTTTTTTTATATCAATTTTTCTCATAAAAAGTTTTGCTTTCTCTTCTGTAGATATTTGAATTTTATCATCTGAAATTGGAGACAGTTGTTTCCTATAAAAGATTTATTCACTGTAAAATGTTTGATGTTTAAAAAAAAGGGGATTTGGATTTGTTCGGTTTTAGAATTTGTCATTATCATGTGTTTGTCATTGTTACATTAAATTTTATCAAATAAGATCTTTAAACTGCAAAATAAATTTACTTAGATGCTAAAAAATAGTTTTCAATTGGATTAGTTATCTCCTTTGATTAAAAATTAAACTCTCTCTTATGATAACTATGCTTAGTCCTAACTTTTAAGAAGTGAACAGTTTTTGAAAGTAAAGAAGAAAGAAAATCACTTGCTTAACTACAAAGGCTTTTAGATTTAATGGCAATTCAATTGTATTTTGGATGTAAACTTAGAATTTGAATTACCACATTCTCAATTGTAAAAAAATTAAACCCAATCTTTGCTTGTTACTGAAAGGATATTCATTTTGTTTTCATTAAACTGTTATTCAAGAAATTTAGAATGTATAAATCACATTAACCATCTGAACCCTATCGTCTGCATTTTACTTCCCTTGATATGAAATTCCTATAATTCTTTCCTCTATCAGTTATGTTCTATAAATTTGTTGCTTCTTTTTGGCTTTGTGTTCTTTTTTTTACTTGGCGTTGGCCACTTTATTTATTAAAGCCTTTAACAAGGTTTATTCTAGTATTCTTGTTTTTGTTATTACAAATCTATTAACTGAAGGTTTATTTTTACCATAAGCCAATATTTCAAGCTGTGTTCTATTTTGCTATACACTTTTCACAAACAGGGTAATAGTCATATACTAATAATAAAAGGCTTAAGACAGCAATCATCCATAGTTCTTCTTTTCATGGAATGCTGGGATAGCTTTAAACAAAGATATTTGTGTCCTGGATTGAAGTTTAAATATGTTTTATGCTTGGTTCTTTTTTTTTTTTTCTTTTTTGTGAATTTGTAATTTCAAGTTTAGGATATCTGAGGGCTAAGAGTTCAAAAGGTTAAATCATTTTAAATATATCACAGAAATTTATCATTCAAAAACATCTTTTGAAGTAAAAAAAAAAAAAAAAAATAGCATTATTTGAAATTTATAAAAAGAATTTAGTAAGACTAAAATAAAAAAAAATCCTAGAGCTGACAAAAATCAGAATTAATCAGGCATAAATTTTGAAGAATAAAACCAGTTATGTTTCTGTTATTAATTAATAATCTCTATTTAATAATCTAAAAAATAACCTGATTTATTATAAAGTAATACAAAAATTCTTCTAATCATCCAGGTGTCTAAAATATTCTTATTTCCATCAATATATTTTCCCATTTTAAGCAGCCATTTTTTCCTCAAGCTATTTCACAGACTAAATTTTATTATCTACAACTTTATGTAATTTTTGATCTCAACCCACTTTCTAATTTTATAAATAATTTTTTTAATGTAGAACTGATTTCAAGTTGACAATGAGCAAGAGTGGGAGGGAAAAAGTTGTTTTTAGTACTTCTGTATCATTGCAAGAAAGCCTTGATAGTATGAGTTTTCTTGAAGACGTGCTGCTTTGGTGTGGATGTAATTGCAATTGACCCAAGAAATGATTCATGAAAGTAGAACACACAGATCATAGAGTTGAGGGGGAAATTATGAGACTATATTGTTTTGTTGATAATTGAAACTGTCCAATTAAGAGAATTGTTACTGATCAACTTGATGGCTTTGATTTTGATGTTATAGTTGACAGAGAAACGTCACATATTTTGGAGCAGTATTCTACAACTGCTTTGTGCTAGTATTACAATTTGAGTAAGGATAAACAAAGATTTCTAATAAGATCAAGACTTCTTTGAGATAGTTTATAATTATTAACCCATGATACCTTGGCTACCCCTAAAAAAACCTGATTAACAAGGCATTAATATATATATATGTTATTGTGTACTATACAATTGGCAACTGTTACCATTGGTTTCAAAGCAGTGTATTAGCCACATCCTCATGAAAAGCCCCCAAGAAAAACAAAAGATTTTGTTTTTTTTCTGGGCACTTGTTTTGAGGATAAGCTGCTTTGAAATCAATGATAACAGATGCCTATTAATTGTATAGTAGACTATAACAAATAAATATAGTGCTTACACATATAACTGAGCACTTTTCCTTCTGCAATACATATATATATATATATATATATAATATATATATATATATATCAATCTAAAATCGCCAATTACTTTTTCTGTTGCAGTGGCATTAGGAATTTTATCAAAGAGTGCTCACAGAGAGCTGTAATAATATACTATTTAATATATATATATATATATATAATATATATATATATATAACACTGACTTATATCCGATTAATACTTGTATCAACCAAATATTGGGATTAACTCAGTATTTTTTACAGTAATCATTCCCTTTATTATATATATATATATATATATATATATGATAGGTATTTAAAATTACAGAAAATAATTACCAACCATAAAGTAGAAAAAATTTGGATTTTTATGCCAAAGACCCTTTCATCATATATAATAATAATGATAATATAATAAGAGACTCGTTTTTAGCTAACATTTAAAAAACCCAACAAATTCTCAACTATTTTTTGATTGGGCAAAAAAAAATAAATTCAAGGGAATTGTCATTTTAATAGTAGATACAATTTGATCATAACATTTAATAGCTATTAAGATTTATTTGTAATTTTGTTTAGCTTTAACATAATAAAAAATTGTATGAAGCATATACAGCAATGTTGGGTGAAATAAAGTTGGTCTTATTAAAAGAAGTTTTTCTTTTTTTCTTTTTAATGACAATTAAATTCAAAACATTAAAAAAAGAATAAAAATTAATCAAATTATAGCAAAGAATATGTTTTTTTATATATTTTTTTTTTTTACTATTAATTTAATTAGAAATTTAAAATCTTTTCTCTTTCTGGCATGAAAAATTATTAAATGAAGCTTAAAAAGACATAATTGTTACATGAGGTAAAATGAGAGAATGCAAAAGAAAGAAAGTTAGACAATTGATATCATCTATAAGACAGTCTAAAATCTTATATTTTTATCTTTGTTCTTGATGTTTTTACTTATATATCAACTGAGTTATTCTTTGGCCATCTTCAAGCATATATTTTTTTCCTTTCAAAATAAGAAGACTAGGATTTGGTTTAGTATCCAAAAAATTAAAAACTAACAAAAAAAAAACAACAAAAAAAAAAAAATGTATTATTTGGATTATTCGGACTATTGCTCTCATCTTTATTGTTATCTGTACAACATTTCAGCCGATGTGCCCTCTGGCCTTCTTCGGGTATTTCTTGTCGAAATCGGGAACCTTCTTGTCATAATGGCTCCCAATTACAACAAGAATGTTCCTGATTACAACAAGAAGGCTCCCAAGTTCGAAAAGAAGGTTCCTGAGTTTGAGAGGATCTCAATTCCAACAAGAAATGCCTGAAAAAGGCCATAAGGCACATTGGCCGAAATGTTGTACAGATATCAATAAAGATGAGGACTAATAAAGCCTCATCTCAAAAATTCAGAGAAATAGTAAAAAAAAAAAAATTACATATGCCTGAAGAGTTGCATGTTGTATATTGTGAACTGGGTAGACAACCATTTTTATGAAACCAGCTTGAAACACTGAAATGATTCTTGATTGTCTGGATACTAAACCAAATAAGAATCTTCTATGAAAGAAAAAAAATTTATTGAATACATACCTGATAATAGCCAAGGAAAGAATAAGGCAAAAACAGCAAAGAAAAAAAAAACTGCAAAATATTAATATATAAAAAAAATGACCTGGATGTACCCAATAAAAGAAAGAGTAAGAAAGAGAGATTTTTAATTTCTTTTTTTTAAATTTTTATTTTTTTTATTAAGCAAGATGACCTTGGTAGCATAATTAAGTGAAATTAAAGCACTTATTCATGTTCCCTTTCATTTTGTACAGACAAAAGAAAATTAAGTAGAAGAAGAAGAAGAATAGAAAAAAAAAATAGTAAAAAAAAATATTGAGCAGGACAATCTCTACACAACAGTAATGAGACAATGTAAAAAGGAATACGTCACCGTTGTACGACCGGCAATGCTCTGAAACAAGGAAAGGAAAAAAAAGGGAAAGTTAAGGAACGATTCCAATTTTTTTAGAGAGATGCCAACAAACATTGAACAGAAACAAACGTGGTCAGCCCAAGATCATGACCAGTAAATAGGACAAAAAAGAGCAAGATGGACGTCACTAAAAACATTGTCACCATCATCATCTTCTTCCACCATCATCATCTTCATCACTATCACCATCAGCTGAATAAAACAGGAAGGAAAAATAACAAGCAGTATAGGTGAGTTATTGAGTGAGAAGAAGAAGAAGAAGAAAAAAGAATTTGAAAAACTAACAAAAGAGAAAGAAAAGATCGAGGTGATAGTGATTATTAGATCTTTCTAAGTCATAATAAAAAAAAACATTGATAACTATAATACTATAGTATTACTAATAAGAACAATGGTTATGTTACCTGCATTGTTTTTTATGCAATGAGTACCAACTATTTTAAAGCAATATACAGTATCAAAATGAATGTTATGAAGTCCAGTCTAAAAATATGAATTCAATCAAATCATGAATATAAAGCAGATTTATGAAAAGAAATGTCAACTTTCTGGATTTAAGGATATAAAATATGAAAAAGAAAACAAAAAGCAGCGGCTGGGGCAAGCATAATCATAGAAGAACAATCAAGAAAACGATTCCATGGGATAGATGAATATAAAATGATTTCGACATGAGGAAATTTCAGATAGTGTAGGAAGTCAGTTATTTAAATTGTACACTCATTGTAAATTAAATCAATAATTGTAAATATAAATCAATATTTCAAACATTTTAAGTAAAAATATTTTCTTATTTTCCTAAAATGCATAGAGAGTATAAAGAATCTTTTTTTTTTTTTTTTTTTAATTTAATTTTCTATTTAATTAATTTTACTTATTTAATTAACATATCACAGGTGCATAGAGATTGAGTTTACATTTTGGATATTGCAAGTTTTGTAATCAGAAAAAAAAAACAATTTCAATTTTTATCTTATTTATATATTGTATTATATATAAATATATTATTATATATCTTTTATGTTATGTTAAAGTAAATTAAACAAATGTTCTTTTTGAATCAGTTATTGAATCACATATCTTCTGACCAGTTGTTCAATATTGCATCACTGAGCCATCTCAAAAAATCAACCATCTTTTATCACATGACTAAATCACATGACTTGTTTGTTTAAATCTTCAATGAGTGCACAGGGAAACTAACAAAATGCTCACAATATCGGAAATTTTTTCTTGAAAAAATTCATTTTCATTGTTGAATTGTCATAGTTAATTTCTTTTTTTTTTTGAAAACAGTATAGCTGGAATTGAACAAAAGCATGCCATTATATATATCTTTTTTTTTTCAATAGATTGCAATGGGGAAACAATTTGAATTACATCTGTGATGCACAAGAGGGAAAATAATGTGGTTGACATTATGTTTCCCTTACATCCTGTTCACTTCTTCCAACAAATATCAGGTTTCAATCTGCATGCTTTAGAGCAATTGAGGCTGTAATTATTGCATTGAATCTATAGTAACAGATAAAAGTGACTTAAGGTTACAAAATCCGGACCATATGACATTTAGGCACTCCTTTTGCGATCTCGATTCATAAGGACATTTTTTTCATTTACACTGTCAAAATCCAGTTGTTAGTTAACAGACAATTTTAGTTTTTTTTTTAAATTATAAAACTAAGCCCTAACCCTAACCCCTCCCCCTAACAAAAACCGGATTTTGACGGTGTAAATGAAAAAAAAGTCCTTATGAATCAAGATCGCAAAAGGGGTGCCTAAAGGTCATATGGTCCCAAAATCCTAACACAGTGGTTCCCCAAGTAGGTGGTTATCTAAATGATAAAATATGTCATAAATACTAAAGTAAAGGAACATGTATGCAGTTTATACAGAATAAAACTTACATAAGAATTATAAATGCATTCATAGTTTTGCTATGTAGTCTGAACATTCCAGGCTGATGTTAAGAAGCTGATATCCCTGCACCAAGCACACCTATCCCATTAACAATAACTGTGAAGGCAATGAACTATGTTACTATGGTTACTGGTAATATGTTGATTTATCCTTCCATATTGCTGACACAGTTGAAACTGCTAAATGAATTTGTTTAATAAATTCGGTTTTATTTGTGAAATACATAAAAAAAAATAGTATGTGTTTGTATGTGGGTTGGGGGGGGTAGTCATTAAAAATCTGAAAATGTCTGAGAACCACTGTCCTAACAGAATGTTTGATTTCCATCTATGAATTATTTCAAATCTGACAAAATGAGGTTGAAAGGAAATTTCTTGAGCATCTCAGTAGGTTAAGTCCAGATTAGAAGTATAAAATAATAATCTGTTCACGATGAGATATGACTGATATTTTTGTTTTATTTTTACTAATATTCTAATTTTGTTGAAGTATATATTTAATATTTATAAAAACTTATATTTAATGAAAATCTATTTTTATGTAAAATACAACAAATGTTAATAATTTTGATGGATATTATCCTACATTTTTTTAATTCTAGTTTCTCTTTATTGCAATTTCTTTGGGCCATCATTTCTCCAACAATGAAAAACAGTGTTCATTAAAATAAAGAATAAGGCCAATATGAGACTTGAAATCACCTCCCCCCCTGCTACTTCAGGAAAGCTTCATTCTACCAGTTGGTCCAAAAGTCTTGTCATCAAGTAGAGTCATTGTGTTATATACTGGTCTTTTCACCGTACCAAATCTATATAACGTTATATACCTTTCTTACTCTAGTCGTCTTCTCCTCTGGCCGGCTTTGCTTCTGATCGTCTATCATCTATCTTGATCTGGTATATCTTCTAAGGTCTGGTCTTCTTGCTATGTTCCTGCTGGCTGGTCGTCCTGGATTCATTTCTTAGTCTTGTTACCAAGACATTCATCAACCACAAGAACATTTTACTTATATAAACTTTTATTTCCTTAACATTTCACTAACATAGCATGCGCGAGTCCCAGCCTTAGGCAGAGCACAAAATGGCTGGCTGCTCTGCCTGACGTCCAACTGCAAACTGGGGACTTGAAAAAGATCCCACGTGACTTCACATATTTGGCGGGCTTCTGTAATTTTCCATAGAAGGACCCGGCCATGGTATGAAAGGGGTCATCCCCTTAGAATTACAGGGGATTGACAATAATCTTATGCAACCACATAGATTATGTAACAATTGGGGTGGCCTAAAGTCGGTATCAGCCAATCAGTGAGGGAGTCTATGCC
Organism: Doryteuthis pealeii; assembly: GCA_023376005.1. Classification (NCBI taxonomy): domain Eukaryota; kingdom Metazoa; phylum Mollusca; class Cephalopoda; order Myopsida; family Loliginidae; genus Doryteuthis; species Doryteuthis pealeii. The sequence goes on from CM042157.1 coordinate 9,428,288, forward strand.
CTTTTCACTAGTGCTAGACCAAGGAAATAGTTTTTGCATCTGAGGTGGAATGCTATACCTACCATCAGCTCCTTACTTTACTGCACAGATCCCTGTGCTGCTCATACGCTGAGTTGACGAGGGCCGATTTCAAACTAGGAACCTTTTGGTTTCTAGCCAAATGCTCTACTGACTGAACTCTTTTTGTTTCATTATGATAAGTGATTATTTTTACCTCTAAAAAAATTATTTTCTAGAATTTCAGGTTATATTAGGCAATTATTTATCTCTAACAAAAAAAAATATGCAAGACGTGACAAGAGTTTCGGACCACCCTGCACAGCCAAGCTGCTGTACCAGTTCAGCTATGAGAGCATGGTTGGTGGTCACATCTACAATGCCACTCAATAAAAGGTACATTAGTTTGAATCTAACTTTACAATGCACACAGTTCCTTGCTCTTTTAGAAGTGAAAATTTGAGCTATGTTAAAAAGAAACTAGAATTATGAAGATGAAGGATAATAATAGTTAAAATTATTAATAAAAGGATTGACAGAACTTCATCTAAAATTCAAGACATTTAATCCTGTTGCACTAGCAAATATTGCACTACAATGTGCATTTTTGCTGTGATGTGGTGATATACATACAGACATCTGATTACTATAGATTACTTACAGATTGTTAAAAATAAAGAAATTAAGTGGATAATCGTTATACAAAGTGATTCTTTTTTTTTATAAATATGCAACTTGAATTAATTTTTCTTTCTTTAATTTAATTTTCTTCATTTTATTTAGAGTGCTAATTAAATCCTTTTAAAGTAAAAAAAAAAACAAAAAAAACATTACTAAAACAAGACCTTTTTGTTAGACTTTTAGAATATGTCCAATTAAAAATTTATGGTTTTTTTTTTTCTGAAAGAATCCCTTAGTTCATATCCCAATCATGGTGAATTTGAATAATTTCAAAAAGATCTAATTTCATTTAAAAAAAAAAAAGACTAACTTTCATGAATGAAGTTAATCAATGCAAAATTTTCATGGTGAGAAAGCAAATTTTCAAAAATCTTTCTTTTCAATACAAATCCAATTTTCTGTTTATTAAATTACCCGAAAAATTCTGTAATTCTTTAAACTTTTAGGTAGATTATTATATTCTAATTTATTCTGAGTGATGTTCTGATCTTTATTGTTATTGTCAACCTGTTTCTGTTGTCTGTCATATTTGAACTGAAGTTAAATTTAATTTTGTTCTCATTCCACTGTTCATTCTAGGAGATATGACATATGTTCAAAAAGTATTGAGACTGAAGTTGTATTTACCAAAAAGATATTATTGTTAACATTTATTCATTTTGTTTTGGTTATATGTTGAATAGTAAAAGACAGATTTATTTGATTTTTCTTGTTTATGTCTTTTAGTATTCCACAGAATACTTAGACAAAAATCTATATATGTGGAGATTTGGTGTCTGTCTGTCTGTCTGTAACCAAGACTGTCACTGCTTATGTCCAAATACCCTCAGGAATTGCTTAAGATTATCAATGAGTATTTAATTCATAGTCAAAATAATTAATACACAGAATAAAATTATTCCAGGAAGTTTTCTATTGGTTAAAGCAACTCTGAAACATTTTGATATGGTGTAAAAGCTATATCCACAAATGTTATTCTTGAGATGAATTCTAGATTTAGAGTGCTGCACTTGCACAATCCTGTGTTTTACTAAAGAATACTTTTTAATTAATCTTTTTCATATTGACATTGATTTGACTTGAAAAAATTTTATAATTCTATATGTTTCTCAGCTATGTCCACATCTTTATTTAGATTTTAAAATTTAAAAAAATGTTAAGATTCAGTCTTGATATTTTTTCATCCCACCTCAGATATATATATATATATATATAGTTTGCTCAATATCAGTGATAGAGCAAAAATATATAAGTTACATGTCTAGACAAAAAAATTCAAGATTCACTTTAGATACCTTTTAATATATACATTTAAATAAAATGAAGAAAAAAATTAAAGAAAGAAAAATTAATTCAAGTTGCATATTTAAAAAAAAAAAAATCACTTTGTATAACGATTATCCACTCAATTTCTTTATTTTTAACAATCTGTAAGTAATCTATAGTAATCAGATGTCTGTATGTATATCACCACATCACAGCAAAAATGTCACATTGTAGTTTTAATATATATATATATATTGTTTTCTCAATATCAGTGATTAAGTATACTTATCTCAGGATAGTGTAGACATAGTCTTGAAAAAATTCTGATGTCTAAACATCAACATACATCTTCATTTAGATTTTAAGATTTAAAATATTTGAAGCTTTAGTCTTGATACTTTTTGATCATGCCTGAAATGTTATATTAGATAATTTTTCTAAGTTAATTCATCCTGCTCATTCCACTACATAACTCAGGAATTGAACTCTGAACCACCTGGTAAACATCATACAATTAAGCAATTGTTTAACTGGTGGAGGAACTTTGGAGCCTAATATCTGTTCTTTTAGTGGAACAAGAAGAGGTGGAATCATACAGAGAAATGAATTGATAAAATTTATTTCCTGTCATGGACAGCAGCATGAGAATAGAATTTTGAACCAAAGATACTAGGATTTTATTATTTATGGTATTATGTTATACAAACAAAACAGACATAACTTCTATTTTTTTTTATGAAACTCTATGAAATTGAATTAAGTTTTATCTGAGACCAAAAGTAAAATTTCTTAACTATATAAAAGGATTTTACTTATTTCAAGAATGTTGCATATTGATATTATTGGTTACAGTATTTCAGTACTGTAGAGTGTGGTAATACTTAATAGTACCTGTTTTATTTGTATCATGGTTGTAGAACATTGGGTCACAAGATTTTGTTAGCCATAGATTGAATAAAGGATTTGGTTTAGAATTCTGAGAATGATACTAAATATGACAGTACTTAAAGTAAGTCAGAAGATACAACAGCTAAAAATTTTATGACTATAACAACCAAGATGAGGACTCCAGTTAAAAAAAAATCAATATATAATAATAATTACACATCTCCAAAATCCAAATAGACATTAAGGTAGATCTTCAAACAACCTTACATTTTGAAAACCTGTAACCATCTCCTACTTAAAACATAAAGATATAATAAAGGTTTTGTTTTTATAGTATATTCGAAGCATTATTTGTAATTGAATAAGTTGTTTTTTGAAGGCAGCGAAAAAAAAACTATGTTTTTCCAACATAAAACACATTTTTTTTTCGCTGCCTTCAAAAAACAACTTATTCAATTACAAATAATGCTTCGAATATACTATAAAAAACAAAACCTTTATTCAATATGCATGGGCGAGGCTATTTTATAGTAAAAGAAAAAAAAAAAGAAAAGATTTTAAAGGATTTTCAAACATTCGCGCTGAACACCCGGTCAGAACTTTAACAACACTGAAATTCCGAACTTAGCCCAACTTTCAAATTTCAATTTCAGTGTTCATCAACGTATTAATATCAAATGTTGATTTTTACCAAACATGAATGGGATGAAAACTTTTTACTATTCTGATGATGGACTTGGTCCGAAAATATTAAGTATGTTTAAAAACAACAACAAAAGGAATTAAATAAATATGTTTTTCCAACATACAACGCTTTTTTTTTTCGCTGCCTTCAAAAAACAACTTATAAAGATATAATTTTTTAATATTAAAACATTCAAATTTGTCAGCTTGAAATATAATATATAAAAATTGCAATGAAAAAACAAAAACAATGCCATTCAAAATCGTATCCATAATAACTAAATTATAATAAAAAACAGGACATCATTTTTGGAAGAGAAAAACAAGAGATGAGGATATTAGCAAAAAATTTCTTACATTTTTCAGTTATAGATTTTGGACCATATGACCTTTAGGCACCCCTTTTGCTTTGCTGATTCAAAAGTACATTTTTTTTCATTTACACCGTCAACATCCAATTGTTTGTTAGGGGTTAGTTTTATGGGTTAGGATTAGTTTTATAATTAAAAAAAAAACAACTAAAAATCGTCTGTTAACAAACAACCGGATGCTGACGGTATAAATGAAAAAAAATGTACTTATGTATCAGCATTGAACCATTTTTCACATTCTTTGTTAATCTCTTCATTTTTGCTAAATTTAGTCATTTTTTGAGACCTCATTTTTCCCCACCATGTACCATTTTTCTTTCCTTTAGTGTTGGTTGTTGTGTGCTTAGTCTTCCATCTTTATCTTTCTGCTTTTGGTCTTCAAAAATAAGGTGCAAAAAGAAGAGAAAATGTTGTCTAAAAGTTGATTCAGACATTGAATTTGGAAACACAAAAGAGTGATTTTTCAAGAATTGAAAAATGGCTGATCCAGAAAGGAAAAAAATAAATAAATAAATAAAAGAACAAAAAGAGAAAGAAAAAAACCAATAAGACAGAGACAAAATAAAAAAATAATGTGGTTTTTGAAGAATGATACAAATAAAATGTTCAGCTTAATCTGATACTCAAGATGAAAGGTGAAGAAATAATCTTTTAATCATGACATAAAGCACTGTTCCCTCGTATAGTTATTTACTACACTTAGCGTAGATATGGCACAAGGCTAGAAGTGAGGGGCACCCAGTGAAAATCGAACTCACTAACAGTGGCTTGCTAATCATTACACCATGTGAGATGCCCGAATCTTTATAGTTATTTACTAAGCTTAGCTTAGATATGGCACAAGGCCAGAAGTATGGGGTGCCTAATGAATCATGTGATATGCCCACTGTTCCCTCATATATACCAAATAAAGCCCAACTACAGTGGGGATTAACTTTGTAATTAGCTCAAGAAAGAAATCAAATCTATGTCTGAGAATGGAAATGCTTAAAAAAAAACCCAGGACAATTATTTTCATAAACTTGTCATCAAACACATGAAGCATATGCAAACCCCTTACAATTTGATATATATATATATATATATATATATATATTTAAGAATGGAATAGTATAGTGAATATCAGGTTACATCCAATCGAGTTTCGATTAATTCAGTTGATACCACGTATGTCCCAGGAAATTAAAAAATCAAACAATGAAGCATATGCAATACAATGTATATATAAATATATATATTAAGAAATGGATATAAAGTAACCTACTCGAGTTTCATCATCTGAATCATCAGGGTTACATCCGCTGAATTAATCGAGTTTTCGATAATATCAGTTGATACCACGTATGTCTGTTGAAATGGTCTTACGTGGTATCAACTGATATTAATCGAAAACTCGATTAATTCAGCGGATGTAACCTTGACGATTCAGATGATGAAACTCGAGTAGGTTACTTTATATCCATTTCTTAAATAAATTTTGCTTTACATTGTATTGAGCACTTTGTATTTCACGTCTTAATGGAGACCGTATAAGCACTATCATACATTAATATATATAAGTTTGTGTGTGTGTTGGTGTATAAATAGATCTTAGCTGAATTTTGATTTGAAGATGGTTGGTCTGTGACTAATATTCATCGCTTAAAGAATATTTTTCAACATAATATTCTCCTTTATTATATAAAATGAATACTTTTTCTCATTATTAAACTATGGTAGATCATTGTTGGCCATATGGATAGCAGTTTTTTACTATAACTATCTGAGCAGATAAGAAACTTATAAGATAGTTATTTGCCTAAATGTTTGCTTAACTATTTCTATTCTCCATCAACAATTGTAGTATGCAAATGTCAAGACATTTTCTGATGATATCTGGCCATGAATTGGATCATATAAAAGTGGATTCAGATTCAGATTCTGTTAGGGTCATAAGAATACACAAGGAACAGAAGCAATCTCAGCTGAACTTTGTATTTGATTTACCATTTTAATGCTCCTAACGTTTTTGTGCCACTACCCTATATGTATGTATGTATGTATACACACACATACAACGTGTGATCAAAGGCTATACTGTATACTACTGCCAGTGAGTTGTTGTTTTACCAAGTTCCCTAAGAATTTGACTTAAGTTAAATTTGGTGTAATTCAAGATTAAAACTGGAAATGTAATGGTCATCATTGTAGGATATGGACATGGTAGCCCGAGTTCAAATCCTGGACGAACATGGGTGCATTTCACATAGCACTAAGAGGTATGAATCTAAATATTCTCCCTCCAGCTATGGTGAAAATAGTAGAGCAGACTAGGTCCTTTAACTTCATACAGCAACCATTCTAGAATAATAAAAAAAAAAGCTGATTTCAAACCCGTTAAACTCCATTTAAAAATTGACCTTGTGTCACTTACTGCCCATGGTGGAGGGTTGGGTAAATTCATTCAAGATTAAAAATGACAAAGTTACTGTAATAAGTAATTGAGAGTTATTTTCCCTTGTTTTATCATTATCTCCCCTTTGTGTAAATCTTTAGCTTTCTGAAAGTATATAAACTCCAAGAAAACTGCAACTGTATTCTAAGTAGAATAAAGCTTTTCAAATCCGACCATGTGTGTTCATTTATTATTACAGTTAGACAATTTGAATGTTTCCTTAGTTTGCAACAAGGCTACAAAATTAAAGCTCACCCCTGAACATTTAATTCCGTCACTAGTCAACGGTCTTATTAGGTTAGCTTATAAATACCAAGCACCTTGCCATTTACGGAGAGTTTCCTATGAGAATTGAACCCACTACTTTGGTTATGCATTAGATATCTTAGTTTCTTTAAATGTCTGATTAGTCCTTGTTCTATGCCAAGGTACCAGTTTTTGTTATTTTAATAGCTGGAGTGTATGTAATTGAACCTTCTCTCATAGGTCAAGTGGATAGAGCTGATTGTCTACTGATAGGTCAAATATACACATCAGAACATTTCCCCCATCGATCAAGCATTGGGCTGTAAGCATTCCCTCATTGGTCAAGTGAACATAGCTGAGTACCCCCTGCATTGGTAAAGCACCCTGTCTCTTGTTCTGTCTCAATGTTACTAGAAAACTGAGGTACAGGGATTAAATTGAACTCGCTTTTTTTCTATTATGCCTATTTTTATATGATTAAAAACCAAAAACATTGTATAAATCTTGTTTATATGAACTACAAAGCCTGGAGAGGGTAGTCTCTGTGACTGTTACATAATGAGCATGACATGAAACCATGAGGGAGGCCTGATGTGTGGATTAGAACAGAAAAGTTTAAGTGATGATCTGGCATGACACATGGTGTGGTTTGATTGGATGAGCGAATGGTACATGGTAAACTCCTGAATTGAAATGGATAAAAAGAACCACAAGTTTTGGAGCTAAACTGTAAACCAATCAGTACTCATGTCTAGAATTATATTTGCTCTGAAGGGCCGGTTAGCTCAGTCAGTAGAGCATTCGCTAGAAACCACAAGGTTCCTAGTTCGATACTGACCCTTGCCAACTCAGTGTATGAGTAGCACAGGGATCTGTGCAGTAAAGTAAGGAGCTGATGGTAGGTGTGGCTCCCACCCAGCCACAAAAACAATCTCCTCGGACTAGCACTATTGAAAAGGGGATAGACTCCCTCGCTGATTGGCTGATACCGACTTTAGGCCACACCGACGACTTTTATGTGGCAGTAAGTGTGCACACTGAAAATTGCTCTCTCTTGCAATTCAACTGAGTGATGCCACATGTGTTGTGTCCCTATCCATTATCACTGTTATATGTCAGCTTATTTTATCTTTTTCTTCTCCCCCCCGTATCTATCTTTTCCAGCCTCATCTATAAAGCATTTTCTATTTCTTGTAACGTATTTTTAGCCACTCTTTTGTTGGCTTCATTGTCCTACTGTTTATGCTAAATTTATTGGCTGCATATTTAATGTCTATTTCACCAGCATGTCAGGACTTTGCTTCACCACATGTGGGGGTCAAATACACATAGACTTCTCTATCCTCACTAATGGTCATTCTGTTCCAACTGTCTATATATCCTGAACTCCTTTGGCTGACACTCAGAGAGCCTCACAATGAGAACATTTATACATATTCACTGATGTCAAAACAGCACACTAGCTACACTATCCATCCAATATTACAACTATAAAGGATCAAACAAACCTGTCACTGACAAGTGACACACAACTTTAAATATGATCGTCTAAGTTTGATTTTAGATTTCCTCCTCAGAATTTTTTAAATGTTTGGTATTGGAGATTATAATTTCTAATGTACACATTACAATGGGGAGCAAATTAAAAAGATTTTTTCTGGTACCTCAGATTTTAGACCTGATTCTAAGTCATTAGATTTTAGACTGAATCACTGATTCTAAGTCTTCTAAGTCTAGGTATATTAGATTTTAGACCTGATTCTAAGTCTTTTAGATCTAGATTTTTGAGGTGATTCTAAGTCTAGGTATATTAGATTTTAGACCTGATTCTAAGTCTAGGTATATTAGATTTTAGACCTGATTCTAACACTGATTCTAAGTCAGCAGACCTGAGTCTAGATTTTAGTCTAGGTATATTAGATTTTTGATTCTAAGTCTAGTATATTAGATTTTAGACCTGATTCTAAGTCTAGGTATATTAGATTTTAGACCTGATTCTAAGTCTAGGTATATTAGATTTTAGACCTGATTCTAAGTCTAGGTTCAGATTTAGACCTGATTCTAAGTCTAGGTATATTAGATTTTAGACCTGATTCTAAGTCTAGGTATATTAGATTTTAGACCTGATTCTAAGCCTAGGTATATTCAATCCATTGAATAAGAATATTATAGTACTTAGGAGTTTTCTGACAATTCCAAAGTTATCCGAATTACAAGCTGTCACTAGTTTGGATTTTTTTACTTTGTATTGAGAGCTGAAATTTGATGTACAAGTGAGATTCATATATGCTCATGTTAATGATTTCACTAAAATCAATTATGTTTCAAAATTCATTGTGACAAAGAAAAACATTATTCATAGAATAATAAACATTACAGCATATAATTCATTGCGTTGTTTTTATACAATACAGTACTATTTTCTTATTTAAAAAAATATAGCAAAAAAAACTGAAGGATTGAATCCACTACAGGATTGAGGTGATGTTGAAACACAGAAATCCCTGTCCAATCCCACAGCCTGTTGCTCAGTATTTTTAGTTTTAAAATGAACCATCTTTGATTTTCAACTATATTTTCCATCTCATTATCAAAGGTTTTTCAAATCTGCGACATTTAATTTAGCAGCATTGATCTTTTTTAAAATAATAAAGGAGCCTCTTAGAGGATTAGAACTTGCATTGGGTATTATTGTGTGCCTTGATATGCAGATATATCTACATATACAAGGTGTGTCAAAAAGGTATCAAGATTTTTTGTACTTTTAACACACCTTGTATTCTGAACCCCCCCCCCCCAAAAAAAAAGTTCAATTCATTCTTCATTTCTATCTCGGTAAATACAACTTTAAACTTTAAACTTGGTACTTTTTTGACACACCTTGTATTCGGAAAAAAATTAATGAATGGAAATTTTTTTTTCTTCAGAATACAAGACATGTCAAAAAGTACAAAAAATCTCGATACTTTTTTGACACACCTAGTATGTGCATTAGGGTAGGTCAATTTTCCCTTTTCAAGATCAAAATTTGTGATTCCCTTGTTCTGAGATCATCTTAATATTTTTGATGATGATTTTTTTATCTTGATTTTTTAAAATGTAATTGTAGATGGTGATGATTCTAGAAAATGTCGTCTGAAGTAAAAAGGAAAATAATAGATGAAAAATGATGAAAGAAAAAGCAGATTGAAAATTGATCAATAACATTTGTATGAAGTAGGATCAATGGATAAAGACTGAATTTTCTGAGATGAAAATGAATATTTTTTAAAATCTATTTATTAAATCCTTCTTTAAGAAGAAAATGATTGAAAATTGAACAATAACATTTGTATGAAATTGCGATCAGTGGATAAAGACTGAATTTTCTTAGATGAAAATGAATATTTTTTTTTATTTATTAAGTCCTTCGTTTTAGAGAAAAACTTACTAAAACCATTGTGACCAACAACAAAATGATAAATAACACATTTTAACATTTTAAATAAATTGTGTATTTTATTGTCATGTGTGTATGTGTTTCTGACATACATACATACACACACATATAGATACATACATAGAAAGGGAGAGAAAGAGTAATCCATACACACACACATATCTATATATGCATGTGCAAAAATATGAATGATTAATAAAAAATATTTTAGAAACACAGGAAAATGTCCATAAAATAAACAAAAAGAATCCTTTGACTTCACTTCAATCTCTAAAGAGTAATCTCTCTATTAAAAAGAAATTTAACCATGGTTATGGTCAAGGTTAAGGTTAAACTTACACATCCAATAATATTACCTATCCATCAAATCATTGAATTCATTTGTTGAGTATTCAGTAGGAAAGGCATTAACATTTCAACTACCTTGATTAAAAAACAAAAATCAATTCAATGAAGAAAAACCACAGAATGAAAATGGACCTTTAAAAAAAAAAATGAAAGATCTCATTCTTTTTTTTCTCTTCTAGATGTAAACCAAAAGTGACATCACAAAATCAAAGTAAATGAAAATAAAAACGAAATTTGTGGATCACTCAGATTCTACAATTTGTTTTCCCTAACAAATGTTTTCTTTTAAGAATAAATTGATTTTTTTTCTACTTTGTTAATTTGATTCAAATGCATTGAGACAACAATGATAACTAACAATGTTTCATTTTAAATTAACTATAAAACAAATATAACAGCATATTAGGATTTGGCCGAGGGTGGGGGGAATAAAGAATACAAAATTTGAGCGCCTGCAACTGGTTGTTTATCATGGCCTAATCAAAAAGACAAGTTGCCCTGGACCAGCAGATTTAAGAGGAAAAGGATTTTGAATTTGAATCTCACTGAAGACTTTTTATTTCAATCTCTGATGATTACTAAATCGTTCCCTTTAATTTCTATTAATACTAAGAAATAGTAGGAAAAACAGAATAGTAATCTTTGTTTCTAATAGCTGAAAAAAATATACAGAATGTCAAATTGGTCAATATTTCAGTTAAAAATTTAAAAAAAAACTGTGAAATTCATCTCTTCCTATTCATCTTTATAGTCATATCTTTGAAGAAGACAAAAAAAATTCCTTATAATGACAGTCTGGGATTTGTACTAAAAGGAAAAATATATGATGAAAGAAATAAAAGTTAAAATCAATCATAATCAATAAAGATTAATTAATCTAAGACTGAATTTTATTAGTCTGAAATTTAGTTCTAAAAGAATAAGAGTTGATGCCACAGTAACCTATATACAAAGATTGTTTACCCCACTTCCTATATATATATAATATATATATATATATATATATATATAAGCTGTTCAACCAAGTTGAGTGCTGAAGATTCCATAAAGACTTGAATCTAACAGTCACAATGCAGTGTTGATTACTGTATCCACACATTGCACTAACCCTAATACTGAATACTCTTACTCCATAAATAGCATCGCAAACGTTAAACACAATAAATAAATATATATATTACATCATATATATACAAGATTTAAATGTATGTATATTGTGTAACTTTTTATATTACATCATATATACATTTAATTTTTGTATATAACATTATATATATATACAAAATATAAATGTATATATAGTGTGTATTTTTTATATAACATTATATATATATACAAATTTAAATGTATATATAGTGTGTGTTTTATATTATATATATATACTATACATATGTGTGCTTTTTATATAACATTATATATATATACAAAATTTAAATGTATATATAGTGTGCTTTTTTATATAACATTATATATATATACAAAATTAAATGTATATATAGTGTGCTTTTTATATAACATTATATATATACAAAATTAAATGTATATATAGTGTGTTTTATATAAACATTATATATATACAAATTAAATGTATATATAGTGTGTGCTTTTTATATAACATTATATATATACAAAATTTAAATGTATATATATGTATAGAGTGTGCTTTTTATATAACATTATATATATACACAAAATTAAATGTATATATAGTGTGTGCTTTTTATATAACATTATATATATACAAAATTAAATGTATATAGTGTGTAACATTATATATATACAAATTTAAATGTATATATAGTGTGTGCTTTTATATAACATATATATACAAAATTAAATGTATATATAGTGTGTGCTTTTTAATATAACATTATATATATACAAAATTAAATGTATATATAGTGTGTGCTTTTTTATATAACATTACATATATACAAAATATAAATGTATGTATAGTGTGTGCTTTTTTATATAACATTATTTATATATATATACAAAATATAAATGTATATATAATGTGTGCTTTTTTATATAACATTACATATATACAAAATTTAAATGTATATATAGTGTGTGCTTTTTTATATAACATTATATATATACAAAATTTAAATGTATATATAGTCAGTGCTTTTTTATATAACATTATATATATATACACAAAATATAAATGTATATATAGTGTGTGCTTTTTTATATAACATTATATATATACAAAATTTAAATGTATATATAGTGTGTGCTTTACTTTTTCTGGCATGTGATTTTGACAGAGAAAACAAATATATTTTTCATGTTAACTGAGTGATCCTAGTGCATAATGAATTGAAAAAAAAAAAAGAAAAATGTTTTGTTGATTTTCCATCCACTTTGATTAAAGAAGAATTATATTTGTTCTCTTTGTTGAAAAGGAACATCAATAATGAATATAAAATATTGAAAAAAAAAAAAGGAACTCTGAATACATTGAATAATAACCATTTATTTAAAAAAAATTATTCTTTTTAATTCAACGTTTTAAGATAAGAAAAGGTAAGAAAAACAGAATAGTAATTTTTGTTTCTAATAGCTGAAAAAACATACAGTATGTCAAACCGATCAATATTTTAGTTAAGAAAAATAAAAAAAACTGTGAAATTCATCTCTTACTTTAGTCTTATCTTTGAAGAAGACAAACAAATTCTTTATAAATAACCAGAAATTCTTTAAGATTTAAGATTATTAATTTTTCAAATTTCTGTCTCAGATATGTTGGGTAGATATTTTTTTCTTCTTATTGAAAAACACTAGAATCTGATACTAAATTTGTTCTTAGTGTATAAAATGGTAATTGGAACACAAAAAATAGTGAAAAAAAACCCAAAAAAACTGAACCATTTTTATTATTGCAACAAATTCTAAGGAAACTTCAATGGCTGAGACACATACATAGGAAATGATTATTTTGACTTTTTCCAAATTCAGACAACTACTTATTAGCCATTAGCAAAGGACTAATCATAAATTAGGATATCAAATCAAGGTAAAAAAAATTCTAAAACATATCCTATTTTTTTGGCATTTCTAAGAATTTTCTATTTAGTAAATTATGACTTTTCACAACAACTAAAAGAACTTAGACAACACTAATCAAGGAAAATAACCACTTCCTATGTACATTTAATCCATTGAAGTTTCATTTAGATTTGTGGCAATGATAAAAAAATGGTTGTTTTTTCACTGTCCGTCTTTGTTTTGGTTTTTTTTTTGTTTTTACCAAAACTGTAAATTCATAACAATACTGTGAAAATGAAAAAGATCAGTTAGTAGAAATAGAAAAAAGAATAATCACATAAAATACTGTCATTTTATTTTTGCTGATTTTAAAAAATGAAAAATTGAGAAAAAAAATAACAATTCATACATAAAACTTTAAACAAAAAAAAAAAAAAAAACAATTTGAGCAACAGAACAAATTGTAAATAATTGAAACACCAAAATTCACAGAAAGGACAAAAGATGAGAGAAAATATGAAGTTTTAATATGCATCAAATTTAGACATCTTTTGTAAAATTTATTCTTAATTTTTGAAAAAACTTGTCAAACTTTGGTTAAATAGCATAAAACAAAAGACTAAAAAAAAAAAGAAAAAAAAAAGACAATATTTTGAGCTTGTGACCAAAGAATTAAAAAATAAAAAATAAGCTGAAAATTAAAAATTAAAACAATGACTATAATGTTTGGAAAAAAAATGAAGCTCTTCTTTGTATTCTTGGTAATATTAATATGTTTCAGTTAATCCATTCTTTAGCCAAACTCATGTGTATAATTTGAAAAAAAAAAAAAAAAAAAATCTCTCTCTCTCTCTCTCTCTCTCTGTCTGTCTGTCTGTCTCTCTCTTCAAGAATTGATAAATGGATTGGCTGAAATATTGTATTAACAATATCAAGAATATGAAGACAAAGTTCATTTGTATGAAAACTTTCTGAGATGACAATACTTTAGAAAATAATTTTTTTCTTCTTATAATAAAAATATTTTTGCATATCAATTTAAAAAAATATTATGTGTGTGTTAAAGTAGGTATTTACCCTATCCATAATCAAACTTGAACCTTATCCTATAATCTTACCCCCTCAAAGCAATTCCCAATTCCAAAGAAGAATATGAAAGGAAGATGAAGGTTATATAACACACTGCCAAAATGTCTAAAGACAATGCAGAATGCAGTCGATAACCAAGGCGCTGTATATGTATATTTGCATAGTCGATGGTCAACAATTGTAACATCTTTAAAATTACAAGAGATGCTGGTTGTAAAAGAGAAAGATTTCTTATCTTCAATTTTGCTGCTAAAGTTTGCAGACCAGTGATTGGTTGGTTTGAAAAGAGGCTCGTCAACCAAGGGAGACAACTCACCAACCGTAGATGTGTTTTTTATACTTAATAATTACAACTAACATCCATAGTTACAAGTATGGGGCATCCGGCGAGGATCAAACTAACTTTTCAGTAGTATTGAACCCGTGAGACTAGATTCGTAATCATTGCAGTACGATGTGAGTAAAAGTATCCATCTGGTTTTCAAAAAAAAAAAAACCCCAAAAATGGGAACTTCCCATACTTAATAGTCCAGGTTAAAAGTGCAGTAAATATAACCCAAAGACAAACTTTTTTAGTTAACAGGCCAGCCTTTGAACCTTTTACCAAAACTTTTCTCATTCCCCAATGATACCTGCATTGGAAAAATAAGGTCTAAAAAAAACTTCGGCTTCAGGTTACCATTACCGTGCTTTAAACCCAGACAATAACCAAAGACACTAGGATTTTATCATTTCTAGTGCAACATTATACAATCAAAACAGATGTTATTAGGTATCATTTATTACCAAATTCTACAGAATTGAAGTCTCTAGTAAAAAAAATATGAACTTGTGGAAAGTAGAAAAATGATAACCCTCCAACAAGACAGAATTGAAAGACTTGCATGTTGTTAGAATGGAATGCTGTAGAGTTGGGTAATAAATAACACCTAATAATATTCGTTTTGATTAAAAAGTGATTTTTTAAAAAAATTCAAGAATGTACTATGATTTATATGATAGCATTTTCTAATACAGTCTTTCTGTTGGTAACTTTCTTTTTTTTTTTTACTGGTGTAGAATTAGGACCCAGATAGTATTTTTTTGTGGTATAAAGTCTTAATTATAGTTAAAAACACATATGACAAAAAAGATGTATTATCATTTTCTAAAGATTTTTGATAGATATAATCTCTTTCTCTCTCTTTCTATTTATATCTTACTCAATGGAAAGTTTTTTGTTTTTAGAAAAATTACATTCATTTACATTGTCTTTGAATTTACAACATTGAAGATTTCAGATTAATGCTAACATTACCAGGTGACGATTTTGCTAATAAAGATAAAATATTAATAAAATATAATAGACGTTATCAGTAGCATTTACAAGACTTAGACTTCAGAACAGACATCGAAGAGATCTTATCATTAAAATTTAGGAGACTTTACCACTAACATCAACAGAAACTTTCCATTAGATGTTATCTTTGGGATGTTAATAATTTAAAGCCCAAAATAGGCAACTGAGTGCACTGCAAATAGCTGTCTAAATTTCTTCTTTTTTCTATACATTTTCTCATGTGATTTTTTTATTGGAACGTCAGTAAAGAAAAATTGATTTTACTTTACTTTTCTTTTTTAAAAATTTAATTTACAAATTTTCTTTTTTCAAAACAAATTTAAAATGTTTCAGAATTTGGATTATTTGGACTATTGTCCTCATCTTTATTGTTATCTGTACAGCATTTTGGCTAATATGTCCTCTGGCTTTCTTCAGGTATTTCTTGTCGAACATGAGAACCTTCTCTTCAAATTCGGGAACCTTCTTGTCGTAATCAGGAGTCTTCATGGAACTACAGATAATAATAAAGATGAGGATGATAGTCCGAATAATCTAAATAATAGAAATTATCAAGCCTCATTTAAAAATTCAGAGAAATATTTCATGATGCCATGAAAATTCCTAAACTGTTTATTTAAGAGGTTTTGACCGGTTTCTATGCAATGCCAAACCCTTTAAGTGCAATGGAGGGGTGAAGGTAGGGATAACTAGACATCTGCTGTCTTTTTTTTTTTTTGCTTCTGACTAAAAGGCCAAATTCCCAACTGAAGGAAACATTGAACAGATAACAATAAAGATGAGGACAATAGTCTGAATAATCCAAATACTAATTATAAAGCCTCATCTAAAAAATTCAGAGAAATAGCTTTGTTCCTGTTCTCAGTCACAATAAATTTTGAAAAAAAAAAAAATTGTATTATTTGTATTATTCAGACTATTGTCCTCATCTTCATTGTTATCTGTACAATGTTTTGGCCAATGTGCCCTCCAGCCTTCTTCAGGTATTTCTTGTCAGACTCTGGAACTTGTTGTAATCGGGAGCCATCACGGAACTTTGAACCTAACCCTTTATTCAGTCCACGGGGGTATCCTGTTCTCATTCCGCTAACCATAGCTGGGGTACAGGTGTTAAGCTGTGTTAATTATTATTCTATGTTACTGCTGCCCCTAACTAGAATTGAACCTGCAGTCTAGAGATAACTGTCACTTAGAACTATTTTAACCTAATTCCTTCATCCACTATGCTATGTGTACAACTTGGATGTGAAAAACTTGTTTAAGATTCAGATTTCCACCATAAATCTTGACCCTAAATTATAAAGCTGATTTCTTAAATCATCTTACGAGATAAAGCAAGAAGAAGGTAAGCCCTCCCTCAGTACACATCTTAAAAAGTATCTCACAAGAAAAACTGGTTGTTTATAACTTTCACCAAGGCCGCTGCTTCCATATCAAATATCTCAGAAAATAAGAACTTGTCTGCCCAGCAAGTTCATTCAGTGCATTAATGTCATTGATCACAGTAGAATCTATCACTGCTCTGCATGGGAGATATTTTGCCGCCAAAAGTGTCACCAAGAGGAAAATAATCATTGTCCCTGTTTTATAAAGACATTAAGCCTGTCTAAAAATGCAATCCCTTAATTGTGCTAATTAATCATGTCAAAATAGCTAATGTGATCTATTAAATGGTTTTTTTTTGCATTCATACAATATTCATTTTTCTCTTTAATCAGATTGAAAAGATTTGACATCCGGTAAAGCCTCTAATAGTTGTTAGTCATGAATTGCATTTACAACCATCAAAAAATGAATATACATACATACATCTTTGTTCACTTAATTTTGTCTGTTAACCCTTTTCCTTTTTACAGGTTTTGATCGCCTTGGGTAAAGCATAATTGTAAACCTTCCCTCCCCTAACAAAATAAGGTAGCTGCCCTGTCGGCTGGGGCGTTAGAATGCACCGACTTCACCTCTGCAGAGGGGTAAGACTCCCCCAATGGGGACACCTGTTGGCCGTGGGTGGCGACCCGTGATGCTTAAGGATAGAGCACAGGTGGATGAGCAGTTCATGACATGCAATACTCCACTTTGGCCCTATCTTGGGCTAGACGGGCGGTCGGAGAGGCCCCCTCCGATCAATCGGCTGGTCACGTCAAGCCCTAGCACCTATATGATTGCCCCAACTCTATTGACCTTATGGCAAGCCCCAACCCCTTTTTATCATATGGGTGCTAGAAGGAGGTGGCTGTGGGTCTACATGTCCTGGGAATGACGTTAAACTCTATCTGATGGTGAGGTTCCAGTTTTGGAAGTTTGGGGAATGTGGAGCACCCCTTCATCACCATTGCTCCCTGGTCCACTCTGACCCGGAGTGGTAGTACCTGTTAGGGTCCCATCTATGGGTTAAATAGAAAAATGTATTTATAAAAAAATTATATTATCCATTAAGAATTGATTTATTTATCGGCATTAAATGACCCACTGAGGTTTATATGCCGTAAAACAAAACAAACCAAACCAAAATAAGGTAGATACATTTATTCAGGCTAAGGAGTCACTCAGTGTGTAATAGTTATGACAGTTCAAATTTTGGATGAGGCTGTTCTCATTTCACATAGCACCAATACCCTTGCAAAAAGTATGCATCTAATTATTCTTCCTCTAGCTATGGGTAAATAATGGGTCAGACTAGGTTCTTTAACATTGGTATGGCAACTGGAAAGAAAATTCAAACCTGTAAAAATCCAGCTAAAAATTGACCTTGTATTGCGTCCTGTTTGTACAGAGATGTTAGATAAATATATGTATTTTTACTAGACAGAAGAACCAGATTATGAAATTAATTATAATCACACCAGCTCTCCCTTTTGATAACTTTGCTTAAACACCTTTCCCAGTATATTGTTCTCAGCCACACTCTTTCCATTTCATCTTAAATATTTTTTAATTATAGTTGTAAAGTTTTTAAGTGCCATCCTTGGTCAGTCCTATGTTATGGAATCCTTTGGTAAGCTTATGAGGGCCGGGTTAGCTCAGTCGGTAGAGCGTTCGGCTAGAAACCACAAGGTTTCTAGTTCGATACCGGTCCTCACCAACTCAGCGTATGAGTAGCATATGAGTAGGATCTGTTTGTAAAGTAAGGAGCTGATGATAGGTGATAGGTGTGGCGCTCCACCTCAGACTCTAAAATAATCTCCTTGGTCTTGCGCAAGTGAAAAGGGGATAGTCTCCCTCGCTGATTGGCTGATACCGACTTTAGGCCGCCCCGACGACTTTACTTTACTTATAAGTCCTATCCTGCATATTGGTAAAGGTCCAGTGATTTAATCCTATGTCCGTCATCAAAGAGTGTCAATGTAATTATGACCAGTAGGGTCGGTTTAAGTATTGTATCAACCTCAGAGTACTACCAGTGATTGGCCAAGAGTTAGATCACATGATTCTGGCCTAGTCTATAAGTAGGAGCGGGCATTTAACACACACCTTATATCAATAAATTCTCAACAATATTCAAAATGGAAACATAGATACATTGATAAATAATTTTGTCTTAATCCTAAGCTTATTTATTGCCACTTGGAGATAAAATAATGATTTGTAAACCTACCTATTTTATAAAACAATGCACTACAGAGTAAAAATATATTCTATTGTTATGGTAACACATTATGTAATAGTTGTATTATTTATCTTTGGTCCAAATATTGTTACTTGGAAGCTGTATAAGTATATTGCCTTCAGCAGCCATTAAGATTAATAGTAAGTAAAATCATGCTTAGAGAATTCTTATTATAATGCATCATCATCGAGTCTTGCTGATAGCTCAGATGTCTTTGACTCTCAAATGCAAATAAATCAGGATAATTACTTTAATTAACATATATTAGTTATCTTTTTTGAAAATTATAGGGAACAAATTGAGCATGGCTTACACTAATCAGTATATATATATATATATATATATATATATATATACACACATACACCAACCCCTCCACACGAGAAGGATGTGACACAAGGTCAATTTCTTAAGCAGAGTTTAACAGGTTTGAATTCAGAGTTTTCCTTCTAGACCAGTTACCTAACCAAGGTTAAAGAGCCCAGTCTGCCCTACTATTTACCCATAGCTGGAGGGAGAATAGAATTCATACTTTTCCCAAGGGTATTAGCGCTAAGTGAAATGCAATTACCATGTCCAGGAATTGAACTTGGGGCGACGAGTCCATTTCCTATGACTTTAACCATTACACCACACACTTCCTACTATCTGTGTGTATATATAAGTCGTCGGGGTGGCCTAAAGTCAGTATCAGCCAATCAGTGAGGGAGTTGATCCCCTTTTAATTAGTGCTAGACCAAGGAGATATTTTTGCGTCTGAAGTGGAGCACCATACCTACCATCAGCTCTTTACTTTATCGCACAGATCCCTGGCCTACTCATATGCTGGGTTTGGCGAGGGCTGGTATTGAACTAGGAACCTTGTGGTTTCTAGCCGAACGCTCTACCGACTAAGCTAACCCAGCCCTTATTTACTTACTTACTTACTTTTATATATATATATATATATATTATATATGCTATCAACAAAAATAGAGCGGCCAGGCACCTCAATGTTAAGCAAGAAACAGAGAGGGGTGAGGCAGAGTGGAGAGTAGCCTCGACAGAAAAGCAAGCCAGAAAGAGAGAAAAGCCAGCAGCCTCAGAAAGCATCACAGTCTATGTGCATTCAGTGCACCAAAGACTGTCACTCAAGAATTGGCCTGCAGAGTCACTTGCGCAGATGCAGATAAAAATTTTATTTTTTATTTTGGACACTACTCCATCGTCCTTAGTGGACGGAAAGGATCCAATAATAACATCAACAAACCAGGAACCCTGTGATCCCTAGGCTGACACTCTACCGAATGTGCTGGTATTATGAATAGAACACTGAACACCAAAGTTTGGAGAGTCGGGATGAAAGTACTGAATAGTGGCCAAATAGAATATGATTAAACTATTATAGACTGGAAAAGAAAGATATTAACAATATTTTTATAAAAAGTGATGCTGATAATCACCAGTAATTGTAATAGCCATGGAGATTAGATTGTTATATCACACAGAGGCATTAAAAATCAAAGGCATAGAATATAATAACATTATCAGTAATATGATAATTACATTACCAATTCTCATTTGAAGTAACATTTTATGCTGCTTCTCATAGTTATAAATAATAAAATAACTACCTTTAAGTCTAAAAACAAATCATAAAAATTCATAATTTCATTCTTCATCTTTTACAGCCAATCATAGCTAAGCATTTTTTTTTGTCAGCAATATAGTTATTATAAAAAAAAAGAAAAAAAAAGTTTTCCACTCATTGGAAATCACATTAAAAATGTGTCTAGCTAGCTGTATTTAAGAACTTCCACTTTTCTTGACAAAAACTGAATTAGTAAGAAATATAAAATATGAGCATAAGAGGAGTTTAACAGGTTTGAATTCAGAGTTTTCCTTCTCCTAGACTGGTTACCTAGCCATGGTTAAAGAGCCCAATTTGCTTTATTATTTGCCCATAACTAGAGGGAGATTAGTTGGATGCATACCTTTCCCATGTGTATTAGCAATATGTGAAATGCAAACAGCTTCGTCCAGTTTAGTTTGGTTTGTTTTATCAACCTCGATGGGTCATTTAATGCCGACAAAGTTGTGAAATAAATTCATTCTTAATACATAATACAATTTTGTTTATCAACTCATGTTTTTCTATTTAACCCATAGATGGGACCCAAATAAGTACTACCAAGGTTAAAGAGCCCAGTCTGCCCTGCTATTTGCCCATAGCTGGAGGGAGAATTGGATTCATACCTTTCCCAAGGGTATTAGTACCATGTGAAATACAAACAACTACGTCCAGGAATTGAACTATAGTCAACGAGTCCATTTCCTACAACTCTAACCATTAGACCACCTCCTATTGTTATATACCCACTTCATATCAGGTATATAAATGAGGAGAGAGAGGAGAGGTGATGGGCGCTTACTTGTTCTTACTTCATTGCTGACCATCTTCCTCTGCTGGGCTGGGTCGTCTGCTCATTTCCTTGTTAATAAATAAGCAAGACTTATTTGTTTTTCAAGACGTCTATTCTTTATTCAAAAAGCCCAAAAGGGTCCCCAACATTATTCTGTGAAAATAATGGGATTATATTTTCATAGGATTTCTGTCTAGGATCAGGGATTCTACTCCCTCAGGATATATATCATCAGGTCGGGCTGATCCTCACTGTTCGCTCTTCTTTGCTGATTGTTCTATCATCTTATACTCTATACTGGAAGTGCGTGGTGTAATGGTTAAAGTCATGGGAAATGGACTCGTCATCCCGAGTTCAAATCCTGGATGTGGTAATTGCATTTCACTTAGCACTAATACCTTTGGGAAAGGTATGAATCCTACTCTCCCTTCAGCTATGGATAAATAGCAGGGCAGACTGGGCTCTTTAACCTTGGTTAAGCAACGGTCTAGGAGAAGGAAAACTCTGAATTCAAACCTGTTGAACTCTGCTAAAGAAATTGACCTTGTGTCACATCCTGCTCGTGCAGAGGGGTTGGTTGGTAAATAAATAAATATATATATATATCTTTGAAAGGAAGGAAAAACTCAACACCGTTATTCCATAATAAATTTATTTCGATCAAAATTGGGGCCTTTATAAATCTAAGTTGATATATAGCTCCCCAAAATTTTGTCTCATCAGATAAAGTATATCTTAGAAATCACATATAGAACCATCCCTTACTACCAAGTTTTGGATACCTCTCAAATATATATATACTCTATGTTGGAATATTATTAACAAAGACCTCTTTACTTGTATGCGCACATTTCTTTATTCATCTGTGAAACATGAAGGAGCTAACCTTTCAAACATTGATGGAAATTATCACAACACAAATTCTGCTTGTCCATTTGCTTTGATTCCTCTGGGCTAACTAATCCAAAGTTAAAATCTAATTTCTAATTCCTAGAATTTGTACATACATGACTTTAAAATCATCTAATGAAGTCCTAGCCTAGGTCCCAACTGACCTTAGGGGTTATAGCCTGTCAATCACATTGAGTTGATGTCCACCATCCTTAAAGATTCAGGCAATCTATTATTTAACAAGTATTGTGCTGCTTGCTCATTCTCACTACAATTCAAGTCATGCTATGAATATCTCTAACTGTTGTAGTGTCAAGACAGAATGATACACAAAAGAAACTGAGTGCTTAATATGTTTATTCAGCACCAATATCTGGTGCTAACGGATACATACAAAAATACAGAACAATAAGTTACAAACAATTAACAAGACAAACTTACAAGAAATAGAGGAGGGACAAATGCGGTATAGCCAAACATAGTTAGATTAGCCTGAATATTATTCAGCTTATTAATCCACTTTAATTGTAAATTATTTAAGGCAACAAGCCAGTCCATCTGGTAGAGTGCTAAAGGGGTGCTAGCTATTCTACAACACTAATAATTAAAGATGAATTAGCTCAGTCGGTAGCTATTGGTCTAGCGCTATTGAAAAGGGGATAGACTCCCTCGCTGACTGGCTGATACCGACATTAGGCTGCCCTGTCGACTTTTTAAAAAAAATGGCGTATTGACTAGAGTATTGTTCCAGTTAAGAATATCATAGAGAGAATGGGCAGAAGTCAGTTGTTTGCCTGCTGACTAAGTGAGAGGAGGTAAGTGCATGCAAACAACACAGTTCCAATAACTGAAACAAATAACAATAATAAGAAATTTTTATGATCATGACAAGAAAGCTGAATTTAGCAATGTTGCATAGTGCCTTTTCTAAACTGGTTACTTAGCCATGGTTAAAGAGCCCAATTTGCTTTATTATTTACTCATAGCTAGAGGGAGATTAGTTGGATGCATACCTTTCCCATGTGTATTAGCGATATGTGAAATGCAAACAGCTTAATCTAGTTTGGTTTGTTTTGTTTTACGGCATATCAACCTCGGTGGGTCATTTAATGCCAACAAAGTTGTGAAATAAATTCATTCTTAATGCATAATACAATTTTGTTTATCAACTCAGGTTTTTCTATTTAACCCATAGATGGGACCTTAACAGGTACTACCACTCCGGGTCAGAGTGGACCAGGAAGCAATGGTGATGAAGGGGTGTTCCACATTCCCCAAACCTCCAAAACTGGAACCTCACCATCAGATAGAGTTTAACATCATTCCCAGGACATGTAGACCCTCAGTCACCACCTTCTAGCATCCATATGATAAAAAGGGGTTGGGGCTTGCGATAAGGGCAATAGGGTTGGGAAAATCATATAGGTGCTAGGGCTTGACGTGACTAGCCGATTGATCAAAGAGGGCCTTTCTGACTGCCCGTCTAGCCCAATATAGGGCCAAAGTGGAGTATTGCAAGTCATGAACTGTTCATTCACCTGGGCTCTATCCTTAAGCATCACGGGTCGCCACTCACAGCATTACCCCTCTGTAGAGGTGCAGTCGGTGCATTCTAACGCCCCACCGACAGGGCAGGCTTCATCCAGGATTTCAACTCTGGTCGATGAGTCCATTTCCTAAGACTTTAACCAATACAGGCTCCAGCAGCAAAGCATTGTTAAGAACAAATAGCACAGAATGACATATACAGGGCCCAGGTTATCTAAAATACATTTATTTTTTAGATGAAATCTTATTTAGAAATGAAATTGATGATTTGCAGCCAAGATGGAAAATATCTTTTATAAAATGAATATTTTTCTATATATTTTATTTATCTATTCCCTTTTTTAGTTTCGTTTATTTAAATGCATTAGAAAGTTAATGTTGAACAATATTGTGCCTATGTGTATGTTGTCAACCTTTTTGTCATCATCTCCAACATTGAATTCTTCCTTCATTTAATTTTCCCACTCTGACATGAAGAATTTTCATCTAATTCTCAGTAATGATCAAATTTTTCCCCTTTTGATGTCAGATTTTTTAGAAGCATTAACCTTAAGAGGAATAAATCTGTCCAGTTCAAATTTGGTTCAGTTTATTAGCCATTTTCCTCAGATTTTCGTTCAGGGTCATTCCTTGTTGCGGTTAATCAATTAAAATGAAAAAGAAAGAAAAACAAAAATCAAACAAAGAATAAAACTAAATTCTTGAAAAGAATCTTGCTTGAGAAAAAAATGTCATAAGAATCTCTAAGCATCAAAAAGGCAACTAACTGCTTTGTGAAAGAAGAAAGATTTTCTAAAATGATTAGTTATGTGACATTATTATCTCCCCTTTTTTATGTGACATTATTATCTCCCCTTTTTCTTACTTTGACTCTTTTCTCTCTTTTTACTTCCATCTTTTTTTTTCTTTCCTTTTTTGCACTTCTCTAATGTTCCCATCATTTTGTCCTTTTTTACCAGCGCTATTCTTCTTCATTTCTTTTATCAACATTTCTTTCTTTTTTTTTTTTTTTGTTCATGTCAGAGACTCAAGAGAAAAGTGGATTTTCTCTGCTTTGAATTAAGAAGAAAGAAATCTTATTGGTCATATTTTGTTCAACAATTTTCCTGGAATCTTGTGCATGCACATTTTCCAGAGAAAAAGGACAACGATGACACAAACATAATAATAATAATAGTGAAAAACTCTATAATAATAACATTACGTTAAAACTAATGCAAAATTGCAAAAAAAATGTTCAACATGAACTTTGTAATTTATCAAAATAATTATGTAGTTGTAATAAAAGCAAGACAAAAAAATCTGTTTACATGAAAAGGTTTAAAGATAGGAGAAGAAAATAGTTGAGAGAGTGAAATTTTAATGAACAGCATATGAAGAAAACAGAAATTGATAACTACTGAATCAGTTTAAATCATAGACAAGGCTGTTTGAATTTCACATAGTACCCTTGTGAAAAGTATGAATCCAAGTATTCTCTATCATGCTATGGGTAACTACTAGGGAAGAGTGGGTTCTTTAACCTTGGCATGATGACCATTCTCAAAGAAGGAAAACATCTAAAATAATATATATATATATATATATATATATATATATATATATAAGTTTTGTTGAACTGTACAGACAATTCCTGTCGGACAAGTCTTTGGTTGATAAAAAAAAATGAGACACAAAATCATACCATCATTTCCTACTTGAAGATGGCAAATTGTATTGCCGAAAGTGCTCGTTTTGAAACCTTTGGTGGACTGTTATACCAGTTACACCCCGACACCAGAAGGATGGCCTGAAAATTGGAACGGATCAACCAAAGACTTGACCGACAGGAATTGTCGGTACAGTTCAACAAAACTTGTATAAAAGAAAAAATACTGCCAAAATACACTTATTTTAAAATATATATATATGTAAAATGAAACTGGAAGTGAATCCGACAGTATGTTGAAAAAATGAATAAAGGAAAGAAAGTATAGAATGGATAATATAGGATATTTTAATCAATTTTACTTACACGTGTTTTGGTGAGGAGTTTATCCATGTGTACATTATTCAAACTATTATTATTTCTAAATAACTAAATATATATATATATGTATATATATGTTTTGGTAAATTCTACTGACAATTCTTGTCAGACGAGTTTTTGTGCGATCCTTTCTAACTGACTGGCCATCTTTTTGATATCTGGGTAGAACTGATGTAGCAATCCACCAAAGGTTCTTTCACAAGTGCTTTCTACACATCTTTGTGCCATCATCAGTTGTGAAACTGGTGACTGCCCAATCAAATGCACCTGTTCCAATCTATGAGTCAAATAAATATTTTTGGTAATTATTAGTACGAGATCGCAATAATTGAAACCATATGTACAAATTACTAGTATTAAGAATAGTTACTTGAAGCTGTAACTATTTACTAAAAAGTATTATTATCAGTTACTTGAAACCATGTAGTTGTGCAAGTTATTAGTATCATATAGAAATACTTGAAACCATATAGTTGTGTGCAAAATATTAGATGGGAATACTTAAAACTATGTATGCAAATGAATGACTATTTAATAGGAACAGTTACTTTGAAACTATATAGTTATTTACTAAGCTTTGCTTAGATGTGGCACAAGGCCGAATGTAAGGGGCACCAATTGAGGCTCAAACTCTTTAGTCATTATTTGCCAGTCTACCTTGCGAATCATTACACAACCTGAAACCATATATATATATATATACACACACACACACACACCAACCCCTCCGCACGAGCAGGATGTGACACAAGGTCAATTTCTAAAGCGGAGTTTAACATGTTTGAATTCAGAGTTTTCCTTCTCCTAGACTGGTTACCTAGCCATGGTTAATGAGCCCAGTCTGCCCTGCTATTTGCCCATAGCTGGAGGGAGAATTTGATTCATATCTTTTCCAAGGGTATTAGTGCTATATGAAATGCAAACAGCTTCGTCCAGGAATTGATCTCGGGTCGATGAGTCCATTTCCTAGGACTCTAACCATTTGACCATGCACCTCCATATAAGTACTTGAAAAAGACTGAGATAAACATTAACATACATTGTCCGTAGTTATTCCTGAAAAATCCTATTCTTTTTCTTAGTTCTCAATCTCTTACAGCAGACAACTTTTTTTTTTGTTAACTCATGCAAGAACAACAAAATAAACATTAAACTCTTGAGAAATTTTCTTTCTGTTCCACCGAGAGAACACTCAAATACCAATTTCTTCTGCAAAATACTTCCTGCCTCAAAGTCTCATTCTCATGACATTTTTTCCCTGATCCACTGGCTTCAAAATCTTTTTTGTCTCTTCTTTGTAAAAATTCTATCGTCTGACTCAACCAATAAATGCTCATGAGGGAAGATTTAATTAACTTATAGTTCGAAGTGCGCAACTCCCACAGGTCCAAACCTTCCAAAATTTAATAATAAATTTAAAAACAAACAAATATCACAAATTACCTTTTTCTTCTTTTTAACTATTCATAGACTTATTAATTCTTTTAACATTTTTTTATTTTATTTTAAAAACAGTTATGAGAAAGGCCGACCAAGAACCAGTCCCAAACAAATTAGTTTTACTCTATCATTGGTTACCAAAGTTATGTTACATAATTGTTAGTACCCTAATACTTATGTACAGTAGTGTAGAAACCAAAATGGTTGTTATAAGTTGCAGCCGGCGGCCTTGAAGGATTGAGTGACATGTCTTGACCTCATCCTGATCCTCCTTCCAGTGGATACCGTGAGAATCGGTGGAGAAGGCCCCCTTCCGGTCTAGATTAGAAAGACTTAGTTAGTCCAGTATCGGCCAAAACCACGAAGGGAGGAAGTCGCGCTTAGGCGCGTTGCCATACTCACACTCTGCGCAGGTAGTCTGGTGGGGATTTCAGAATAAAATATGATCTAAAGCAAATTGAAGTTTTGGGTTATTATCTAAAAACTACCAATGACCCAGGGCTTATGATAGATGAGAAATCCCCAATGGAAGACCAAAGACGAAGTTCAGACGCTAGAAGAAGAACATAAGTTACCAAAGATGATCAGAAGAAGAATAAAGAGAGTATACAACATATAAGTATGGATGTTTGAGTTCTCTAAATTGATTGAATCCTATCTCAGAAATATTTGATATTATTCACACACACACACAGACATATATATATATATATATATGTGTGTGTGTGGGGGGGAGGAGGTTAAACTCAAGTAAAATTTCAAAGGTTAATATTCTTTTAAAACATGCTATGGTATTTCTTATGATGTTTATTTGTTTAAAGAGTTTGGTCAATTCCTGATAAATCTGACTAACAAATATTTGCAAGGCAATTAAACATCTGTAAAGTGATATCAATCAAGTATTTCTGAATTGTCAATTTCAACTAAACTAAAACCCTAATAGATAATACATTATCTCATCTCCTATTTTACAGACCTAAAGTCATACATGGTTGATTTTAATTCCGAGTATAAAGTCATGTTCCCTTTTGCCATCAGTCTACTCCTGATATATAGAATTAACATCTACAATATTGATTTTATTTTCAATATTCTGAAAATAAATCCTGATCAGATTTTAAAATCAATTATGTTAAAAATTGTGTTGAGCTGGAATTTTAATTGCATGAATGTCATAGATTTTTATAAGTATTAAGTTTCCTGCTAATGGAAAGTGTTTTTTTTTTTTTTTTTTTTTAAATTTAGGCCTCTTATTTGTTGGAGGTGCTAGATCGTTTCAAATAAGGTTCATCTTTTAGATACTTTTATAGTGGCATAAGAATTGAATGTGTGATTCTTATAATACATTACAAGGCTCAGAGTAACCTTCTAATGTAGGTGAATAAAGACATAAATAAATCCGTACAATGTACCAACAATACAGACTTTATTGTCTGTATGGAACATTACATATATGGCGGTACAAAAAGAGAGGACAAAAGTCCTTGGGAAGTAAGAAAGAGTTCATAAAGAATATGAGAGTCACTTACTGATAGTTGGGGGGCAAAGCCCCCCACTTCATGGACAGACACACCATGTATCTAGTCAATTCTTTTATGAATGCTAGACCAAGAGAGAGATGCAGAGGGCTTCTCAGGCTGAGTTTAAATACCCAGCTAGTAGTGTCACCTAGTGGCAAAACCGTGGCAGCAAGGGAAGATAACTCTTTTGGACACAAGTCCATCCCAGCAGAGGTAGACACTTGCTACAGTGGCATGAAACCTGAAATCCCTGGATAGGGATAGCCAGATTGATGGTCATCCATGGCAAACTGAATTCAAATCCTGGACATGGCCGTTTGCATTTCACATAGCACTAATACCTTTGGGAAAGGTAAGAATCCAACTATTCTCCCAGAGAAGGCTAGACTGGGCTCTTTAACCTTGATATATTGCAACTGTTCTAAGAGTAAGAAAACTGAATTTTAACACATTATATATATATATATATATATATATATATATATATATATATATATATACCAACATGTTTAAATTATTGTAAAATATTCCTTGTGATATAAACTTATTTGTGATTTAAAAAAAAAAAAATTTGTTGTACATTGTTTTCCACTAATAGTTTGCTGGAGTCAGTGTTGACTGCCGATGAAAGCAAAGATATTGGAATTTACAAGTTGTGAACTCTGACATTTAACAGGTACAATGTGATTATGCTTCAATCAATCAATAGGAAAAGATCAGATTGAATCGTAAAAAAGGGATTTATTTTTATCTTCTGTACACGGTTGAAATGATAGTCAGTATAGAGTTCAGATTGTTGGATAAAGTTTCAATATGTGTGTAATGGAACCTTCTAAGTGGGTCATACTTGGATCTATATGTGACATATATTCCAAATTTAACCGCCCCCACCCCACCTTTAGAATAACCCATTTTTTTCTCCACATAATAACTGTTGTTATATGGTTCTTCCAACAAGTTTAAAATATTGAAAATTACCCTTAAATTTTTCATTGAGGAATCTGATTGGTTAAGGTCTCTCCCAATTGTACTTATCCTTAAAAAAACCCAATGAGGACTGTCTAACATTGGATGTTCAAATTTTGAGTAAATTTATTCTGTTATGACATTTTACATAGTGTGATGTAAGCAGTGACGCAGTTTTTGTTACAGACAAAAAGTGGAAGCGAATCTCCATTATTAATAGATGTAATTAAATATATAGACAATAAACTAATATATATATATATATATATTTATTTACGATTATATATATATATATATATATATATATATATATATATATATTATATACAAACAATACATTTTCTTCTCTATTAGCTTGGAAAATCAAGAATTTTATGCAAGAACTACATTTTATTGCAATCAACATAAAAAGGCATGCATTCTCATTAACATATTTTATGATTCTGATTGCCAAATATCTGGAAAATAGTTTGCAATAGGATTAAATTGTCAAAGGAAAGAAACAGATTTTTTTCTTTGTTTGAATTTTTGAGATGAGGTTTGATAATTTGTATTATTTGGACTGTTGTCCTCATCTTCCTTGTTATATACACAATTTCATTATTCTTTCACATGTTGTAGTCAATTATTGTAGATTAAAAGGATTTGTGGCAATAAACATAATTTTCTAAAGTTTGAAGTTTAAATAAATTTACATCAACTAATATAAAGTATTTACAAATCCCTCCACATGAGCAGGATGTGACACAAAGTCAATTCCTAAGGCAAATTTTAACAGGTTTAAATTCAGAGCTTTCCTTCTCTGAGACTGGTTGGTTAACCAAGGTTAAAAATCCCAGTCTGCCCTGCTATTTACCCATAGCTGGAGACAGAATAGTTGGATGCATAACTTTCCCACGGGTACTAGTGCCGTGTGAAATACAAACAGCCATGTCCAGATTTTTAACTTGGGTTGCCGAGTCCATTTCCTATGAGAATCAACATTACAGCATTAGCATATATTTACCAACTCTTCTGTACGAGCAGGATGGGACACAAGGTCGGGGTTTAACAGGTTTGAATTCAGAGTTTTCCTTCTCTTAGACTGGATACTTAACCAAGGTTAACTAACAAAGGCTAAAGAGCTCAGTCTGCCCTGCTATTTACCCATAGCTGGAGGGAGAGCAGGTGGATGCATACCTTTCCCAAGGGTATTAGTGCCATGTGAAATGTAAACCTCATCTGGTTTTGAATTCTGGTCAACAAGTCCATTTCCTACGACTCTAGCCATTACACAACATATCTCCACCTACCACCATTACAGCATGCACCTCCAATTAATATAGCCTTTAAGTATAGCATCTTCCTATGTTGCGTAAACTGCCTCTTACTTACTGATATTCCCATTCATCAATCATAGATTGTGTATAAGTGTTTTGTATATAAGTATTCGACTATTCCTTGAGGCAAGATTGCCAAAAAGTTCTTTGTTCAAAATTATTCTCTTCAGAACTGATTTTTGTTAACACTATTGTTTATCTAAATGAATGTGTATTTTTGTGTGTATCTTTCGATCTTTTTCATTTGCCATTAAGACATTTTCCTCTACAAGAGTCAGAAGAAAAAGATATATAAAAAAATTAAAATCAATGCACAGAGCAAAGATAAAATAAATACAAATGATTAGAAGCAGAAAAAAATGGATGAATATAGAAAGAGCAATAAAAATGCAAAAAATACATGCACACCCTCCCACCCACACACACATATATATATATACACTTATATCTATTTCTACAGAGAAATTTATATATACATATGTATATATACATGAATATATATTAACATATACTCCTGCATGTGAACCCATTTAGACAGACATAAGTCATACAGATAAACATTCACTATATACATTTATATACTATTTCTTTATATATACACCTATATGTATATATCAGTTATAAACATATTTTTAACAAAATAACAGAAATTCATTCACACTCAGGAACACACTTAGATATGTGTATAAAGCACACACACACACACACACATATATATATATATATATATACATCAGTCATCAATATATCTTTAACAAAATAACAGAAATGTATTTTCATACACATGAACACACTTAGACCTACACATAGATCATACAAATGCAATATACACATACATATAATAATGCATACCTACATACTCTCATATACATTTATACAAATATTAATTTATACACACACACAAATACAGCTATATGTATATATCAGTCATCAATGTTTTTTTAACAAAATAACAAATGTATTCAAATACATTAACTCACTTAGACATATGTATACCATATACACATATATGTATAAATGTATAGGTATATATACTCCTACACATTTATATACATATTCATTCACACATACAGTTATATGTATATATCAGTCATCAATATATCTTTAACAAAATAACAGAAATGAATTTGCATACACATGAACATACTTAGACCTACACATAAATCATACAAATGCAATATACACATATGTATAATGATACATACATACACTCTCATACAAATATTCATTAACACATACAGCTATATGTATGTATCAGTTATCAATATATATATTTTTTAACAAAATGGTTTTATATAATTTGAAAAAGAAATCCACAGTTGGATAGAAGGAAAAAAATCATAACTACAATAAGAACAACTATTACAAATATCTTTACTTATAAAAAAATGTCTGGATAATGATCACTGGCAAAGTCTTAACAAGTTGAACAAAGATATTTAAAAAAAAAGAAAATACTGAAATAATCTGTTCATCTAAGAGCAGAAAATGTGTTAGTCAGTCACTGTATGATTTTTCATACGAATATAAAAAAAAAAAATGATTTCAAAGGTAAAAATTTTAAAGAATAATAAAAAATCAAAAAGAAAAATCTAATAATAACAATAATCCGAATAGTAATAAGTGGAGGAAACTAAATTAGCCCGAGGCAATATGGGTGTGGCTGATTGAGGACAGTTAATCACTGGGAATTGTGCAAACAAGTTGGACATAACCATTTTTCAAAATGGTACAATCCCAATCAATGTTTACTCCTGTGAAAATTCATCCAATAACAATGGAGCAGTGAGAAGATTTATCATCACTGGAGAGGTAGTGTTAAAATGTTTCTTCAGTGAATTAAGACTTACTTAACAAATAGATTCCTGTCTCTATCAATTTATCAATTAGGGAGAAAAATCATAGGCACAGTGATGCTGATAGTTTTTTTTTTAAATTTTGTGCATCATGGGATGCACTAAATTATCTTATATATACGTTGTTATTTTGCAGTGGACTTTGTAGCATTCGGGTTTGTATTTGAGTTACAACCGTTTGTTGCCTTGTCTTCCCAGTTCGACATTAATTGGAACTTTAATTATTCTTCACATATTAGCTTTGAATGGGTCCCCGGGAAAATTTATGAGTCCCAACCAAAGTTTCTTAATAGATTATAGGGGTTTTATTTATGATCTGGGAAAACGACTAAAGCTATCTAACTCCTACCTTGTAACCTGTCCTGTGTAATTCGTTTCTAAGAAACTATTGAAATGTATTTACAGTTAGCTTGAAATGGTGAAGGAAGAAAAAAGAAAAATCCTGGGATGCATGGAAATGATTTGTGTGCGTCAGGTACCTATTAGCATCTCTATAGGTAATATTCAGACCCTAAAAGCAATTGAGTAACCAATTAAATTTTTTTTACCGTTATCCTACCTCATTTTTTTTGTAGTTTAACAGACAATCAGCCAGGACATTTTTTAAAGAATTTATTAACCTTAGCTTAGTCAGACATACAGGCCTTAGATTGCTTACTGTATGTGTTGTTTCTAAGTGGTTACCCATCTAATTACTGAACCGATTCTTCAATGCTTAACTTCAACAATTTAGCAGGGACTAGTGCTCTAAGTGTAACTTGAAATTCATTAAATTATTATCACTAGATATACATTTGATATAGATCCCCCTTTTATTAAAACCAAATTAAGGAATGTGTTATTTGTATATGTAAAATATTCAATTATATATTTATTTACCCAACCCCTCCACTTGAGCAATATGCAACACAAGGTCATTTTTTTTCCTTTTTAAATGGAGTTTAACAGTCTGGAATTTAGTTTTTCTTCTTCAAGACTTGTTGCCATTCAAGAGTTAAAGAGCCCAGTCTGCCCAACTATTTATCCATAGCCAAAGAGGGAATAGGTCATTTCATATACTTCCCAAGGGTATTAGCACAAAGTGAAATGTAAAGGTGCTAGGGCTTGACATGACCAGCCAATTGATCGGAGGGGGCCTCTCCGACCGCCCGTCTAGCCCAAGATACGGCCAAAGTGGAGTATTGCAAGTCATGAACTGCCCGTCCACCTGGGTTCTATCCTTAAGCATTATGGGTTGCCACCCACAGCCAACAGGTGGCCCCATTGGGGGAGTCTTACCCCTCTGCAGAGGTGCATTCTAACGCCCCAGCTGACAGGACGGTGATGCCCTGATGATGGTTTGGTAAGCAAACTAAAACATTACAACATTGGCTTTTACAATAAAATATCCATTTGAAAACCTTGTTTTTCCATTTTTTTATATACTTAAATTTGGGTGTAAAATATGGAAATGAATTTCATACATAGATACACATGTGTGTGTGTGTATATATATATATATATATATATATATATATATATATAAAATGTTTTCACTTTAACAGCATTTTGTGGTGTTTTCATATTTTTTTATATATACTCATATATATATATATATGTGTGTGTGTTATCACAATCTTTACATGGGATAATGTAAACAGTGGTATCTGGCTTTATAAATGGGTAAAACTTTCTGTTATTGAATTTCTAACATTTTTTGAAGATAAATTGACAGTTTAATGCCAAGGCTATTTAAACCATTTTCTATGAGGTTAGTGGAAGAATTATTTGGTAAAATCATATTATTAGAAAGCAAATTGTTGGAGGTAGACCATTTTCTTTTATGGATTTTGAAGGTGTTAGATTTAGCAAGTTGTACAAAATATGTATATATATATATATATATATATATTCTAGTGGTATTTTTGCTATTGTTATTTGGTTGGATACCATTTTGGACATAATATAAAAATAATAAAAGAAATAGGAATGTTGGTGAAGATAACTTGTGCCTTAAATGAAAGCAAAACTTTGACAATGTAGATTTTATATTCTTATTTGCTTTGATCACGAAACTGTCAAACAAAAACTGGCATTACGTGTATGAGTTGGGTGGAGTTACCCCCCCCCCCCACCCGCCAAAAAAAAAAGAATAAAGAGAGAGAAAAAGATGGATTAAAAATAACTGACTTGCTCATATTCTGTTTTTGTTATTTTGTTTTTTTTCATTTTTGCCTGTTGCCTTAGATAACAAAAATCAGAGATATTATTGTATAATAAAGAAATTAACTCTAATCTCAATAGAAAAGTATTCTTTTCTCTGTGACCTAAACCACCAACACTACCACCAACCATTTCTATTTTCAATATCTAATGAGAGTATTGTCAACTGATTTATTTTTATTCTACTTGTTGGTATTCTAATGTTCTGTTCTTTTCTTTATTTCTTTATCAATGAAGCATTTTGAATTCGTAATCAGGTTATTGGTCTTCCTCAACAATGCTGTCTATAAAAGTGCTTTCTTTTATTATTCTTTTTTTTTTCTTCTTTTTTACTTTTCTTCTGAAATTCTATTTAGGTGCAAGGATTCTTTTCATGAGCATTAACTAGTTCAAAAAAGATTTAGTAGGCAAATAGATTACCAGATTTTTTTTTATCAAAGAAAGAAAAATTAAAAAGAAAAATCAGTTGTTTTAGCTTTAAATTTTATGGAGTGTATATTTTTTCTTTATGACCAGTCAAGGCAGAGAGAATAGAATGAATCAGTAAGGGCACCATTCCTTGCTTTTGAGATTATTACAAGAACATTTTTATACACACACACAGAAAGAAAAACGACTATGGGTAGGATGTAACACATGGTCGCAAGTGTGGGGCATTCAGTTTCAAGAAATTTAAAAAAGAAAAAGCATTAAAGATTATTGAGGTCAGTTAGTCTACTGTTGGTTTTAATAACAGCAGCTAACTAAGTACAACTCAAGCAGTGTCCAAGACAGTTGGTATGAATAGGAATCAAGAATGATCCATCCATGAATCTGGGTGATTTGGGTGATTCCATTCCTTGAGTTCTGATTGGCTGCTTGACTGCTTGATTTGAATGACATTGTGGAGTCTTATATATACTTTGTCATTTTGCTGTGGACTTTGTAGCATTCGGGTTTTTATTTCAGTTACAATCGTTTGTTGCCTTGTCTTCCCAGTTCGACGGTAATTGGAACTTTAATTATTCTTCAAATATAAATATTATATTATTATTCTATAAAATCTAGTTATTCCAGGAATTAAATTTTGTAGACACCTCGTTAATTCAAGGTACATTTTGATATTGAACATTTTTATTGCTTTTGAATTATTATATGTATCTACCAATCCCTCAACACTAGCAGGATGTGACACAAGGTCAATTTTTAAGTGGAGTTTAACAGGTTTGAAAACAGTTTTCCTTCTCATAGACCGGTTGCCATACAATGGTTAAAGAGCCCTTTCTGCTCTACTATTTAGCCATAGCTAGAGAGAGAATAGTTGGATGCATACCTTTACCAATGGTATTACTGCTATGTGAAACGTTACCAGCCTTGTCTGGGATTTTGAATTTGTTTTGCTGTGTCCCTTATCCTACGATGATACCCATTACACCACTGGTACTATTGAATTAATCAGCAAGAAATTGATTCTTAAGATTAGATTAAAAACTTTCAGAAAAGAAACTTCAATTATCAATTCTGATTTAACACATTCACCGGATACAATCCACTGGTGGATCATGTTATATATTTTTTTGTATACACCCAACCAGTGGATCAATTCACTCTAAAAATAAAAAAAAATGTTGGACAATCCACCAGCGAGTTGTATCCATTGAATGTGTTAAATAAGTATTCCAGGAAAGAAATTCCATTCCGGGTCCATCTCTTTGATTAAAAATCTCTGAATGCATTTTTCTATTTATTCACTTTTTTTTAGGGGGGGGGGTATTTTCCTTTTCTGGTTTTTTTTTTATCTACAACATAAGACATATAATTTGATGTTTTTGTTAAATCATCCTCTTCATTTTTTTTTTTTTTGGCTACCAATTCTGTAATATTCCTCAGGTGAATTGAGATTTACAAATGCTGGACATTTTTAAGTAGATTTTCAATGCTATTTCTCTGTATATTTTAATTTTTAAATATCTTAGTGAATATAAATCAAATATTCATAATTTTTGCACAAAAAGCAAGAATCAGTGATATTTTATGTGTGTGTGTGTATGTATATATATATATATATTTACTTTGTCAATAATTGTATTTTCTTAGTTTCATGCGGACATACATACACCAACTATCCTTTATATATTTATAGATATAGCAATAAAGATGAGGGCAACAGTCTGAAAAAATACAAATAATACAGCCTCATCTCAAAAATTCAGACAAATAGTAAATAAATAGGAAAAGAAATAATAGGGATATTTTTAAATCCTTTTTTTTTAAGTTTTAAATTGTATACTATTTGTTATCAGAATATTAAAGCAAAATATTTAGTATTTCCCACTTGCAATTTTCTATTATTTTTCTCCTTATGATTATGTTTCTATTCTAATCATATTTAATGTTTAGGATTTTTATTGTAATCATATTGAATTGTCTTAAATAAAATTCAACAGCATTGACGCAACAAATATTATCAACTATTTACTTGATGTTTACTTGATCTAAAAGAGGAAATAAAAAAAGCTGTATTATTTACAAAAAGCAGAAGAAAAAAAAGATATAATTGTCAAAAATAAAGAAAACTTAAAATTATGAATTCACAAGAGTAAAAATCAGACCGAGTCTGTCTGGTGGAGGTGTTGATTTCCCAAAGTAAATGGGCGTAAGTTTGATACTTTTTAATCGTGAGAGAAAATTGAAGGGAACTTCAATGGAATTGAAAAGACACTTGGGAAGTTATTTGAAATATTGATGTCAGTTACCCCCCTCCCAAAATCCAAAAGTTGTGGATTTACCGCACTAGGAAAAGAAGTTCTAAAAACTACAGATATTTTGTGTGCAAAATATATAGACATACAGAGATGCTGATAAGTACACGTCATGCATACCTGATGCACAAAAATCTAAAAGGACACATTAAAATCATATATATGTGTCCCAGTGTTTTTCGTTTTTCTTCCCTCCCCATTTCAAGCTAACTGTAAATAAATTTCAATAGTTTCTTAGAAAATGAATTACATTGGATAGGTTACAAGGTAGTTGGGGGCCCATAAAATTTCCCGGGGACTCATTCAAAGCAAATATGTGCATCTCAGGATGACCTAATCAAAAAGCTATCAGCATCACTGTACATATGTGTACTTATTTGAGTCAGTATTTATTTATAGGGGATAGATATTTACAAACTCCTCCACCCAAGCAGAATGTGGCAAAAAGGTCAATTTCTTGAGCAAAGTTTAACAGAATTGAATTCAGAGTTTTTCTTCTCCTAGAATGGTTGCCTAACAAAGGGTAAAGAGCCCAATCAGCCCTATGTGAAAGTTAAACAGTCTCTTCCAAGATTTAAAATCTGGTTGGCACGTCCATTTACTACGAAAATAACCATTACACCATGTGCCTCTATTTATGTTTATATATATATATATATATTAAAGAAATGGATACAATAGAAACCTACTCGAGTTTCACCATTAGGATCTTCAGTGGATTTAACCCTGAAGATCCTAATGGTGAAACTCGAGTAGGTTTCTATTGTATCCATTTCTTTAATAGATTTGCTCTACTTTGTATTGAGTACTTTGTATTTGTTTTATCGCGGACTTAACCCCTGTATTCTGTGCACCTCCAATGATCGTGCCCATATTCACCGGTAAGCCACCTTTTATCTATCTATCTATCTATCTATCTATATATATATATATATATATATATATATATATAGTCTAACACTTGGACTTTAACAAAACGACTGGAGAAAAAGTTAGATGGGAACTACAAATATGCTGGAAGTAGCAGTCTACAAAACAGTAGTTGTACAGCTACTTCTCATCTCAGAAATATTTCAAGTAAGACAAGCAGCATATAGACTGGCTACTGCTGGAGAAGAAAGGACAAATTCATGAACCATGTTCTTCTATGGACTCCAACACATGGATACAATGTTGGTTGACTAGCAAAATCTTACAGTTACCAGATCTGTGCAGACACTGGGTGCCATCTAGATGACTTACCAAGAGCAATGTCACATAGGGACAGATAGCATGAAAGAGTCATGAGAATCTATGCTGTCAGCATGCCTTGATGATAATGATTATATATATAAATATGTATTTAAAAAAATCTTTCGTAGCCCAACGATTGCTCCACAATTAAGTTTGAATAGCATGAAACCAATAGTAGCAGACTTGTTTCCATACAAATAAACATATACTAAAAATATATATTAATTATATATATATATATATATATACTAAAAATATATATTAATTATCTATATACATATATATATAATAGGGCCGGGTCAGCTCAGTCGGTAGAGCGTTTGGCTAGAAACCACAAGCTTCCTAGTTCAATACCAGCCCTCACCAACTCAGCGTATGAGTAGCATAGGGATATGTGCAGTAAGTAAGGAGCTGATGGTAGGTGTAGCGCTTCACCCCAGATGCAAAATTTTTTGAGAAATCTCCTTTGTCTAGCGCTAGTGAAAAGGGGATAGACTCCCTGGCTGATACTGACTTTAGGCCACTCCAATGATTTTACTTGTTTACTTATATATATATATATATATATATATATATATATATATATAATGTGTGTGCCCTTTTTGTCACATCACTGGGTTGATGTGATGGTTATGTCTAACATTTTGGGAAATTCCTATTTTCAGTTTGAAATTTCAATAAGAATATCCCTTATTGTGTCACCTGTCAATAGGTAACTTTGGAATGATTCTTTTGTCCATTCATTGAACCACATTTACAAAACTGGTTACTGTCCTCATTATATAATAACAATTGTAAGCCTTATCTATTCTATAGTTCAATCTCAAATCAGAGAATTTATGCAATTCATTTTAGTTTATTCATCATACACATTAAATCAAAATTACATGTTATAAGTCAGAGTTTTTAAAAAAGTATTATCACATAATAATTTTTTTTCCAAACAATATAGAATAGAAATGTATTTGAAAAGCCAACAGCAACAACAATAATTGATTATTATACAACATTTATGGTGGATGAAATTGCAGCAATGATTAGCAATTGAGAATGGGTAAAAGCCAGGATTTTGAATGATGCTGGATATTTCGACTTTGGAGATTCTTGCAACACAATTTTCCTACCCCTGATATCTCTATAATTGGCCTTGTGCCAAACTTAGTTAAATTTAGTAAACTTTGATTTGTGTGTGAGGCCACATATAGAGTAGATCAAATACTTATGAGAAATTACATTTTGGAAAATGTACTTGAAAAGACGATATCACATTGGCACTAAAATAAATAAATATTTTTGTCATGATTCAAGAATAGTGGTAGGAAATATAGAGAATTATATCAGTATAGTTTAAATTGAGTTATTCAAGAGATAGAATATATATATATATATATAAGTTAGGGTAGTGAACACATGAAGTCAATGGTGATTGATAACTAACAGTTTCTCACCTATGTAATTGGTTTGAAAATCACACAGGTAAAAAACTGTCAGTTACCAAGTGCAATTGACTTCATGTCTTCACTACTCTAATTTAGATATACATACTCTATCAATAATATTGAGCACTCTTTACATATGATATAGCGAGATATATCATCAATAATAAAATTATATATATATATATATATATATATATATATATATATATATAGACAGATAAAAGTAAAAACAATATAGTCATATGAATGAAATATAATTTAATAAGTGCAGACAATTATATTTCATCCATATAACTATATTGTTTTTCCTTTCATCTTTCTCAACATTTTCATTACTTATATATATATATATATATATATATATATATATATATGTAGTATATTAGGAAAAATGATACTTCAAGAAGTGTTGGCCAATAAACTCACCCCTTAACCCATTTAAACCTGTGTTTTTTTCATTTTTCCTAATATACTACATATATATATATATATATATATATATATATATATATATTTATTTATTTATTTTTTTTTACAATGTTTTCATAGATCAATGTTCATTCTCAACGACCGCGGTTTCATGCTAAATAGCACTCATCAGGTTGAGGAGTAAGATCCTATGGTGTTTGTTGGAGAACTCCAACAAACACCATAGGATCTTACTCCTCAACCTGATGAGTGCTATTTAGCATGAAACCGCGGTCGTTGAGAATGAACATTGATCTATGAAAACATTGTAAAATAAATAAATAAATATTAGCTCTTACGAACTGTGATTGAGCACTGTATTTTCTTTGTTTCATCGCAAAAAAAAAAAATTTTGTTTTACATATACCTATATATATATATATATATATTTATTGGCCGACGCTTCTTGAAGTATCATTTTCCTAATATACTACATACTGTCAGATTTACTTCCTTTCTTCACACACACACACACACACACACATATATATATATATATATATATATATATATATATATATGTGTGTGTGTGTGTGTGTGTATGTAGCAAAATACATTTTTTAAGATGCATTTGGATGCATCATCAGTGATGTTCTTTAGTTCATATAGAGTTAGATTTTGCCTAGTGTTAAAAATGGAGTGAAAGAGATGTAGTAAGATCGTGTTGCTCCAATCTTTCAAGTAAGGAAGGCTTGGCTACCTTGAAATTCAGCATTCAAATTTCTCACTTTTATCTGAGCATAAATAACATCAATGAGGGAATATTTAACTCATCTAATCATCCAATACAGATACAAAATCAATTAAAAAAAAACTTTAATATCTTAAACATGTAAAACAGGTAAATAGTAATTAAACATTAATTTTTTTCTCTCTCTCAAATGTGAGGTTAGGTAAAAAAAAAAAGTATATCAAATGCAAGCAAAGATGCCATGAAATAATTTGTGAACTTGTTTGATAATTTCAATTCAATTTAAAAGTTAAGAAATTTTTGTATAGAAAAAAGAGATAAGGGGAAAAAATATATTAGTAAAAAATATATTTACTCACAAACCTTCTATATTTTTTTTTCTTTTTATTTGTAAAGTAATATAATAAAATTTTCTTGATAATGAAAATGATTAAAAAAAAAATAGAATTCTTAAAATGGTGTCAGAAATAGAGAGAGAGAGAGTAGTAAAAATACAGTGAAAGAAAAAAGAAGTATCAAAGGCAAAAAATGAATTGAGAAAAAATCTCAAGGCTTTTACAACAGTTAATATTTTTAAAAAAATGCAAGCAAGAACATTAAGTAATTAAAGAAAGAACAGGACAGTACCTGCTTGAAACCTCGATACATTATCTGTAGTTCTTTACGAGAGAACTTTGTATTTCGGCACAGTACATCCAGACCTTCTGGCTTGTACCGTACCATTTGCATTTCAAGATCATCGATGTCATGATCTGAAAAATCAGAGAAAAAACACATTTGTTAAAAAAACATTTAAATAAAATGCAAATAAAGTTTCTACAAAAATATTCTTTGCTAAATACAGAAAATAAATTTGCGAATAACATGTTTGGATCTTACCATTTATGGTTTGGTTTGAATTACAATTAAGTATGGTTAAAATAAATTTGTGACCAGTGACATATAAAGATGCATTATGAACAGCAGTGTCAAATATTACAACAAGGTTTATTAGTTTCGTTTTTGCTCTGAACCGAACCTTCAACATCAGTTAAAATTTTGCAAATCAGAAATCATTGAAAGCTCAAATTTTGGTGATTGTCTAACGTTAACATAACCCACATTTGAACAAAATTTAAGAAAAATTGAAGGGGGTGAGTGACATAGCCTGGATGATTTGACATGGAATTACCCAAAGGACTATTGGTGTGTACGTATGTATGTACAGATCTTACCATTTATTGTTTGGTTTGAATTACAATTAAGTATTGTTATATAAGATTACTTACCTTTATTTTGAATAATAGAATTAAATAATGGTATTGTAGGGAGACAAAGATGATTGTTTTTAGTTAAAAAATAAAAACTTTGTGTTGTTTGTGTATATACCAAAACACACACACACACATATACATATGTAAAATGTGAGTGTATATAAATACATATATGTGTGTATGTATATATATATATGCATATAACATTCACTTCAGCAAAATATATATATACTATTTTCATATATGCTTTTATACTTTTTTTAGTATTATAAAATGCATTATTTTCATAAAGCATTCATTGAGAATTGTCAGAACACCATATTCTAAATTCAACTTCAGCTTCACCCTGTTGCATGAATCTTCAGAAGTGCCTATGAATTAAAGTGTATGTATGTATGTATGTATGTGTTAAACAAGAATATATATACATTCTTAAAAAATATTCTTTGGATATTAGCACTTTACTTACAGTCTAGACAATGACTTTTATCTTTAAAAAAAAGAAGAACCTCTGTTTTTTATTTTGATTTCTGATCTCCATATCAATTCAAACCTGTCTCACTTTGCAAATTTACTGTTCAAATTGATGGGAGCCATTTATTTTTGTTCTTTATCAATAAAAAGAACAACAAAAATCGATTTTTCAATATTATCTTCTGTTTCTTGCATTTCTGGGATTTGTATTTTTTTTTTATCAATTCGATAATTTTCAGCAAAGAAGCATCTAAATTCCTTAACACTGTAGTTACTGTGATTGTTGTTATTTTTTGATTTTTTGCTTGGGGTCTGGAGTAAAATTGCTTATCAAACATTTATGATTTCTCTTGCCAGATATCAGGAAAAGTGAGAAAGTAAGTTAGAACGAATAAAGAAATGAAAGTG
Organism: Doryteuthis pealeii; assembly: GCA_023376005.1. Taxonomy (NCBI): domain Eukaryota; kingdom Metazoa; phylum Mollusca; class Cephalopoda; order Myopsida; family Loliginidae; genus Doryteuthis; species Doryteuthis pealeii. Next base: position 9,472,551 of record CM042157.1, read on the forward strand.
AAAGTAAGAAAGAATGAATAAACAGAGGATGAAAGAAAAAGAAGTAAGATAGAAAGAGAAAAAAAAAGGTTGTTTTGTGTTTTTGTTTTCTTTTGAATGACTCGTAAATTATGGAAGAACTTCTCAGCTGAAAATTCTTGGATTATCACAAAAAGCATTTGATTGGATAAAAAATATTCTGAAAGGACAGAATCGGTTAACAAGAAGTAATGACTTATTCAGTTCTTTTCAGTATTTACTCCAATTATAGGATAAAGAATTTTGGTTATTGCAGTTCCTTATGTTTCTCTAATACAAATGACATCAATATCTAATTTCCTCATTCAGTTGTATTCAATAAAAATCCATAAAAGGTAAATGATAGAAATTACAAAATGGTAAATTCTTAGACAATCAAAGAATCTATTTTGTTTGCACGGTAATCACAACAGTTTTTTCAGGACAAGTTTCTAAGTAAACTGTTTTATATGACAGAGTTGGGAAGAACCTCAAAATTCCTAACCATAGAACTAAGCATAAACACATTTTTAGTGAATAGAAATTTTAGTTTAAATCTTACATTTATTCGTCTGAAATTTTTAAATGAGGCTTTATATGTATAATTTTGATTTTTGAAACAGTTTTGCTCATCTTTTTTGTAGTATATAAAAAATATAATAATGACATTATTATTTGGATGAGTTCTTCAATTCTTTGTTTGCTCAAACATATTTAAAAAAAACAAACTTTGTATCCGCAGTAAAAAGAAAACAAGATTTTCTACTTGAAAATTACTTATTATTATTACAGGATTAAACGTTGGAGGGCACATCAGCTGAAATGTTGTATATATAACAATAAAGATGAGGACAATAGTCTGAAAAATCAGAATAACATAAATTATCAAGCCTCATCTGAAAAATTCAACAAATAAAGATGAAATGTGATAAATTTCCTACCTTCAGCCATGGCTGATAAAATTCAAGAAAAAGATCCTTATTGTTTCAAATCCTAAGTTACAAGTGATCGTAGCAAAGATGAATACACCTTTTCTGCTTTTGGGTTGGGATCAGAATGAAAACTATGCAATTGCTTTAGAAAAAGTAATCTTGGTATTTTTGAAGGAAAAACAAGATGGAGATCATCCTAATTTAGAAAGATTACTTTTCTGTGATTGGAAGTTCTTAGATGTTTGGTAATATCAATAAATGATAATAAACATGATTTGTTGATCAGACTGGCACAAAGTCAAAGGTCTCTAATCACAAAAAATAAATGTAGGCACAGAAAACAGATATTTATGAAGCATAACTTAGTCTGGCACAGGGCCACAACAGTTAAGCACTTTATGCACGAATATATTTAGATACATAGCATAAGTAAGTAAAGTCATCAGGGTGGCCTAAAGTCGGTATCTGCAAGGGAGTCTATCCCTTTTTCACTAGTGCTAGACCAAGAAGATTGTTTTTTGGTGACTGAGGTGGATCTCCACACCTACCATCAGCTCCTCACTTTACCGCACAGATCCCTGTGCTACTCATATGCTGAGTTGGCGAGGACCAGTATCGAACCAGGAACCTTGTGGTTCATAGTCAGACACTCTACCGATTGAGCTAAACTGGCCCTATAAAGTGGGTGCATAGCATAACTTTCTTTATTTTTTTTTATTTATTTATTTCTAATGGAATATGATACAATCTAAATGTGCTTTTCCAAAAATGAATTTGAACGAAAATACCCAAAGAAAAATCCATGAAACTATTTATAGAAACAGTAACTATGCTACTGAACTTTCATTATCGGGAGAAATTTATTTTTAAATGACAAAGCCAAAATATTTTCTCTATTAATATAAATAAAGTAAAATAGGCAGAGTGGCCTATGGTCAGTTTCAGGAGATTGTTTGACAAATGGATTTACTATTCCTTATTTCCATGACTCTTTTCTCTATTATTTTGATGTACCAATGAATATTGGTAGAACAAGAGAAAAAGCATGCTGATTTAATTCCTTCAAATAATGATTTAAATAATTTGAGAGAGAGAGAGAGAGAGAGATATCAAATTAAACCTTTTTAGAAATACATCTGAGAGTCGCTGAGAATTAAAGAAAATAGATAAACAAAAAATAGACAAAATTCCAGGGAATATTCCTAGAAGGGAATCTGCCAGTAGTATCCACCAAGTATTTCTTATTAATACTAGCAACAGAAAACACCCTCCGGGCGTCGTAAAAATTAATTTTTGAAAGACATTGCTTGAGAGAGTGCGAGTTAGATTGTTTAAAATAATCCTTTATCTTTCCCCCACCTAATAAAAAGATTAAAAAATTCAACTTCAGCAAACAATTTTCTAAAGAGACTTATTTTTCCTTCTGAAGAAAAACTGATTTGACATCATGCGACAGTACTGCAACTAGATTTTAATTTCTCTTTACTTGATTTGCATTGAATGTGTCTATATTGATTGGTTGGTTAAATTGGTCTCTAGATCCACACATGTACTACGGTGAATAACAGTTGGGGTGTGAAAGACAGTCAGTGAATTGTGAAATAGACATCATGTGACATAAGTCCTGTGGGGTAGAAATAGAAAATGGTCAAAAAGAAAAATCAAAGTGTGAATGTTATTTTGTCTTTTGTTGATTTTGTATGGACATTTGTTTATTTAGTATCTGTTTGAATGTCAGCAGTAAAAGATAAAATATAAAGATTATTCTGCTTCTATAGAAACCGTAATTTGATTGATAGGCACGACTGATTCTGCTTTTGGGCCATATCTATTAATAATGGAGATTCGCTTCCGGTTTTTGTCTGTAACAAAAACTACGTCACTGCTTTCATCACACTACCTAAAATCGTCATAAAAGTAAAGTCGTCGGGGCGGCCTAAAGTCGGTATCAGCCAGTCAGCGAGGGAGTGTATCCCCTTTTCAATAGCACTAGACAGAGGAGATTGTTTTTGGTGTCTGAGGTGGAGCGCCACACCTACCATCAGCTCCTTACTTTACCGCACAGATCCCTGTGCTACTCATACGCTGAGTTGGCGAGGACTGGTATCGGACTAGGAACCTTGTGGTTTCTAGCCGAACGCTCTACCGACTGAGATAGAATAAATACACTCAAAATTTGAACATGCAATGTTAGACAGTCCTCATTGGTTTTTTAAACAAGTTTTAATAAATACATACCTATATATAGTTTTTATTTTATTTTAATATATATTTAAAGTTATCAGAACTAAGTTTCCATTTCAATTTTTTAATTTTTTACTCCTTAAATAAATTTGATGATTTTACTTTACTTATGATACAAACTCTCTGATATAAAATTTTCAACTCCCATCCCTTCAGGCAATATTTATTTTACGTCGCCCAGAGGGCATTTTTTTATTTTGCTAGTTACCTTAATAGACAAAAAACAATAAGAATATTTGTGGGAAATCAGTAATTAGGATTTTACTTTAAAACGTACCTCAATTAATATAGATGTTTTTATGTATACTTGTGTACTTTAATTGTGTATTTACTTTTTGAGCTGAGAAGAGAGTGTTAAATGACAATTCAATAACTTGAATTCCATGGAGGAAAATCAGAAGCTCAAAAAATATACGCCCATAGAAGTGTGGAATAAGATACTTCCATAAGAGTGTGGAATATCATGATATACCATGTGTAAAGCAAGAGAGGAAGTCTCTCTTTTTGTTCTTCAGGCACCAAACTAGAAAATAGTGACACACACACAAATAAATGAAATAGAATAAATGAAAAATTAAAAATTTAAAAAAAAAAAACCAAAAAAAAAAAACCAAAAAAAAAAAAAAACTGGTGACAAATATATTGATAATAAAATACTGCATGATATATTTGGTCAAATCACTATATCTGCCATATTTTTTAGATTTTTATTTTTTTATTTAGATATCCTTTTCTGTTGTTATTTCTGCAGGAGAAAAAAAAAATGATTCTTTTCTTTTTTTTCTCATATGGATTGTACACCTGAAGAAGGCTTTGAATATGGATTGGTTGAAATATTATAATAACAGCAACAAAAGATTCTATTTGATAGTCTACTATAAAGAAAAAAAGAAGTAAACACATTTCATATATTTTGACAAAAATATATTTTCATATTGTAGACCAGTTGACAGATAGGAACACAATATATTTATAATATATTGAGAAATGCATATATTGTGCCCCTATATATCAACTTATTCATAATATAAATCAATATTTTTGCCAAAATTATATAAAATAATTAAAAAATATTTTTGTCAAAAACATTTTTAAACTGGGCTCATTTTATTTGATATATAAAGTGATTTTTAATCTAATATATATTATAGGAGCCAGGTGTGGAGTATATATATATATATATATATTTGTGAGAATATGTGCTTAATTGAAGTCATACCTAATTTGAAAATTAATTAGTTGGTAATTAATGAATTAGGCGTGCATATCTGTTTAAATGTAAGGCGTAAACAAACCGAGAAAAAGTCGATCTCTGTATGTACATTTCGGCATATTATGCCTCATCAGCAGAGTTATAGACAGGAAAGTGCTCTGTGTGTGATTCGAACCCTAACTGCCAGGTTGACAGGTGGGGATTCCAACCATTACACTAGCTGGTTTTCCAGATGTCTCGTTTCTTTTTAAACTGATATATGTTACATTTTGGGTGACTTATTACACGACAGTATGCAAGTAAACAAACAGTATGTTTGAGATGGCGATAGCCGACAATTTATATATATGTATATATGTATGTATGGTAAAAGAAAATAGGTTAATTGTTCAAATTCTTCCCTAAGAGACTTTGGGGTGCAGAGCCTAAAAGGATCCCGTGCTTTATCTTGTTGTGGTACTTTTTAAAGCAAAATCCTAATTAATAATTTACCAAAAATATTCTTAGATTTTTTTTTATCAAGTAATGAAATGCTTTTAGCATAAAATGAAGAATTTGATCCACATTCACTATTTTGAGCTTCTGATTTTCATCCATGGAATTCAAGTAACTGAACTATAGCTGAACCAGAGGTATTGAATCGTCATTTAACACTCTCTTCTCAGCTCAAAAAGTAAATACACAATTAAAGTATACATAAAAATTACCTATATTAATTGAGGTACATTTTTAAAGCAAAATCCTAATTATAATTTACCAGAAATATTCTAGTTTTTTTATTCAAGTAATGAAATGGCTTTTAGCATAAAATGAAGAATTTGAACCATATCCACTTCTTTTTGAGCTTATCTTCATCCCAGGAATTCAAGTAACCTGAACTATATTTCCCCATTTGCTTTATCGAATCAGTAAATTTCCAATCAATCATTTCTTCTGTTTTATTGCTCTTACTGCATTCTTCAACACACTATTTCTATTTCAACAGATCTATAACCAATAAACTTGTGTTCTACTAATCAATCTTTGTTTCTTTTTCTGTTGATGTTTTTTTTTATCATTTTCATTTTTAGATCTTTCTGTACTTATTATTCCATTCTTCTTCAACTATTGGTTAACACTTGTCTACTTAATTCTTCTAATTGAAGTGTGCAGGTTTATCTTAAATACAAAGTCAGTACTTGTATTTAAGATAAACCTCCATACTTCCTGAATTTGCCAAAACTATACTTGATATCCCCCCTGCATATACACGTAAGTATATATATATATATATATATATCATGACTAATACACTCTTATTTTCTTTGAATTTTGTAATGTGTGTACAAGAATGGTGTGCAAAAGTTTGGTTTGGGTTTTTGTTTAATAGCATATCAACTTTTGTGGGGTATTTAATGCTGTGTTACAAAATCTGAATAGACATGTTTACAATGATTCCCAGAAATAAACAAAAAAAAAATCTAATATCACTGAAATCTTTTTAAAATTTTGTGGAAATTTCAAGTATATTTATCTTATTTCTATCTATCTCAGTCTATTGACATCTACATTCTCTATCTATCTATCATCTATCATATCTGTGATGTGTGCATGTACAAGATGTGTGCAAAAGATTTGGTTTCTTAAATTAATAGCATATCAACCTTTGTGGGGTATTTAATGCACCTTTTATTATTATTATTATTATTATTATTATTATTATTATTATTATATTTGTAAATACAGATATGGTAATTTAAAAACTTGTTTTTGTAATTATACAGGGTGCAACAAAAATACCTCTGAATTTTTAAAAGTATTACCTATGTAGTACAAGTGAACTTAGGCAAGTGGCAGTGGTAGCTCCATCTACTATGTAGTACAAGTGAACTTAGGCAAGTGGCAGTGGTAGCTCCATCTAGCTAATATATTACTATTTTTTTCCCCAGTTACAATCTTGACTTGGATTGGCCATGTTTTTAAAGTTTGACAAAAAGACCAAAAATCATGTCATCGTGTCTGGAAGTATTTCTGCCACTTCTTGGCAATTAACATCATCTAATTCTTCCAGGTGGCTTTCTCTTAATCAATGAACCTGTGATTCTGAAATTTTGAACCTATAATTGTATTGATGTTCTAACCAGAACAGCATCATTACCCTGCAACATGAAATTGAGCATGAAAGTGTCTCTGTGTAGCAATTACAGATTCACTAGTCTTAAAAAAAAAAAGTTTCAACAGCAAACATACTCAGTGTTCAAGCCATCGTTTTATCTGATCATGTCTGAAAAAATATGGTACTACATTAGCTAAATAGAGCTACCATTGTCACTTGCCTAAGTCACATACACCACACAGATGATAGTTTAAAATATGAGAGGTATTTCTGTTACATCCTATACAACCCACGGGTAGGTAATGATTGATTTTAATAGCTTTGTCAACCAATTATTATTGTTTTTTTCTTCCAATGATTTACTTAATTTTGACTGTAAGTTGCCTCCCAGTTGTTTGTTGCTAAATGGATTGGGAAATGCTTCGAGGGATAAGTTTATAGGTTAAAGTTCAAGTCTATGGCTATATTTTTTGGTATAATTCTATTCTTACTGTTGATTGTTGCTAAATGCTTTTTTGTAGTCAATCAACCCTGTTTGTATATCAGTTTTTGATTTCTGACAAACCATCAAACAAAAAAACACACACTATTATCATTTCTCTTGCTCTCCCCATCCCTTCTCCCCTCTCTCTCCACACACAACACACTATATATATATATATATTATATATAATATATATATATATATAATATAGGTAGGTAGGTAGAAAGGAAGGAACGTGCATATTTAAATGAAGGGACATTCTCAGTATTTCTTAACAGGTGCATTGTCTTGATGAAGGTAGCTTAACATTGATGCCTGGAAAACCAATGGTAACCAATAGCACCTTAATGTATTGTACAACTATAATAAAAATAAATGAAAAAAAAATGTATTATAATATATATATATAATATATATATATATATATATATACTACTACTTAACTACTACTACTACTAATAATAATAATAATAATAGAAGAAGAAAAGAGTTAAGGGTCTACCATGGTTTCTATGAAGATTATTGCCTCTACTATATCATTATTGAGGATAAGTTTATAGATTCAAGCTCAAGTCTATGCTATATTTTTTGGTATGATTCTATTTTCTTACTGACACTGTTTATTAAAAAAAAAAAATATACCATTGTCTGTGTTGTAAAAGAACATTGTCATATCACCCACATTCTATTTTAAAATAAGTTTAACAGTATAGGGTATTTAACACAGGGTAGTAATGGATAATTGTGTGAGGCCGAACCAAAGTCAACAGAGAGAGCAGGGTCTGAGCCAGAAGAGCTTGACTGTATTGTCAACAGGAGAATAAAGTTTGGCATGATTTAGAAAAGAATCTATTGTGTTTATTTTTACAAATATTCTATATCTGATTGTTAAAAATTCAGATTCAATGAATTTCTCATTACTTGTCATCCTCTTGAATTAAATTGAATTCATTGTATTGTGTTTTTAGTTATTCAATCTAATTTTTTCCTACTCCTTCTCTACTTTCCTTTAGCGTTGAATAAAAAGGAAATTAAAGGCTCTAGGATTTCTGTTTTTTAGCAAGAGTAGGCATTTCAGAAAATCTAGTAAAGTAAGTTAAAGTCGTGGCGGCCTAATTTGGTTATCAGCATGCACGAGAAGTCTATCCCCTTTTCACTTGCGCTAGACCAAGGAGATTATTTAGTATCTGAGTTGGAGCCGCCACACCTACCATCAGGCTTCTTACTTTACTCACAGATCCCTATGGCCTACTCATACTCTGATTGGCGAGGGCCAGGTATTGAACTAGACCTTGTGTTTTCTAGCGAACGCTCTAAATCCGGCCTTTATTTTAGATTCACAAAACTTTCCTTAACACAACTTGTTATTCTATGCATTCAACTTCTCATCTCCATTAAATATGAAACCACTCTATCAATTTTTTATAAAAATCGTTGCGTGGTGGCCTAAAGTCGGATCCACCAGACAGCGAGGGTCTATTCCTTTTTCACCAGGCAATAGACCGAGGGGATTGTTTTGTTGCGTGAGGTGGTGTGCCACACCTACCATCAGCTCCTCATTTACGCTAATGATCCCTGGCTACTCATACGCTGAGTTGGCGAGGACCGGTATCAAATTAGCCAGAAAATTGAAAATAGACAAATAATAAAGAATTTCTTAAAATAAACATTTATTTTTAAGATATGAGCTACCTGCTTCGTATCTGTACCTTTAAAAATTACAGATTTTTTATTGGAAAAATGAATAAATTAAGGCCAGTTAGCTCAGTCGGTAGAGTGTTAACTACGAACCAACAAGTATTCTGAATTTGATACCGGTCCTCGCCAATTCAGCGTATGTGAGTAGCACAGGGATCTGTGCGGTTAAAATGCAGGAGCTGATGGTAGGTGTGGCACACCACCTCACGCAACAAAAAATCCCTCGGTCTATTGCTGGTGAAAAAGCGAATTAGGACTTCCCCGCTGTCTGGTGGATACCGACTTAAGGCCACCCCCAACGATTATAAAAAAATTGATAGAGTGGTTCATATTTATGGCATGGAGAGTTGATGCATAGAATAACAATTTTGTGTTAAGAGTTCTGTTGAATCTAAAAAATAAAGGGCGATTAGAGCGTCTCGGCTAGAAAACACAAGGTTCCTAGTTCAATTTACCGGCCCTCGCCAAACTCAGCGTATGAGTAGCATAGGGATCTGTGAGGTAAAGTAAAAGAAGCTAGATGGTAGGTGTGGCGCTCCACCTCAGATACTTAAAATAATCTCCTTGGTCTAGCGCAAGTGAAAAGGGGATTAGACTTCCTCGCTGCATGGCTGTTACCCAACATTAGGCCGCCCCCAACCGACCTTACTACTTTACTAGATTTCTGAATGGCCTACTGCTTGCTAAAAAACAGAAATGCCCTAGAGCCTTAATTTCCTTTTTTATTCCAACGCTCAAAGGAAAGTAGAGAAAGGAGTAGGAAAAATTAGATTGAATAACAAAAAAACAAAACAAATAACAATGGAAATCAATTAATTCAAGAGGGATTGACAAAGTAAATGAGAAATTCACTGAATCTGAATTTTAACCAATCAAGATATAAGAATATTTGTAAAATAAAACACAATAGATTTTCTTTTCTAAAATCAATGCCAATACTTTATTCTCACTGTTGACAATACAGTCCAAAGCTCTTGGCTCAGACACCTCTCTCTCTGTTGACTTTGGGTTCTGGCCTCACAAATTATCATTACCTACCCTGCTGTAAATACCCTTATACTGTTAAACTTATTTTTCAAATAGAATGTAGCGTGATATGAACCAATGTTCTTACCAACACAGACAATGGTATTATTTTTTTTTTAAAGTGTCAGTAAGAAATAGAATTCATACCAAAAATATACAATAGACTTGAGCTTGAATCTATAAAACTTATCCCCTCAATAATGATATTAGTGAGGCAATTAATCCTTCATTACAAACCATGGTAGGACCCCCTTAACTCTATTTTCTTCTTCTATTATTATTATTATTATTAGTAAGTAGTAGTAGTCAGTAGTAGTAGTATAATTATATTATATAATATATATATATATATATATATATTGTACATTTTTTTTTCATTTATTTATTTATTATAGTGTACAATACATTAAGTGCTATTGTTACCATTGGTTTCAGGCATCATGTTAGCTACCCTTCATCAAGGAACAATGCACCTGTTTAAAGAATACTTGGAGAATGTTCCCTTCATTTTAAATATGGCACGTTCCTTCTGCTTCTACCTTACCTACCCTATATATATATATTATATATATATTATTTATATATATATATATATATATAGTGTGTACGATGTTGTGTGAGAGAGAGATGGAGAGAGAGATTGTGGAGAGCAGAGAAATGGGATAATAGTTGTGTGTTTTTTTGTTTGAATGGTTTTGTCAGAATAAAAATGAGTATACAAAAAAAACCCAGGGTGAATTGACTACAAAAAAGCATCTAGCAACCAATCAAACAGTTAAGAATAGATTATACCAAAAAAATTTAGCCATAGACTTGAACTTAACCTATAAAACTTATCCCTCGAAGCATTTCCCAATCCATTTAGCAACCAAAACAACTGGAGGCAACTTACAGTCAAATTAAGTAAATCATGGAAGAAAAAAAACCATAATAATTGCGTTGACAAGCTATTTAAAATCCAATTCATTAACCTACCCTGTTAGGTTGGTATAGATTTGTAACACGAAATACCTCTCATATTTTAAACTATTATTCTGTGTGGGTGTATGTGAACTTAGGCAAGTGACAATGTAGCTCTATTAGCTAATGTAGTACCATATTTTTTCAGACATGATCAGGATAAAACCATGGCTGAAAACACTGTTGTTTGCTGTTTGAAAACACCTTTTTTTTTTAAGACTAGTGGAATCTGTAATTGCTACACAGGAGACAACTTTCATGCTCATTTCATTGTTGCAGTGGTAATGATTGCTGTTCTGGTTAGGAACAATCAATACAATTATAGTTCAAAATTTCAGAATCACAGGTTCATTGATTAAGAGAAAGCCACCTGGAAGAATTAGATTGATGTAGATTGCCAAGAATGCAGAAATACTGTCCAGACCACTGATGACATGATTTTGGTCTTTTTGTCAACTTTAAAAACATGGACCAATCCAGTCAAGCATTGTAACTGGGGAAAAAAAATAGTAATATATTAGCTAGATGGGAGCTTACCACCTGCCACTTGCCTAAGTTCACTTGTACTACATATGAGTGGACTACCACTGCCACTTGCCTAAGTCCACTTGTACTACATAGGTAATACTTGTTAAAAATTCAGAGGTATATTTGTTGACACCCCTGTTATAATTACAAAAACAAGGTTTTAAATTACCATATCTGTATTTACAAATATAATAATAATAATAATAATAATAATAATTAATAATTAATAATAAAAGGTGCATTAAATACCCCACAAAGGTTGATTGCCTATTAATTTAAGAAACCAAATCTTTTGCACACATCTTGTACATGCACACACACAGATAATAGATAGATAGATAGATAGAGATGTAGATGTCAATAGACTGAGATAGATAGAATAAGATTAAAATATACTTGAAGATTCCCAAACATTTTAAAAGATTTCATTGATATTTGATTTTTTTTTGTTTATTTTTGGATCATTGTACATGTCTATTCAGATTTTTGTACACAGCATTAAATAACCCCCACAAAAAGTTGATATGCTATTAAACAAAAACCCAAACCAAAACTTTTTGCACACATCTTGTACACACTACAAATTCAAGAAAATGAAGAAGTGTATAGTTCATGATATATTATATATATAATATTTATATGTACGATGTATATGCAGGGGGCGATATCAAGTATAGTTTTGGGCAAATTTCAGGAAGTATTGGAGGCTTTATCTTAACAATACAAGTACTGACTTGTATTAAGATAACCTGCCACACTTCAATTTAGAAGAATAAGTTAGACAAAGTTGCTTAACCAATAGTTGAAGGAAGATGAATAAAGTACAGAAAGATCTAAAAATGAAATGATACAAAATAAAAAAACATTTCAACAGGAAAAGAAAAAACAAATAGATTGATTAGTTAGAACACAAGTTAATTGCGATTATAGATCTGTTGAAATAGGAATGTGTTGAAGAAGCATAAGAGCAATAACAGAAGATCAATGATTGATGGAAATATTACTGATCGATAAAAGCAAATTGGGGAAATATAGTTCAGTTACTTGAATTCCTGGGATGGAAGATAAGCTCAAAAGAAATGATATGGTTCAAATCTTCATTTTATGCTAAACAGCATTTCATTACTGATTAAAAAAAACTAAGAATATTTCTTGGTAAATTATATAATTAGGATTTGCTTAAAATGTACCCTCAATTAATATAGCGTATTTGTATGTATACTTTAATTGTGTTATTTACTTTTTGAGCTGGAGAAGAGAGGTTTAAATGACGATTCAATACCCCTGGTTCAGGCTATAGTTTTCAGTACTTGAATTCCATGGATTGAAATCAGAAGCTCAAAATAGTGGAATGTGGATTCAAATTTCTTCATTTTATGCTAAAAGCATTTCATTACTTTGATAAAAAAAATCTAAGAATATTTTTGGTAAAATTATTAATTAGGATTTTGCCTTAAAAAGTACCACCCCAACAAAGAAAAAGCACGGGATCCTTTAGGCTCTGCACCCAAAGTCTCTTAGGGAGGAATTTGAAACATTTAACCTATCTTTTACCATACATACATATATACATATATATAAATTGTCGGCCTATCGCCATCTCAAACCTACTTTGTTTACTTCATTACTGTCGTGTAATAAGTCACCCAAAATGTAACATATATCCAGTTTAAAAGAAACGAGACATCTGCGCAAAACCGCTAGCTGTAATGGTTGGAATCCCCACTGGTCAACCTGGCAGTTAGGTTCGAATCACACACAGAGCACTTTTCCTGTCTATAACTCTGCTGATGATGCATAATATGCCGAAATGTACCATACAAGAGGATCGAACTTTTTCTCGGTTTGTTTACGCCTTACCATTTAAACAGATATTGCCACGCCTAATTCATTAATTACCACTAATTAATTTTCAAATTAGGTATGACTTCAATTAAGCACTATTCTCACAAATATATATATATATATATATACTCCACACTGGCTCCTATAATATATATTAGATTAAAAATTTCACTTTATATATCAAATAAAATGAGCCCATGTTTAAAAAATGTTTTTTGACAAAAATATTTTTTAATATTTTAATAATTTTGGCAAAAAATTTGATTTATATTATGAATAAGTTGATATTATGAGGGGCACAAATTATATGCATTTCTCAATATATTATAAATATATTGTGTTCCTATCTGTCAACTGGTCCTCCTCCTCACTCTCTTGTCAAAATATATGAAATGTGTTTACTTCTTTTTTCTTTATAGTAGACTATTAAATAGAATCTTTTGTTGCTGTTATTATAATTTCAACCCAATCCATATTCAAAGCCTTCTTCAGGTGTACAATCATATTGAGAAAAAAAAAAGAAAAGAATCATTTTTTTTTTTCTCTGCCCAGAAATAACACAGAAAAGGATTATCTAAGATAAAAAAATAAAAATCTAAAAAATATGGCAGATATAGTGATTTGACCAAATATTCATGCAGTATTATTATCAATATATTTGTCACCAGTTTTTTTTTTTTGGTTTTTTTTTTTTTGGTTTTTTTTTTAAATTTTTTAATTTTTTCTTTATTCTATTCATTATATGAAGTGTGCTGTGTCACTATTTCTAGTTTGTGCCTGAAGAACAAAAAGAGAGACTTCTCTTGCTTTACACATGTATATCAGATATCCACACTCTTATGGAAGTATCTTTATTCCACACTTCTAGGCGTATATTTTGAGCTTCTGATTTCCTCCATGCGAATTCAATTATTGAATTGTCATTTAAACTCTCTTCTGCAGCTCAAAAAGTAAATACACAAATTAAAGTACACAAGTTATACATAAAAACATCATATTAAGTTGAGGTACGTTTTAAAGGTAAAATCCTAATTACTTGATTTTCCACAAATATTCTTATTGTTTTTTGTCTATTAAGGTAACTGAGGCCAAAAATAAAAAATGCCTCTGGCGACGTAAAAAAATATTGCCTGAAGGCATGGAGTGTGAAAATTTTATATCAGACGAGTTTGTATCATAAGTAAAGTTAAAATTCATCAAATTTATTAAGGAGGTAAAAAATTAAAATGAAAATGGAAACTTAGTTCTTGATAACTTAAATTATAATTAAAATAAAATTAAAAACTATATAATAGGTATGTATTTATTAAAACTTGGTTTAAAAAAACCAATGAGGCACTGTCTAACATTGCATGTTCAAATTTTGAGTGTATTATTCTATCTCAGTCGGTTTATAGCGTTCGGCTAGAAACCACAAGGTTCCTAGTCCGATACCAGTCCCTCGCCAACTCAGCGTATGAGTAGCACAGGGATCTGTGCGGTTAAAGTAAGGAGCTGATGGTAGGTGTGGCGCCTCCACCTCCAGACACAAAAACAATCTTCCTCTTCAGTGCTATTGAAAAGGGATACCCACTCCCTCGGCTGACTGGACTGAACCGACTTTAGGCCGCCTCCCGCGACTTATTTTATGGACGATTTTAGGTAGTTGTGATGAAAAGCAGTGACTGTAGTTTTTGTTACAGACAAAAACCGGGAGCGAATCTCCATATTAATAGATATGGCCAAAAGCAGAATCAGTCGTTGCCTATCAATACAAATTACGGTTTCCTAAGAAGAAGCATTAATAATCTTTTATATTTTATCTTTTACTGCTGACATTCAAACCAGATACTTACAATAAACCAAATGTCCCCCATACAAAATCAACAAAAGACAAAAGAACATTCACACTTTGATTTTTTCTTTTTGACCATTTCTATTTCTACCCCCACAGGACTTATTGTCACATGGATGTCTATTCACCAATTCACATGACTGTGTTCACACCCCAAAACTGTTATTCACCGAGTACATGTGTGATCTAGAGACCCAATTTAAACCAACCAATCAATATAGACACATTCACATGCAAATCAAGTAAAGAAGAAATTAAAATCTAGTTTGCAGTTAACCTGGTCCATGGATGTCCAAATCCCACCGTTTCCTCAGAAGGGAAAAATTAAGTCTCTTTTAGAACAAATTGGTTTGGCATGAAGTATGAATTTTAACTTTTTATTAGGTGGGGAAAGATATAAGGCATTATTTTAAACAAATCTAACTCGCACTCTCTCAAGCAATGTCTTTCAAAAAATTAATTTTTACGACGCCCGGGGAGGGTGTTTTCTGTCAGTATTAATAAGAAATACTTGTGGATACTACTGGCAGATTCCCGTCTTAGGATATTTCCCTGGAATTTTGTCTATTTTTTGTTTATCTATTTTCTTTAATTTCTCAGCGACCTCAGATGTATTTCTAAAAAGGTAAATTGATATCTCTCTCTCTCTCTCTCTTCTCAAATTATTTAAATCATTTATTTGATAGGGAATTAAATCAAGCATGCTTTTTCTTCTTGTTTCTACACTATTCATTGGTAACAATCACAATATAGAGAAAAGAGTCATGGAATAAGGACATAGGTAAATCCATTTTGTAACCAATCTCCTGAAACTAACCATAGGCCACTCTGCTTATTTTACTTTATTTATATTAATAGAGAAAATATTTTGGCCCTTTGTCATTTAAAAATTAAATTTCTCCCGATACATGACAAGTCCAGTAGCATAGTTACTGTTTCTATAAATAGTTTTCATGGATTTTTCTTTGGGTTATTTTCGCGCCTTCCAAATTCATTTTGGAAAAGGTCAACATTTAGATGTATCATATCCATTAGAAATAAATAAAATAAAAAAATAAAAGAAAGTTATTTGCCTATTGCACCCACCTTATAGGGCCAGTTTAGCTCCCAATCGCGTAGTAGAGTGTCTGGACTATAACCACAAGGTTCCTGGTTCGATACTGGTCCTCGCCAACTCAGGCATATGGTAGCACAGGGATCTTTGCGCGGTAAAGTGAGGCAGCTTGATGGTAGTGTGGGAGATTCCCACCTCAGTCACCCAAAAAACAATCTTCTTGGTCTAGCACTAGTGAAAAAAAGGGATAGACTCCCTTGCAGATACCCGACTTTAGGCCACCCTATGACTTACTACTTATGCTTAATGTAATCTAAATATATCGTGGCATAAAGTGCTTAACTGTTGTGGCCCCCTGTGCCCAGCACTCAAGTTATGCTTCATAAATATCTGTTTATCTGTGCCTACATTTATTTTTTGTTGATTAGAGACTTGACTTTGTGCCAGTCTGATCCAACAAATCATGTTTATTATCATTGTATTTGATATACCAAACATCTAAACTTTCCAATCACAGAAAAGTAATCTTCTAAAATTAGATGAATCTCCCATCTCGTGTTTTTCCTTCCAAAAAATACCGAACGATTACTTTTTCTAAAGCAATGGCCATAGTTTTCATTCTTGATCCCAACCCAAAAGCAGAAAAGGTGTATCATCTTTTGCTACCGAATCACTTGTAATTAAGGATTTGAAACAATAAGGATCCTTTTTCTTGAATTTTTATCCAGCCATGGCTGAAGTACGAAAATTTATCACATTTCATCTTTATTTGTGGAATTTTTCAGCAATGAGGCGGGATTGATAATTTATGTTATCTGATTTTTCAGACTATTGTCCTCAATTTTAAATTGTTTATATATACAACCATTTCAGCTGATTGTGCCATCCAACCCGGTTTAATCCTGTAAATTAATTATAAGTTAATTTTCAAGTAGGAAAATCTTGTTTTCTTTTACTTTGCCGGGATCCAAAGGGTTGTTTTTTTTTAAATATGTTGGAGCCAAAAAACAAAGGAAATTGAAGAACTCATCAAATAATAATGTCATTATTATATTTATATACTACCCAAAAAAGATGAGGCAAACCCTGTTTCAAAAATCAAAATATACATATAAACCCTCATTTTAAAAATTTTTCAGACCCGAATAAATGTAAGATTTAAACTAAAATTTCTATTCACTAAAATGTGTTTATGCCTTATTCTATGGTTTAGGAATTTTTGAGGTCTTCCCAACTCTGTCATATAAACCAGTTTACTTAAAATTGTCCTGGAAAAAAACTGTTGTGATACCGTGCAAACAAAATAGAGTTCTTGATTGTCTAAGAATTACCCATTTTGTAATTTCTATTCATTTTACTCTATGGATTTTTTATTGAAATACAACTGAATGAGGGAAATTAGAATTGATGTCATTTGTATTAGAGAAAACATAAGGAACTGCAAAACCAAAATTCTTTATGGCCGTATATGGAGTTAAATACTGAAAAGAACTGAATAAGTCATTACTTCTTTGCTTAACCGATTCTGTCCTTTCAGAATATTTTTATCCAATCAAATGCTTTTGTGATAATCCAAGGAATTTCAGACTGAGAAGTTCTTCCATAATTTACGAGTCATTCAAAAAAAACAAAAAACACAAAACAACTTTTTTTTCTCTTTCTATCTTACTTCTTTTTTCTTTATCCTCTGTTATTCATTCTTTCTACTTTCACTTTTCATTTCTTTATTCGTTCTAACTACATTTTCTCACTTTTCCTGATATCGGCAAGAGAAATCATAAATGTTTGAATAAGCAATTTTACTCCCAGACCCCAAGCAAAAAAATCAAAAATAACAAACAATCTACAGTAAACACCCCGTGTTAGAATTTAAGATGCTTCTTTGCTGAAAAAAATTATCGAATTGATAAAAAAAAATACAAATTCCCAGAGAATGCAAGAGAAACAGAAGATAATATTGAAAAATCGATTTTTGTTGTTCTTTTATTGATAAAGAACAAAAATAAATGGCTCCCATCAATTTGAACCCAGTAAAATTTGCCAAAGGTGAGACCAGGTTTAATTGATATGGAGAATTCAGAATCCAAAAATTAAAAAACAGAGGTTCTTCTTTTTTTTAAAAATAAAAGTCATTGCTAGGACTTAAGGTAAAGTGCTTTAATACCAAAGGATATTTTTTTAAGGAATGTATATATATTCTTGTTAACCAACATTACATACATACATACACTTTAATTCATAGCACTTCTGAAGATTCATGCAACAGGGTGAGCTGAAGTTGAATAGAATATGGTGTTCTGGACAATTTCTCAATGAATGCTTTATGAAAAATAATGCATTTTATATACCTAAAAAAAGGTATAAAAAAGCATATATGAAAATAGTATATATATATATTTTGCTGAGTGAATGTATATGCATTATATATATATACAATACACACATATATGCTATTTAATACACTCACATTTTACATATGTATATAGTTGTGTGTGTGGGTTTTGTTATAACACAAACAACACAAGTTTTTATTTTTTAACTAAAAACAATCATCTTTGTCTCCCTAAATTACCATTATTTAATTTCTATTATTCAAAATAAAAGGTAAGTAATCTTATATAACAATACCTAAATTGTAATTTCAAACAAACAATAAATGGTAAGATCTGTACATACATACGTACACACCAATAGTCCTTTGGGTATTCCCATGTCAAATCATCAGGCCTTATGTCACTCACCCCCTCAATTTTTCTTAAATTTGTTCAATGTGGTGGGTTATGTTAACGTTTAGACAATCCACCAAAAATTGAGCTTTCAATGGATCTGATTGCAAAATTAACTGATGGTTGAAGTTCGGTTCAGAGCAAACGCGAAACTATAAACCCTTGTTTTAATATTTGACCACTTGCTGGTCATATGGCATCTTATTATGTCCCACCTGGTCACAAATTTATTTTAACCATACTTAATGGTAATTCAACCCAAACATAAACTGGTAGATCCAAACTTGTTATTTCGGCCAAATTTATTTTCTGTATTTACCAAAGAATATTTTTGTAGAAACTGTTATTTGGCATTTTATTTAAAATGTTTTTTTTAACAAATCTGTTTTCCTTGATTTCTCAGATCTGAACATCGATGATCTGAAATGGGCAAATGGTACGTACAAGCCAGAGGTCTGGATGTTACTGTTGCGAAAACAAAGTTCTCTCGTAAAGAACTACAAATAATGTATGCGAGGTTTCCCAAGGCAGTACTGTCCTGGTTCCTTTCTTTATACTTAATGTTCTTGCTTGCATTTTTTTAAAAATATTAACTGTTGTAAAGCCTGAGATTTTTTCTCAATTCATTTTTTGCCCTTTGATACTTCTTTTTTCCTTTCACTGCTATTTTATACTATCTCTCTCTCTATTTCTGACACATTTTAAGAATTTCTATTTTTTTTTAATCATTTCATTATCAAGAAAAATTTTATTATATTACTTTACAAATAAAAAGAAAAAAAAAATATAGAAGGGTTGTGAGTAAATATATTTTTTACTAATATATTTTTTTCCCCCTTATCTCTTTTTTCTATACAAAAATTTTCTTAACTTTTAAATTGAATTGAAATTATTCAAACAAGTTCACAAATTATTTCATGCACCTTTGCTTGCATTTGATATACTTTTTTTTTTACCTAACCTCACATTTGAGAGACGAGAAAAAAAAAATTAGATGTTTAATTACTATTTACTGTTTACATGTAAGATATTTAAAGTTTTTTTAATTGATTTTGTATCGGTATTGGATGATTAGATTGAGTTAAATATTCCCCATTGATGTTATTTATGCTCAGATAAAAGTGAGAAATTTTGAATGCTGAATGTTCCAAGGTAGCCAAGCCCTTTCCTTACCTGAAAGATTGGAGCAACACGATCTTACTACATCTCTTTCACTCCAATTTTTAAACACTAGGGAAAATCTAACTCTATATGAACTAAAGAACATCACTTTGATGGATGCATCCCAAATGCATTCCTTAAAAAGAGTATTTCTACGATAACAAACACACACCCACAACACAGATACTATATATATATATATTATATATATTATATATATATGGTGTGTTTGGTGGTGTGTGTTGTGGGGAAGAAAGGAAGTTAAATCTGAAGTATGTAGTATATTAGGAAAATGGATACCTTCCAAGAGGCGCCGGCCCCAATAAATATATATATATATATATATAGGTATATGTAAAAACAAAATTTTTTTTTTATTTGCCGATGAAACAAAGAAAACTACAGTTGCTCCAATCACAGTTTCGTAAAGAGCCGAATATTTAATTTTTATTTACATGTTCATAATCAATGTTCATTTCAACGACCCGCCGGTTTATGCTAAAATAGCACTCATCAGGGTGAGGAGTACAGATCCTTATGGTTTTGGTTGGGAGTTTCCTAACCAAACACCATAGGATCTTACTCCTCAACCCCTGATGAGTGCTATTTAGGGCATGAAAACCCGCCCGCGTCGTGGAGAATGAACATTGATCTATAAAATTTGCTAAAATAAATAAATAAATAAATATATATATACTATATATATATATATATATATATAATGTAGTATATTAGGAAAAATTGAAAAAAACACAGGTTTTAAAATGGGTTAAGCGGTGAGTTTACTTGGCCAAGCACTTCTTGAAGTATCATTTTTCCTAATATCTACATATATTATATATATATATATATATATATATATATAAGTAATGAAAATGTTGGAGAAAAATGAAAGGAAAAAACATAATAGTTTATATGGATGAAATTAATTGTCTGCACTTATTAAATTATATTCTCATCATTGACTAGTATTGGTTTTTACTTTTATCTGTCTATATATATATTATATATATATAATATATATATATATATAATTTTATTATTGATGATATATCTCGCTATACATATTTGTAAAGGAGTGCCTTCAATATTAATTGATAGAGTATGATAATCTAAATTAGAGGTATGGAAGACCATGAAGTCAATTGCACCTTGGTAACTGACCCCAGTTTTTTTACTGTGTGATTTCCAAACCCAATTACAATTAGGTGAGAAACTGTTATAGTTATCAATGCACCATGGACTTATGTGTTCACTACCCCCTAACTTAATATATATATATATATATTCATCTCTTGAATAACCTCCAATTTAACACCCTATACTGATATAATTCTCTATATTTCCTACCACTATTCTTAGAATTCATGACAAAAATATTGTATTGTATGTTAGTGCCCCAATGTGATATCTCTTTTCAAGTACATTTCCAAAATGGTAATTTCTCATAAGGTATTTGATCTACTCTATTATGTGGCCTCACACACAATCAAAGTTTACTAAATATAACTAAGTTTGGGCACAAGGCCAATTATAGAGAGATATCAGGGGTAGGAAAATTGTGTTGCAAGAATCTCCAAAGTCGAAATAATCAGCACATGTCAAAATCCCTGGGGTTACCCATCTCAAGTTGCTTAATCATGCTGCCAATTTCATCACCATAAATGTGTATAATAATCAATTATTGTTGCTTGCTGTTGCTTTTCAAATACATTTCCTATTCTATCATTGTTTGGGAATAAAAATTATTATGTGTTTAAACTTTTTTAAAAACTCTGACTCTATAACATGTAATTTTGATTTAATGTGTATTGATGAAATAAACTAAAATGAATTGCATTAAATTCTCTTGATTTGAGATTAACTATAGAATAGATAAGGGCTTACAATTGTTATTATATAATGAGGCACAGTAACCAGTTTTGTAAATGTTGGTCAATAAGGACAAAAGAATCATTCCAAAGTTACTATTGACAGGTGACACAATTAAGGATTCTTATTGAATTTTCAAACTGAAAATAGGAATTTCCAAAATGTTAACATAACCATCACACAAACTCCAGTGATGTGACAAAAAGGGCACACACATATATATATATAATATATATTATATATATAGTATATATATATATAATGTAAACAAGTAAAATCATTGGGTGGCCTAAAGTCCAGTATCAGCCAGGGAGTTCTATCCCCTTTTCACTAGCGCTAGACAAAGGAGATTCCAAAAAATTTTGCATCTGGGGTGAAGCGCTACACCTACCATCAGCTCCTACTTTACTGCACATATCCCCTATGCTACTCATACGCTGAGTTGATGAGGGCTGCGTATTGAACTAGGAAAGCTTTGTGGTTTCTAGCCAAACGCCTCTACGACTGAAGGCTGACCGGCCCCTATTATTATAATATGAATAGATAATTAATATATATTTTTATATATTATATATATATATATATAATTATATATATTAGTATATGTTATTTGTATGGAAACAAGTCTGCTATCTATTGTTTTTCAATTGCCTATCAAACTAATTGTGGAGCAATCGTGGGGCTACGCAAAAGAAGATTTTTTAATTAATATTATATATAATAATCATACACAAGGCATGCTGACAGCATAGATTCCATGACTTCATGCTATCTGCCCTATGTGACATTGCCTCTTGGTAAGTCATTCTAAGGCACCCGGCCTGCACAGATCTTAACTGTAAGATTGCAGTAACCACATTGTATCCATGTGTTGGAGTCCATAGAAAGAACAGTTCATGAATTTCCTCTCTCCAGCAGTAAGCAGTCTAAGGCTGGCCTTTCTTACTGAAAATATTTCTTGAGATGAGAAGTAGCTGTAAACTATGTTTTGTTAGCTGGCTACTTCCAATATGTAGTCCCATCTACACTTCTCCAGTCGTTTTTGTTAAAGTCCAAGGTGTATAGGACTAATATATATATATATATATATATATATATATAAAGATAGATAGAAGATAGATAAAAGGTGGCGGCTTACGGTGGAATATGGGCAACGATCATGGCAGGTGCATAGAATACAGGGTTAAGTCCGCGATAAAACAAATTACAAGTACCAAACAAAGTTAGAGCAAATCTATTAAAGAAATGGATACCAATAGGAAACCTTACTCGAGTTTCAACCAATGGATTCTTCAGGGTAAATCCCTGAAGATCCTAATGGTGAAAACTCCGGATAGGTTTGTCTATTGTATCCATTTCTTTAATATATACTATATATATATAAACATAAATAGAGGCACATGGGTTGTAATGGTTATTTTCGTAGTAAATGGACGTGGACCAACCAGATTTTAAATCTGAAAGACGTTTAACTTTCACATAGGGCTGATTGGGCTCTTGACCCTTTGTTAGGCAAACCATTCTAGGAGAAAAAAAACTCTGAATTCCAATTCTGTGTAACACTTTGCTCAAGAAATGACCTTTTTGCCACATTCTCTGGGTGGAGGAGTTGAAATATTCTATCCCCCTTATAAAAAATAAATACTGACTTCAAATAAGTACACAATATGTACAGTTGATGCTTGATTAGCCTTTTTGTTAGGTATCCCTGAGCATGCACATAATTTGCCTTTGAATGGAGTCCCCCGGGAAATTTAGGGCCCCCCAACTACCTTGTAACCTTATCCAATGAATTCATTTTAAGGAAACTATTGAAATTATATTTACTAGTTACGCTTGAAATGGAGATGGGGAAGAAAAAACGAAAAAACTGAACATATATGATGATTAATGTGGTCCTTTTTAGATTTTTGTGCATTCAGTATGCATGACGTGTTTACTTATCAGCATCATCTGTATTGTCTATATATTTTGCACACAAATATCTGTAGTTTTTAGAACTTCTTTTCCTAGTGCCCGGTAAATCCCCACAACTTTGGATTTTGGGGAGGGGGGGTAACTGACATCAATATTCAAATAACTTCCCAAGTTTATCTCTCTCTTTTT
>CM042157.1:9496425-9533561 GCA_023376005.1 Doryteuthis pealeii
GATATCCGTGCTGCTTGCATGACATGATGATTATATATATATATAATTGATGTATATTTAGACAGCAAATTCTCTCTGTTTATAGTATATATCAAATGATAGACAAGGATTTAATGTTTAGCTTTTTTATTTTGCTAATTTTTGGGGAATCAGATATTTGCAACTGTGGCTGTAGGCAGTTTAAAAATCTTGACTCTCTCTCACAAATCTGTATATATTCAGCTATCACTCTTAGCAAGTCCTCTAAATGTATCCGATCTCTGCAAAATTTTTTTTAATTATTAAAAAGAAAGTGTTTTCCCAATTCTTGATAAGCCAAGAGTTGTTCATAATTTGTTTTTCATCTTTTTTAACAATTTATCCTAGATAAGTTCCCTCATTGAATGAAAAACTGCTTCTTTCTATCTTATGTATGTGTGTTATTATTGCCTCTTTAGAATTTACTTTCTCTTATTTAACTAGTTTTCATCTTTTTTATTTTAGGTTTGTTTGAACTAATTTTCCTATCCTGTTTCCCCCACTTGGTCTCATCATGTTTTTGGGTAATTTTTCAATTCTCTGTTCTATGTTAATCTGAACTAACCCAAAATGAAGTATGAACAAAACATATTTTGCCTGCCAAGATATAATTTGTTATGTGAGGTTATGATAAACTTTATAAAATACTGTGACAAAAGACAACATTACCTCCCCCCCAAAAAAAAAAACAAAATAAATAATATATATAAAATATATAAATAATATAAACATAATTTTGACCAGAGGGTAATAATGACATATTGTATTTTAAAGATAATAATATACTAGATATTGAGAAAAATAAAAAAAAATATCCAGTAAACGAATAGTACAGAAAATACATCCATAAAATAAAATAAGGAATAGAAGAGAGACTACATAAGACGGAACACTATTACATCACAAGCAGATATGATGATAGTAATTAACAGGTAAAGTTACCCTTCGCAATTCTGATAAAGTGAAAGACAAGCCTAAAGGAGTTAAGGTGTCGCTGACACACCAGTTGATATTATTCCCTGATAAGGTACTTCAAATTTCAAGCCACACATTAGTCGAAACACGTGTCTGTGGATGAACTAATTTTTTATATATATATATATTTATATCATCCTTAGGTAACTATCTTCTTCTTCTAGCGTCTGAACTTCGTCTTTGGTCTTCCATGGGGATTCTCATCTATCATAAGCCCCCCCCCCCCCCCCCCAGGGGTCATTGGTAGTTTTTAGATTAATAATCCAAGACTTCGATTTGCTTTAGATCATTATTATTCTGAAATCCCACCAGACTACCTGCGCAAGAGTGTTAGGTATGACAAACGCGCCTAAGCGCCGACTTGCTCCCTTTGCAGTTTTGCGTCGATACTGAACTAACTAAGTCTTAATCTAGACCGAAAGGGGGCCTTCTCCACCAATCTACGGTATCCACTGGAAGGAGGATCAGGTGATGTCAAGAATGTCACTCAATCCTTCAGCGCCGCCGGCTCACTTATAACAGCCAATTTTGGTTTCTACACTACTGTAACATAAATGTTAGGGTACAACAATTATGTAACATAACTTTGTGTAAACCAATGATAGAGTAAAACTAATTTGTTTGGACTGGTTCTTGGTCGGCCTTTCTCATAACTGTTTTTAAAAAATAAAAAAAAATGTTAAAGAATTAATAAGTCTATGAATAGTTAAAAAGAAGAAAAGGTAATTTGTAGAATATTTGTTTGTTTTAAATTTATCATTAATTTTGGAAGGTTTGGACCTGTGGGAGTTGGCGCACTTTGGAACTATAAGTTAATTAAATCTCCTTCATGAGCATTTATTTGGCGTTGAGTCAGACTGATAGAATTTTTACAAAGGAAGAGACAAAAAAGATTTTGAAGCCAGTGGATCAGGGAAAAAATGTCATGAGAATGAGGACTTTGAGGCAGGAAGTATTTTGCAGAAAAATTGGTATTTAAGTTTCTTTCTCGGTGGAACAGAAAGAAAATTTCTCAAGAGTTTAATATGTTTATTTTGTTCGTTCTATGCATGAGTAACAACAAAAAAAAAGTTGTCTGCCTGTAAGAGATTGAGAACTAGAAAAAGAATAGGATTTCCAGGAATAACTATGGACACTGTATGTTTAATGTTTAAGCTTTACATTTTCTGTGTGCTGAAATAAACTGTTTAATGAAATAATTATTTCAACTTTATATAAGTTTTAAGTAAAGCATAAAAGTCGTCGGGCGGCCAAAGTCAGTATCAGCCAATCAGGAGGGAGGGTCTATCTTTAGTGTCTTGAGGTGGAGCACCACACCTGCCGTCAGCCCTCCTTACTTTACCGCCACAGATTCCTTGTGCTACTCCATATGCCTAAGTTGGCGAGGACCAGTATCGAACTAGGAAATCCTGTTTGATGGTTTCTAGCCGAACGCTCTTACCAACTGAGAGCTAACCCGGCCCATTCAAACTTATATAGTTTTTCAATTTTGGAGGATTTTAAAATCAGTCTTTTTTCAAGTACTTATATGGAGGTGCGATGGTCAAATGGTTAGAGCCCAAGGAAATGGACTCATCGACCCGAGATCAATCCTTGGACGAAATCTGTTTGCCATTTTCATATAGCACTAATACCCTTGGCAAAAGATATGAATCAAATTCTCCCTCCAGCTATAAAAAAAATCAGAAAAAAAAAAAAAAAAAAAAAATAAAATAAAAAATATAAATATAAAAATTATGATCCTAAAAAAAGGGCAAATAGCAGGGCAGATTGGGCTCAAATTAACCGATGCTAGGTAACCAGTCTAGAGAGAAGGAAAACTCTGAATTTCAAACATGTTAAAACCTGCTTTAGGAAATTGGACCCTTGTGTCAACATCCTGCCGTGCAGAGGGGTTTGGTAAATTATTTATGGTTTCAGGTTGTGTAATGATTCGCAAGGTAGACTGGCAAATAATGATTAAAGAGTTTTGAGCCTTCAATGGTGCCCCTTACATTCGGCCTTGTGCCACATCTAAGCCAAAGCTTTAGTAAATAAACTATATAGTTTCAAAGTAACTGTCTATTAAATAGTCATTCATTTGCACACAAGTTTTAATATTTCACTAATAATTTTGCACACAACCTATACTGGTTTCAAGTATTTCTATATGATACTAATACTTGCACAAACTACATGGTTCAAGTAACTGATAATAATACTTTTTAGTGAATAGTTACAAGCTTTCAAATAACTATTCTTAATACTAGTTAATTTGCACATATGGTTTCCAATTATTGCGATTCTCATACTAATAATACCAAAAATATTTATTTGACTCATGAGATTGGAAAACAGGTGCATTTGATTGGGCAGTCTCCAGTTTCACAAATGAGATGGCACAAAGAGTGTAAAAGGCACTTTGAAAGAACCTTTTGGGGATTGCTACATCAGTCACCAGATATCAAAAAGATGGCCATCAGTTAGAAGGATCGCCACAAAAAACTTGTCTGACCAAGAATTGTCAGTAGAGTTTACCAAAACATATAATAAATATATATATATATATATATTTGTTATTAGAAATAATAATAGTTTGAATAATGTACTACATGGATAAAGTATCCTTATATCATCCATTCTATACGTCTTTCCTTTATTTCATTTTTTTCAACATACCGTCCGGATTCACTCCAGTTTCCATTTTACATATATATATATATATATTTATATATATATATTTATAAATAAGTGCTTTTCTTTTATACAAGTTTTTGTGAAAACTGTACCGACAAATTCTTCTCAGACCAAGTCTTTGGTTGATCCGTTCCCAATTTCCGGGCCACCTTCTGCGTGTCAGGGGTGCTAACTGGTATAACCAGGTCCACCAAAGGTTTCAAAAACGAGCACTTTCGGCAATACAATTTGCCATTCCTTTAGGTAGGAAATGATGGTATGGGATTTTGGTCTCGTTTTTTTCTGATCAAACCAGAAGACTTTTGTCCGACAGGAATTGTCTGTTACAGTTCAACAAAAACTTGTTATATATATTATATTAATTATATATATATATATATATATATTATTTAGATGGTTTCCTCCTTGAGAATATGGTCATCATGCCAAGGTTAAAGAACCCACTCTTCCCTACTAGTTAACCCATAGCATATAGAGGAATACTTGGGATTCATACCTTTTCCACAAGGGTACTATGTTGAAATTCAAAAGCGCTTAGTCTAGGTTTTAAAACTGATTCAGTAGTTTATCAATTTCTGTTTTCTTCATATGCTGCTTCATTAAAATTCACTCTCTCAACTATTTTTCTTCTCCTATCTTTAAACCTTTCATGAAAACAGATTTTTTTTGTCCTTGCTTTTATTACAACTACATAATTATTTGAAAATACAAAGTTCATGTTGACATTTTTTTTTTCCAATTTTGCATTAGTTTTAACGTAATTGTATTATTATAGAGTTTTTCACTATTTATTATTATGTTTGTGTCATCGTTGTCCTTTTTCTCTGGAAAATGTGCATGCACCAAGATTCCAGGAAAAAATTGTTGAACAAAATATGACCAATAGATTTCTTTTCTTCTTAATTCAAAGCAGAGAAAATCCACTTTTCTTCTTGGCTCTGACATGAACAAAAAAAAAAAAAAAGAAAGAAATGTTGATAAAAGAAATGAAGAAGAATAGCGCTGGTAAAAAAGGACAAAATGATGGGAACATTAGAGAAGTGCCAAAAAAGGAAAGAAAAAAAAAGATGAAGTAAAAAGAGAGAAAAGAGTCAAAGTAAGAAAAAAGGGGAAGATAATAATGTCACATAAAAAAGGGGAGATAATTAATGTCACATAACTAATCATTTGAGAATAAATTCTTTCTTCTTTCACAAAGCAGTTAGTTGCCTTTTGATGCATTAGAGATTCTTATGACATTTTTTTTCTCAAGCAAGATTCTTTTCAAGAATTTGTTTTATTCTTTGTTGATTTTTGTTTTCTTTCTTTTTTATTTTAATTGATTAACCGCAACAAGGAATGACCCTGAACGAAAATCTGAGGAAAATGGCTAATAAACTGAACCAAATTTTGAACTGGACAGATTTATTCCTCTTACGGTTAATGCTTCTAAAAAATCTGACATCAAAAGGGAAAATTTGATCATTACTGAGAATTAGATGAAAATTCTTCATGTCAGAGTGGGAAAATAAATGAAGGAGAATTCAATGTTGGAGATGATGACAAAAAGGTTGACAAACATACACATATGCACAATTATTGTCAACATTAACTTTCATAATTGCATTTAAATAAACGAAACTAAAAAAGCAAATAGATAAATAGAATATATAGGAAAAAATATATTATATAAGATTATTTTCCCTGGTCTTCCATCTTAGCTGCAAATTATCAATTTCATTCTAAATTAAGATTCTTCTAAAAAAATAAATGTATTTTTAGAGATAACCTGGGCCCTGTATATGTCATTCTGGCTATGTTCTTAACAATGCTTTGCTGCTGGGGCCCTTATTGTTTAGAGTCTAGGAAATGGACTCATCAATCAGAGATGAAATCCTGGACAAAGCTTTTGCATTTCACATATCGCTAATAACACATGGGAAAGGTATGCATCCAACTAATCTCCCTCTAGTTTATGGTAAATAATAAAGCAAATTGGCTCTTTAACCATGGCTAGGTAACCAGTTTGGAGAAGGAAAACTCTTAATTTCAAATCTGTTAAATTCTGCTTAAGAAATTGACCTTATGTTGCATCCAGCTTGTGTGGAGGGGTTGGCAAATATTTTATAGGGTCCTTGTAGAAGAGAATGTGGCTAGCCTCAGGGAATGAAGCTTGTCCACGTATACTTTGGCATGCAAGAGAAGTGAAACCAGAATAGAGTTGCTGCGTATTTATGCAGTAGAAGCTGAGTACAAACAGTCAGAAATAAAGCATGCTGAGTAATTATGAGTAGGAAGCTGAGTACCAAAAAAACTCAGAAATTAAAGCGTGCTTGTATTATGAGTAAGAAGCTTCAGTACCAAAAAACTCAGAAATTAAAGCGTGCTGGTATTATGAGTAGGAAGCTCAGTACCAAAAAAAACTCAGAAAATAAGCGTGCTGGTATTATTGAGTAGGAAGCTCAGTACCAAAAAACTCAGAAATAAAGCGTGCTGGATTATGAGTAGGCAAGCTCAGCTTACCAAAAAAACTCAGAAAATAAAAGCGTGCTGGTTATTATGAGTAGGAAGCCTCAGTACCAAAAAACTCAGAAATAAAGCGTGCTGGTATTATGAGTTAGGAAGCTCAGCTACAAAAAAACTCAGAAATTAAAGCAGCTGGATTATGATTAGGATGCCTGAGTACCAAAAAAACTCGTGCTGGTAAATCATGCTGGTATTATGAATAGGATACTGTGTACAAACGGCTGTACAATTAGAGAGTCAGGATGAATAGTACTGAAAAGTGGTCAAGAGAACTTTTTCATTCCATTTTAAACATATTATCCTTTTTCTTCTCAGATTATAAAATTTCCATTTTTTTTATTGTTACAATTTGTTTTCAACTTTTCAGTTATTGAAACTTTTGAGTTGTTTGCATGCACTTACCTCCTACTTCTATAATTTAATACTAAATATTTACTTTCATTTGATATTTATAAACATTTTATCACAAAAAACGGTGTCAGTTACAGACGTTTTCAATAAACTTATCGACATCATTACAAATACGATGAATAGAAGTTCAGTATCACATAGACTTTATTATAACACGATTTCACATATTTTAGTTTGAGATTTCAATAATTGAAAATAAATTTTTGACAAGGTTTCATGGCAGTGTATCATAAAATATGCTCTGATTATTAATATATCTAACTATCAAGACCGTGGATATGCTTAGCAGATATAATTCAATTATTACATTTGATATGTTTACTTAAGAGCTTTGCTACATAATTTCAATAAGTAAAAAGTATAATAATTCTGATTTAACTTTCTCTCACTCAATTTTTCTTTCTTTTTGCAGTTGGTTTGAGATAGCTATTTTTGAATTTGGAAGGCCCTAACAAATTTCTATTACTTCTACCCATTCTCTCGTATGATATTCTCAACTAGGAACAATACTGTATTCAAACACCATATTCGTCTTTAATTATTAGTGTTGTAGAATAGCTAGCACTCCTTTAGCACTCTACCAGATGGACTGGCTCATAGCCTTAAATAATTTACAATTAAGTGGATTTAATAAGCTGATAATATTCGGTCTGATCTAACTATGTTTGGCTATACCGCATTTGCCCCTCCTCTATTTCTTGTAAGTTTGTCTTGTTAATTGTTTGTAACTTATTGTTCTGTATTTTGTATGTATCGTAACACCATATTGGTGCTGAATAAACATATAAGCACTCAGTTTCTTGTGTATCATTCCACCTTTGACACTAACAACAGTTAGAGATTTCCTAGCGTGACTGAATTGTAGTTGGAGAATGAGCAAGCAGCACAATACTTGTTAAATAATAGATTGTCTGAATCTTTAAGGATGGTGGACATCAAACTTCAATGTGATTGACAGGCCTATAACCCTAAGGTCAGTTGGGACCTAGGCTAGGACTTCATTAGATGATTTTTAAAGTCATGTATGTTACAAATTCTAGGAATTAGAAATTAGATTTTATCTTTTGGATTAGTTAGCCCAGAGGAATCAAAGCAAATGGACAGCAGAATTTGTGCTGTTGATAATTTCCATCAATGTTTGAAAGGTTAGCTCCTTCATGTTTCACAGATGAATAAAGAAATGTGTGCATACAAGTAAAGAGGTCTTTGTTAATAATATCCAACATAGAGTTATATATATATTTGAGAGGTATCCAAAACTTGGTAGTAAGGATGATCTATTATGTGATTTCTAAGATATAACTTTATCTGATGAGACAAAATTTTGGGGAGCTATATTAAATCAACTTAGATTTTATAAAGGCCCAATTTGATCGAAATTAATTTATATGGAATAACGGTGTTGAGTTTTTCCTTCCTTTCAAAGATATATATATATATATATATATATATATATATTATTATTTATTTACCAACCAACCCCTCTGCACGAGCAGGATGTGACACAAGGTCAATTTCTTTAGCAGAGTTCAACAGGTTTGAATTCAGAATTTTCCTTCTCCTAGACCGCTGCTTAACCAAGGTTAAAGAGCCCAGTCTGCCCTGCTATTTATCCATAGCTGAAGGGAGAGTAGGATTCATACCTTTATTTATGGGTAATAATAAAAGCACATTGGGCCTTTAACCATGGCTAGGTAACCAGTCTAGGAGAAGGAAAACTCTGATTTCAAACCTGTTTAAACTCCTCTTTATGTCATATTTTATATTTTTTACTAATTCAGTTTTTTGTAAGAAAGTGGAAGTTCTTAAATACAGCTAGCTAGACACATTTTTAATGTGATTTCCAATGAGTGGAAAACTTTTTTCTTTTTTTTATAATAACTATATTGCTGACAAAAAAAAAATGCTTAGCTATGATTGGCTGTAAAAGATGTAAGAATGAAATTATGAATTTTATGATTTGTTTTTTAG
The DNA here is from genome assembly GCA_023376005.1 of Doryteuthis pealeii. Taxonomy (NCBI): domain Eukaryota; kingdom Metazoa; phylum Mollusca; class Cephalopoda; order Myopsida; family Loliginidae; genus Doryteuthis; species Doryteuthis pealeii. The sequence goes on from CM042157.1 coordinate 9,504,982, forward strand.
ACTTAAAGGTAGTTATTTTATTATTTATACTTTATGAGAAGCAGCATAAAATGTTACTCAAATTGAGAATTGGTAATGTAATTATCATATTACTGATAATGTTATTATATTCTTGCCTTTGATTTTTAATGCTCTGTGTGATATAACAATCTAATCTCCATGCTATACAATACTGGTTGATTATCAGGCAATCACTTTATAAAAATGTTCTTAATATCTTCTTTCCAGTCTTATAATAGTTAATCATATCTTTTTGGCCACTATCAGTACTTTCATCCTGACTCTCTAAACTTTGGTGGTCAGTGCTTCTATTTCATAATACCAGCACATTCGGGTTAGGAGTGTCAGGCCTAGGGATCACAGGGTTCCTGGTTTTGTGTATGTTATTATTGCGATCCTTTCCGTTCCACTAAGGACGATATTGAAGTAGTTCCAAAATAAAAAATAAAATTTTATCTGCATCTGCGCAAGTGACTCTGCAGGCCAATTCTTGAGTGACAGTCTTTGGTGCACTGAATGCACATAGACTGTTGGATGCTTTCTGAGGCCTGCTGGCTTTTCTTTCTTTTTCTGCTTTGCTTATTCTGCGAGGCTACTCTCCACTCTGGCCCTCACCCCTCTCTGTTTCTTGCTTTAACATTGAGGTGCCTGGCCGCCTCTATTTTTGTTGATAGCATATATATATATATATATATATATAATATATATATTATAAAAGTAAGTAAGTAAGTAAATAAGGCTGCTTTTTAGGTTAGCTTAGTCTGGTAGAGTGTTACGGGCTAGAAACCACAAGGTTCCTAGTTCAATACAGCCCTCGCCAAAACCCAGCATATGAGTAGGCCAGTGGATCTGGTGCGATTAAAGTAAGAGCTGATGGTTAGTATGGTGCTCCACTTCAGACGCAAAATATCTCCTTGGTCTAGCACTAGTTAAAAGGGGATCAACTCCCTCACTGAGTGGCTTGATAACTGACTTTAGCGCCACCCTTGACGACCTTATATATACACACAGGATAGTAGGAAGTCGTGGTGTGTAATGGTTAAAGTCATAGGAAAATGGACTCGTCCACCCCAAGTTCAATTTCTGGAACATGGTAATTCATTTCACTTAGCGCTAATACCTTGGGAAAGTTATGAATTCTATCTCCCTCCAGCTATGGGTAAATAGTAGGGCAGACTGGGCTCTTAACCCTTGGTTAGGTAACTGGTTCTTAGAAGGAAAACTCATTGAATTCAAAACCTGTAACTCTGCTTAAGAAATTGACCTGTTGCACATCCTTCTTCGTGTGAGGGGTTGGTGTATGTGTATAATTATATATATATATATATATATATATATAATATATATACTGGCTTAGGAAGCCATGCTCAATTGTTCCTATAATTTTCAAAGATAACTAATATATGTTAATAAAAGTAATTATCCTGATTTATTGCATTGCAGAGTCAAAGACATTCTGAGCTATCCAGCAAGACTCGGATGATGATGCATTTAATAGAATTCTCTAAGTATGATTTTACTTTACTATTAATTCTTAATGGCTCTGTAATGCAAATAACTTATTACAGCTTCATAGTAAGAATATTTGGACCAAGATAAAATAATACAACTATTATAATGTGTTACCATAAACAAATTAGAAATAATTTTTTACTCTGTAGTGGCATTGTTTTATAAATAGGTAGGGTTTACTAATCATTATTTTTTCTCCAAGTTGGCAAAAAATAAGCTTGGATTAAGACAAATTATTATCAATGTATCTATGTTTCCATTTTTGAATATTGTTGAGAATTTTATTGATTTAAGCGTGTGTGTTAAAATGCCCGCTCCTACTTATAGGACTAGCGCCAGAATCATGTTTGATCTTTAACTCTTGGCCAATCACTGGTATACTCTGAGGTTGATTACAAATACTTAAACCAACCCTACTGGTCATAATATATGACCACTCTTATGAACGGACATTAGGATTAAATCACTGGAACCTTTACCAATATGCAGGATAGACTTATAAGTAAGTAAAGTCGTCGGGCGGCCTAAGTCGGTATCAGCAATCAGCGAGAGGAGTCTATCCCCTTTCACTTTGCGCTTAGACCAAAGGAGATTAATTAGAGGTCTGAGGTTGGAGCGCCACACCTACCAATCAGCCTCCTTACTTTTACCGCTCAGATCCATGTGCTACTCAACGCTGAGTTGGCGAGGACCGGATCGAACTAGAACCTTTGTGGTTTCTAGCCAAACGCTCTACCGACTGAGCTAACCGGCCCTCAAAACTTACCAAAAGGATTCCATAACATAGGGCTGCCAAGGATGCACTTAAAAAACTTTACAACTTATAATTAAAAATATTTAAGATGAAAGTGGAAGAGTGTGGGCTGAGAACAATATACTGAGAAAGGTGTTTAAGCAAAGTTGTCCAAAAGGAGAGCTTGGGTGATTAAATTATTTCATAATCTGCGTTTTTCTCTGTCTAGTAAAAAAATACATTATATTTATCTACATCCCGTACAAACAGGATGCCAATACAGGGTCAATTTTTAACTGGATTTTTACAGTTTGAATTTTCTTTCCAGTTGCCCATACCAATGTTAAAAGAGCCTAGTGTCTGACCCATTCATTTACCCATAGCTAGGGAAGAATAATAGATGCAACTTTTTTGCAAGGGTATTTGGTGGCGATGGAAATGAGAACGCCTCATTCCAAATTGAACTGTCACAACTATTTACAACACTGAGTGAACTCCTTGCCTGAAATAAATGTATCTGCCCTTATTTTGGTTTGGTTTGTTTTGTTTTACGCATATAAACCTCAGTGGGTTCATTTAATGCGATAATAAATCCAATCTTAATGGCATAAATAATTTTTTTATAAATACATTTTTTCTATTTAAGAATTGAATTTTATTTATCGCATATTAAAGACCCACTGAGGTTTAATGCCGTAAAACCAAAAACAAACCAAACCAAAATAAGGCAGATACATTATCAGGCTAAGGAGTCACTCAGTGTGTAATAGTTGGTGACAGTTCAAATTTTGGATTGAGGCTGTTCTCATTTCACATCGCACCAATACCCTTGCAAAAAGTATGCATCTAATTATTCTTCCTCTAGCTATGGGTAAATAATGGGTCAGACTAGGCTCCTTTAACATTGGTATGGCAATGGAAAGAAAATTCAAACCTGTAAAAATCCAGTTAAAAATTGGACCTTGTATTGCATCCTGTTTGTCGGAGATGTTAGATAAAATATATGTATTTTTACTAGACAGAAAAACCAGATTATGAAATTAATTATAATCACACCAGCTCTCCCTTTTGACAACTTTGCTTAAACACCTTTCTCAGTATATTGTTCTCAGCCACACTCTTTCCATTTCATCTTAAATATTTTTTAATTATAGTTGTAAAGTTTTTAAGTGCCATCCTTGGCCAGCCCTATGTTATGGAATCCTTTGGTAAGTTTATGAGGGCCGGGTTAGCTCAGTCGGTAGAGCGTTTGGCTAGAAACCACAAGGTTCCTAGTTCGATACCGGTCCTCGCCAACTCAGCGTATGAGTAGCACATGGATCTGAGCGGTAAAGTAAGGAGCTGATGGTAGGTGTGGCGCTCCACCTCAGACTCTAAAATAATCTCCTTGGTCTAGCGCAAGTGAAAAGGGGATAGACTCCCTCGCTGATTGGCTGATACCGACTTTAGGCCGCCCCGACGACTTTACTTTACTTATTAAGTCCTATCCCTGCATATTGGTAAAGGTCCAGTGATTTAATCCTATGTCCGTCATCAAGAGTGTCAATATAATTATGACCAGTAGGGTTGGTTTAAGTTTTTGTATCACCTCAGAGTACTACAGTGATTGGCCAAGGAGTTAGATCACATGATTCTGGCCTAGTCTATAAGTAGGAGCGGGCATTTAACCACACACCTTATATCAATAAATTCTCAACAATATCAAAATGGAAAACATAGATACATTGAATAATAATTTTTGTCTTAATCCTAGCTTATTTATTGCCACTTGGAGATAAAATAATGATTTTGTAACCTACCTATTTTATAAAACAATGCACTACAGAGTAAAAATATATTCTATTGTTATGGTAACACATTATGTAATAGTTTTGTATTATTTATCTTTGGTCCAAATATTCTTACTATGAAGCTGTATAAGTATATTGCCTTCAGCAGCCATTAGATTAATAGTAAGTAAAATCATACTTAGAGAATTCTTATATAATGCATCATCATCGAGTCTTGCTGATAGCCTCAGATGTCTTTGACTCTCAAATGCAAATTAAAAATCAGGATAATTACTTTAATTAACATTAATTAGTTATCTTTTTTGAAAATTATAGGGAACAAATGAGCATGGCTTACACTAAGCCAGTATATATATATATATATATAATATATATATATATATATATATATACACATACACCAACCCTCCACACGAGAAGGATGTGACACAAGGTCAATTTCTTAAGCAGAGTTTAACAGGTGAATTCAAGTTTTCCTTCTAGACCAGTTACCTAACCAAGGTTAAAGAGCCCAGTCGCCCTACTATTTACCCATAGCTGGAGGGAGAATAGAATTCATACCTTTCCAAGGTTATTTAGCGCTAAGTGAAATGCAATTACCATGTCCAGAAATTGAACTTTGGGGTGACGAGTCCCATTTCCTATGACTTTAACCATTACACCACGCACTTCCTACTATCTGTGTGTAATATATAAGCGTCCAGGGTGGCCTAAAGTCAGTATCAGCCAATCAGTGAGGGAGTTGATCCCCTTTTAACTAGTGCTAGACCAAGGAGATATTTTTGCGGTCTGAAGTGGAGCACCATACCTACCATCAGCTCTTTACTTTATCGCACAGATCCCTGGCCTACTCATATGCTGGGTTTGGCGAGGGCTGGTATTGAACTAGGAACCTTGTGGTTTCTAGCCGAACACTCTACCGACTAAGCTAACCCAGCCTTATTTACTTACTTACTTACTTTTATATATATATATATAATATATATTAATATATATATATGCTATCAACAAAAATAGAGCGGCCAGGCACCTCAATGTTAAGCAAGAAACAGAGAGGGGTGAGGCAGAGTGGAGAGTAGCCTCGACAGAAAAGCAAGCCAGAAAGAGAGAAAAGCCAGCAGCCTCAGAAAGCATCACAGTCTATGTGCATTCAGTGCACCAAAGACTGTCACTCAAGAATTGGCCTGCAGAGTCACTTGCGCAGATGCAGATAAAAATTTTATTTTTTATTTTGGACACTACTTCATCGTCCTTAGTGGACGGAAAGGATCCAATAATAACATCAACAAACCAGGAACCCTGTGATCCCTAGGCTGACACTCTACCGAATGTGCTGGTATTATGAATAGAACACTGACCACCAAAGTTTAGAGAGTCAGGATGAAAGTACTGAATAGTGGCCAAAAAGAATATGATTAAACTATTATAGACTGGACAAGAAAGATATTAAGAACATTTTTATAAAAAGTGATGCTGATAATCACCAGTAATTGTAATAGCCATGGAGATTAGATTGTTATATCACACAGAGGCATTAAAAATCAAAGGCATAGAATAAATAACATTATCAGTAATATGATAATTACATTACCAATTCTCATTTGAAGTAACATTTTATGCTGCTTCTCATAGTTATAAATAATAAAATAACTACCTTTAAGTCTAAAAACAAATCATAAAAATTCATAATTTCATTCTTCATCTTTTACAGCCAATCATAGCTAAGCATTTTTTTTTGTCAGCAATATAGTTATTATAAAAAAAAGAAAAAAAAAGTTTTCCACTCATTGGAAATCACATTAAAAATGTGTCTAGCTAGCTGTATTTAAGAACTTCCACTTTTCTTGACAAAAACTGAATTAGTAAGAAATATAAAATATGAGCATAAGAGGAGTTTAACAGGTTTGAATTCAGAGTTTTCCTTCTCCTAGACTGGTTACCTAGCCATGGTTAAAGAGCCCAATGTGCTTTATTATTTACCCATAAATAAAGGTATGAATCCTACTCTCCCTTCAGCTATGGATAAATAGCAGGGCAGACTGGGCTCTTTAACCTTGGTTAAGCAGCGGTCTAGGAGAAGGAAAATTCTGAATTCAAACCTGTTGAACTCTGCTAAAGAAATTGACCTTGTGTCACATCCTGCTCGTGCAGAGGGGTTGGTTGGTAAATAAATATATATATATATATATATATATATATATATATATATCTTTGAAAGGAAGGAAAAACTCAACACCGTTATTCCATAATAAATTAATTTCGATCAAAATTGGGGCCTTTATAAATCTAAGTTGATTTAATATAGCTCCCCAAAATTTTGTCTCATCAGATAAAGTATATCTTAGAAATCACATATAGAATCATCCCTTACTACCAAGTTTTGGATACCTCTCAAATATATATATACTCTATGTTGGAATATTATTAACAAAGACCTCTTTACTTGTATGCACACATTTCTTTATTCATCTGTGAAACATGAAGGAGCTAACCTTTCAAACATTGATGGAAATTATCACAGCACAAATTCTGCTTGTCCATTTGCTTTGATTCCTCTGGGCTAACTAATCCAAAGATAAAATCTAATTTCTAATTCCTAGAATTTGTACATACATGACTTTAAAATCATCTAATGAAGTCCTAGCCTAGGTCCCAACTGACCTTAGGGGTTATAGCCTGTCAATCACATTGAGTTGATGTCCACCATCCTTAAAGATTCAGACAATCTATTATTTAACAAGTATTGTGCTGCTTGCTCATTCTCACTACAATTCAAGTCACGCTAGGAATATCTCTAACTGTTGTAGTGTCAAGGTGGAATGATACACAAAAGAAACTGAGTGCTTAATATGTTTATTCAGCACCAATATCTGGTGTTAACGGATACATACAAAAATACAGAACAATAAGTTACAAACAATTAACAAGACAAACTTACAAGAAATAGAGGAGGGACAAATGCGGTATAGCCAAACATAGTTAGATCAGACCGAATATTATTCAGCTTATTAATCCACTTTAATTGTAAATTATTTAAGGCTATGAGCCAGTCCATCTGGTAGAGTGCTAAAGGAGTGCTAGCTATTCTACAACACTAATAATTAAAGACGAATATGGTGTATTGAATACAGTATTGTTCCAGTTGAGAATATCATAGAGAGAATGGGTAGAAGTAATAGAAATTTGTTAGGGCCTTCCAATTCAAAATAGCTATCTCAACCAACTGCAAAAAGAAAGGAAAAATTGAGTGAGAGAAAGTTAAATCAAGATTATTATACTTTTTACTTATTGAATTATGTAGCAAAAGCTCTTAAGTAAACATATCAAATGTAATAATTGAATTATCATACTCTAGCATATCCACAGGTCTTGATAGTTAGATATATTAATAATCAGAGCAATATTTATGATACATGCCATGAAACCTTGTCAAAAATGTTATTTTCAATTATTGAAATCTCAAACTAAATATGTGAAATCGTGTTATAATAAAGTCTATGTGATACTGAACTTCTATTCATCGTATTTGTAATGATGTCGATAAAGTTTATTGAAAACGTCTGTAACTGAACCGTTTTTTGTGATAAAATGTTTATAAAATATCAATGAAAGTAAATATTTAGTATTAATTATAGAAGTAGGAGGTAAGTGCATGCAAACAACTCAAAAGTTTCAATAACTGAAAAGTTGAAAACAAATTGTAACAATAAAAAAATGGAAATTTATAATCTGAGAAGAAAAGGATAATATGTTTAAAATGGAATGAAAAGTTCTCTTGACCACTTTTCAGTACTATTCATCCTGACTCTCTAAATTGTACAGCCGTTGTACACAGTATCCTATTCATAATACCAGCATGATACCAGCACGAGTTTTTTGGTACTCAGCATCCTAATCATAATACCAGCATGCTTTATTTCTGAGTTTTTTTGGTACTGAGCTTCCTACTCATAATACCAGCACGCTTTATTTCTGAGTTTTTTGGTACTGAGCTTCCTACTCATAATACCAGCACGCTTATTTCTGAGTTTTTTGGTACTGAGCTTCCTACTCATAATACCAGCACGCTTATTTCTGAGTTTTTTGGTACTGAGCTTCCTACTCATAATACCAGCACGCTTTATTTCTGAGTTTTTTGGTACTGAGCTTCCTACTCATAATACCAGCACGCTTTATTTCTGAGTTTTTTGGTACTGAGCTTCTTACTCATAATACCAGCACGCTTTATTTCTGAGTTTTTTGGTACTCAGCTTCCTACTCATATTACCAGCATGCTTTATTTCTGACTTGTTTGGTACTCAGCTTCCTACTCATAATACCAGCACACTCTATTTCTGAGTTTTTCACTTCTCTTGCATGCCAAGTATACGTGGACAAGCTTCATTCCCTGAGGCTAGCCACATTCTCTTCTACAAGGACCCTTATAAATATTTGCCAACCCCTCCACACAAGCTGGATGCAACATAAGGTCAATTTCTTAAGCAGAATTTAACAGATTTGAATTAAGAGTTTTCCTTCTCCAAAACTGGTTACCTAGCCATGGTTAAAGAGCCCAATTTGCTTTATTATTTACCCATAACTAGAGGGAGATTAGTTGGATGCATACCTTTCCCATGTGTATTAGCGATATGTGAAATGCAAACAGCTTTGTCCAGGATTTCATCTCTGATTGATGAGTCCATTTCCTAAGACTCTAACCAATACAGGGCCCCAGCAGCAAAGCATTGTTAAGAACATAGCACAGAATGACATATACAGGGCCCAGGTTATCTAAAATACATTTATTTTTTAGAAGAAATCTTATTTAGAAATGAAATTGATAATTTGCAGCTAAGATGGAAGACCAGGGAAAATATCTTATATAAAATAAATATTTTTCTATATATTCTATTTATCTATTTGCTTTTTTAGTTTCGTTTATTTAAATGCATTAGAAAGTTAATGTTGAACAATATTGTGCATATGTGTATGTTGTCAACCTTTTTGTCATCATCTCCAACATTGAATTCTTCCTTCATTTAATTTTCCCACTCTGACATGAAGAATTTTCATCTAATTCTCAGTAATGATCAAATTTTTCCCCTTTTGATGTCAGATTTTTTAGAAGCATTAACCTTAAGAGGAATAAATCTGTCCAGTTCAAATTTGGTTCAGTTTATTAGCCATTTTCCTCAGATTTTCGTTCAGGGTCATTCCTTGTTGCGGTTAATCAATTAAAATAAAAAAGAAAGAAAAACAAAAATCAAACAAAGAATAAAACTAAATTCTTGAAAAGAATCTTGCTTGAGAAAAAAATGTCATAAGAATCTCTAAGCATCAAAAAGGCAACTAACTGCTTTGTGAAAGAAGAAAGATTTCTCAAATGATTAGTTATGTGACATTATTATCTCCCTTTTTTATGTGACATTATTATCTCCCCTTTTTTCTTACTTTGACTCTTTTCTCTCTTTTTACTTCCATCTTTTTTTTCTTTCCTTTTTTTGCACTTCTCTAATGTTCCCATCATTTTGTCCTTTTTACCAGCGCTATTCTTCTTCATTTCTTTTATCAACATTTCTTTTCTTTTTTTTTTTTGTTCATGTCAGAGACTCAAGAGAAAAGTGGATTTTCTCTGCTTTGAATTAAGAAGAAAGAAATCTTATTGGTCATATTTTGTTCAACAATTTTTCCTGGAATCTGTGGCATGCACATTTTCCAGAGAAAAAGGACAACGATGACACAAACATAATAATAATAGTGAAAAAACTCTATAATAATAACATTACGTTAAAACTAATGCAAAATTGAAAAAAAAAATGTTCAACATGAACTTTGTAATTTATCAAAATAATTATGTAGTTGTAATAAAAGCAAGACAAAAAAATCTGTTTACATGAAAAGGTTTAAAGATAGGAGAAGAAAATAGTTGAGAGAGTGAAATTTTAATGAACAGCATATGAAGAAAACAGAAATTGATAACTACTGAATCAGTTTAAACCATAGACAAGGCTGTTTGAATTTCACATAGTACCCTTGTGAAAAGTATGAATCCAAGTATTCTCTATTATGCTATGGGTAACTAGTAGGGAAGAGTGGGTTCTTTAACCTTGGCATGATGACCATTCTCAAAGGAGGAAAACATCTAAAATAATATATATATATATATATATATATATATATATATATATATACAAGTTTTGTTGAACTGTACAGACAATTCCTGTCGGACAAGTCTTTGGTTGATCAAAAAAAACGAGACACAAAATCATACCATCATTTCCTACCTAAAGATGGCAAATTGTATTGCCGAAAGTGCTCGTTTTGAAACCTTTGGTGGACTGTTATACCAGTTACACCCTGACACCAGAAGGATGGCCCGGAAATTGGAACGGATCAACCAAAGACTTGTCTGAGAAGAATTGTCGGTACAGTTCAACAAAACTTGTATAAAAGAAAAAATGCACTTATTTTAAAATATATATATATATATATATATATATATATGTAAAATGAAACTGGAAGTGAATCCGACGGTATGTTGAAAAAATGAATAAAGGAAAGAAAGTATAGAATGGATGATATAGGATATTTATCCATGTGTACATTATTCAAACTATTATTATTTCTAAATAACCAAATATATATATATATATATATATATATATATATGTTTTGGTAAACTCTACTGACAATTCTTGTCAGACAAGTTTTTGTGCGATCCTTTCTAACTGACTGGCCATCTTTTTGATATCTGGGTGGAACTGATGTAGCAATCCACCAAAGGTTCTTTCACAAGTGCTTTCTACACATCTTTGTGCCATCATCATTTGTGAAACTGGTGACTGCCCAATCAAATGCACCTGTTCCAATCTATGAGTCAAATAAATATTTTTGGTAATTATTAGTATGAGATCGCAATAATTGAAACCATATGTGCAAATTACTAGTATTAAGAATAGTTATTTGAAGCTGTAACTATTCACTAAAAAGTATTATTATCAGTTACTTGAAACCATGTAGTTGTGCAAGTTATTAGTATCATATAGAAATACTTGAAACCATATAGTTGTGTGCAAAATATTAGATGGAAATACTTAAAACTATGTGTGCAAATGAATGACTATTTAATAGGAACAGTTACTTTGAAACTATATAGTTATTTACTAAGCTTTGCTTAGATGTGGCACAAGGCCGAATGTAAGGGGCACCAATTGAGGCTCAAACTCTTTAATCATTATTTGCCAGTCTACCTTGCGAATCATTACACAACCTGAAACCATAAATATATTTACCAACCCCTCTGCACGAGCAGGATGTGACACAAGGTCAATTTCTAAAGCAGAGTTTAACATGTTTGAATTCAGAGTTTTCCTTCTCCTAGACTGGTTACCTAGCCATGGTTAATGAGCCCAATCTGCCCTGCTATTTGCCCATAGCTGGAGGGAGAATTTGATTCATATCTTTTCCAAGGGTATTAGTGCTATATGAAATGCAAACAGATTCGTCCAGGAATTGATCTCGGGTCGATGAGTCCATTTCCTGGGACTCTAACCATTTGACCATGCACCTCCATATAAGTACTTGAAAAAGACTGATATATTAAAATCCTCCAAAATTGAAAAACTATATAAGTTGAATGGGCCGGGTTAGCTCAGTTGGTAGAGCGTTCGGCTAGAAACCACAAGATTCCTAGTTCGATACTGGTCCTCGCCAACTTAGCATATGAGTAGCACAGGAATCTGTGCGGTAAAGTAAGGAGCTGACGGCAGGTGTGGTGCTCCACCTCAGACACTAAAAGATAGACTCCCTCGCTGATTGGCTGATACTGACTTTAGGCCGCCCCGACGACTTTACTTTACTTACTTATATAAGTTGAAATAATTATTTCATTAAACAGTTTATTTCAGCACACAAGAAAAATGTAAAGCTAAACATTAACATACAGTGTCCATAGTTATTCCTGAGAAATCCTATTCTTTTTCTTAGTTCTCAATCTCTTACAGCAGACAACTTTTTTTTGTTGTTAACTCATGCAAGAACAACAAAATAAACATTAAACTCTTGAGAAATTTTCTTTCTGTTCCACCGAGAGAACACTTAAATACCAATTTCTTCTGCAAAATACTTCCTGCCTCAAAGTCTCATTCTCATGACATTTTTTCCCTGATCCACTGGCTTCAAAATCTTTTTTGTCTCTTCTTTGTAAAAATTCTATCGTCTGACTCAACCAATAAATGCTCATGAAGGAAGATTTAATTAACTTATAGTTCCAAGTGCGCAACTCCCACAGGTCCAAACCTTCCAAAATTTAATGATAAATTTAAAAACAAACAAATATCACAAATTACCTTTTTCTTCTTTTTAACTATTCATAGACTTATTAATTCTTTTAACATTTTTTTTTATTTTAAAAACAGTTATGAGAAAGGCCGACCAAGAACCAGTCCCAAACAAATTAGTTTTACTCTATCATTGGTTACCAAAGTTATGTTACATAATTGTTAGTACCCTAACATTTATGTACAGTAGTGTAGAAACCAAAATGGCTGTTATAAGTTGCAGCCGGCGGCCTTGAAGGATTGAGTGACATGTCTTGACATCAACCTGATCCTCCTTCCAGTGGATACCGTGAGAATTGGTGGAGAAGGCCCCCTTTCGGTCTAGATTAGAAAGACTTAGTTAGTTCAGTATCGACCAAAACTGCAAAGGGAGCAAGTCGCGCTTAGGCGCGTTGTCATACTAACACTCTGCGCAGGTAGTCTGGTGGGGATTTCAGAATAAAATATGATCTAAAGCAAATCGAAGTCTTGGATTATTATCTAAAAACTACCAATGACCCAGGGCTTATGATAGATGAGAAATCCCCAATGGAAGACCAAAGACGAAGTTCAGACGCTAGAAGAAGAAGATAAGTTACCAAAGATGATATATATATATATATATATATATATATATATATAGTCATCCACAGACACGTGTTTCGACTTATGTGTGGCTTGACATTTGTAAGTTACCTACAGCTGGAATTAAAATCAGATCGGTTGGTTGTCAGTCCGACACCTTAACCCTTAGGCTGTCTTCACTTACAGAATGCGAAGGGAACTTTTAACTGTTTTAATACACACATCGCTTTGTATGTAAAGGCCGTCATAGAGTGCTCCATCCCTTATATAGGAGAGCGTTACATTTACGTTTATCGGTATACAACAGTTAAAAGCTAAAAACAAATGCATATACCCTTCTGGTCAATCAATAATGATAAAAATATATATTTTAATAGATTTGTTTTTTTTTTTGGGGGGGGAGGTAATGTTGCTCTTTTGTCACAGTAATTTTATAAGTTTATCATAACCTCACATAACAAATTATATCTGGCAGCAAAATATAGTTTTGTTCATACATTGCATTTTGGTTAGTTCAGATTAACATAGAACAGAGAATTGAAAAATTACCCAAAAACATGATGAGACAAAGTGGGGGAAACAAGGAAGGAAAATTAGTTCAAACAAACTAAAATAAAAAGATGAACTAGTTAAATAAGAGAAAGTAAAATTCAAAGAGGCAATATAACACACATACATAAGATAGAATAGAAGCAGTTTTTCATTCAAATGAGGGAACTTATCTAGGATAAATGTTAAAAAAGATGAAAAACAAATTATGAACAAATTCTTGGCTTTATCAAAGAATTGGGAAAACACTTTCTTTTTAATAATTAAAAAAATTTGCAGAGATCGGATACCATTTAGAGGACTTGCTAAGAGTGATAGCTGATATATACAGATTGTGAGAGAGAGTCAAGATTTTAAACTGCCTACAGCCACAGTTGCAATATCTGATTCCCCAAAAAGTATAGCAAAATAAAAAGCTAAACATTAAATCCTTGTCTATCATTTGAAATATATTACTACAAGAGAATTTGCTGTCTAAATATACATCATTATATATATATATAATCATCATGTCATGCAAGCAGCACGGATATCCATGACAATCTCTCGCCAACCCTCCCTATCACTCATTGACCCTGGTAGGTCTTCTGCCCAGCAACCAGCACCCTCGCATAGTTGGTCAATGATATATATATATATATATATATATATATATATATATATATATTGAAGACACAATCTTCTATAAATATATAAATAAAAAACTTAAAGTTATCAGATATGAATTTATATCAGCCTTTTCAAATTTGATTTCAGAACTTTAAAATAAATTCATATCTGCTAAATTTAAGATTTTCATTTATTTTATACTCCTTGTATGGGAATATATACATATATATATATATGAAATTTAACATTTTGAAAAAACAAATGATGTCATGTAATTTGCTGCCAGAAATCTGTTTCGACCAAATCGATAAATTGGTCTTCATCACGAGCAACATAGACGGGAAAAGAAAGATATCCATAACCGTGGCAGCAAGGGACCAATTTATCGATTTGGTCGAAACAGATTTCTGTCAGCAAATTACATGACATCATTTGTTTTTTCAAAATGTTAAATTTCATACTGTCGGATTAATTTCCATCTATTTTTCACATATATATATGTATGTAAACTTCATTTATATGCATGTTTGAGTTCTCTAAATTGGTTGAATCCTATCTCAGAAATATTTGATATTATTCACACACACACACACACACACACACACATATATATATATATATATATATATATATTATTATTATTTATATTTTGCTTGAAGGCAATTATAAATGCATGTATCGCATAAAATTCGATAATTATAGAAAATAATCTTGACAAGTAAATCCCGCAAAGGATGGCTCGCTATGCAGAACACCGTACAGACTGTTTCGACTTTATTAAGTCTCTTCAGCGATGTATACTAACGACTCCCCTCCGACATATGTGTGTGTGTGTGTGTGTGTGTGTGTGTGTGTGTGTGTGTGTGTGTAGGTTTAAACTCTAGTAAAATTTCAAAGGTTAATGTTCTTTGAAACATGCTATGGTATTTCTTATGATGTTTATTTGTTTCAAGAGTTTGGTCAATTCCTGATAAATCTGACTAACAAATATTTGCAAGGCAATTAGATGTCTGTAGAGTGATATCAATCAAGTATTTCTGAATTGTCAATTTCAACTAAACTAAAAACCCTAATAGATAATACATTATCTCATCTCCTATTTTACAGACCTAAAGTCATACATGGTTGATTTTAATTCCGAGTATAAAGTCATGTTCCCTTTTTGCCATCAGTCTACTCCTGATATATAGTATTAACATCTACAATATTGATTTTATTTTCAATATTCTGAAAATAAATCCTGATCAGATTTTAAAATCAATTATGTTAAAAATTGTGTTGAGCTGGAATTTTAATTGTATGAATGTCATAGATTTTTATAAGTATTAAGTTTCCTGCTAATGGAAAGTGTTTTTTTTTTTTTTTTTTTTTTTTTAATTTAGGCCTCTTATTTGTTGGAGGTGCTAGATCATTTCAAATAAAGTTCATCTATTAGATACTTTTGTAGTGCATAAGAATTGAATGTGTGATTCTTATAATACATTAAAAGGCTCAGAGTAACCTTCTAATGTAGGTGAATAAAGACATAAATAAATCCGTACAACGTACTAACAATACAGACTTTATTGTCTGTATGGAACATGACATATATGGCAGTATAAACAGAGATGACAAAAGTCCTTTGGAAGTAAGAAAGAGTTTGTAAAGAATATGAGTCACTTCATGGACAGACATGGACAGACACACCATACATCTAGTCAATTCTTTTATGAATGCTAGACCAAGAGAGAGATGCAGAGGGCTTCTCGAGCTGAGTTTAAATACCCAGCTAGTAGTGTCACCTAGTGGCAAAACCGTGGCAGCAAGGGAAGATAACTCTTTTGGACACAAGTCCATCCCAGCAGGGGTAGACACTTGCTACAGTGGCATGAAACCTGAAATCCCTGGATAGCCAGATTGATGGTCATCCATCTTGCAAAATCTGTTCACTATTCCTTGTTTTGATTTAGGCTTCAATAATAACATCTCACAGAGGTTGTGTAATGTAATATATGTTTAAATTATTGTAAAATATTCCACTTAATGATAACAATTATTCTGTCTATAATATCATGTTTGTAGTGTAATGGTTATCATCACAGAAAATGGAAATGGCAAACTGAATTCAAATCCTGGACAAAGCTGTTTGCATTTCACATAGCATTGATACCCTTGGGAAAGGTAAGAATCCAACTATTCTCCCAGAGAAGGCTAGACTGGGCTCTTTAACCTTGTTATATTGCAACTGTTCTAAGAGTAAGAAAACTGAATTTTAACACATTAAATTTTGCTTTAATATTGACCATGTGTTGCATCCTAATTGTGTGGAGGAGTTGAGTGTATATATATATATATATATACATCAACACCTCCACACAAGCAGGACATGACGCAAGGTCAATTTTTTAAACAGAGTTTAACAGGTTTGAATTCAGAGTTTTCATTCTCCTAGACTGGATACTTAACCAATGTTAAAGAGTCCAGTCTACCCTACTATTTACCCATAGTTGGAGGGAATGTAGTTGGAGGCACACCTTTCCCAAACATGGGTAAATATATAGCAAAATGTGGGTAAATATGTATAATAGCATCTTGTTAAATCCATTAGTAAATAGATGAATTTAGAATACATCATCATCATCATTAAGGTATGCTGACATTACTGGTTCTCTTGACTGTCTCTCACCATCCATCCCTACTGGTCATCACTATTGGTAAGTCCTCTAGGCAGCATCTATGTAAATTATGCATGCAATGTAAAAATTAGTTTTAAATTTTATGATTCTATCAAAGTATTCATATTCAGTAACCTTAGATAGCATATCTAATATATTTGTAGATAGAATTTTTCTTTTCTAATTGAAATAGTAATTATGATATTTGAATGAATAATAATAAATTTTACTAGAGTTTAAACCTACACACATACACATACACACACATATATATATATATATATATATTTGAACATATATGCCCGCCTAAATTCATTAATTATTAACTAATTAATTTTCAAAAATTAGGTATGATTTCAATTAAGCACATATCCTCCAAAAATTGTTAGCTAAAAGCCATATCAAATAAACACAGTGTTTATTTACGTACTTCTCATACTGTCGTGTAGCAAGTCAATAAAAAGTGGAATATAAATAAGTTCAAAACGAATGAAGAATCTGGGATTGGCAAGCTGGTGTAGTGGTTAGAATCTCCGCCTGTCAGCTTGGCAGTCGAGGTTTCGAGTCACACACGAAGCAGTCTCCCATGTCTATAACCTTGCTGATGAGACCTAATAGGTTGAAATGTACATTCAGGGATTGACATTTTCTCGATTTATTTAGCCTTACATTTGAATATATATGCCCGCCTAAATTCATTAATTATTAACTAATTAATTTTCAAAAATTAGGTATGACTTCAATTAAGCACATATCCTCCAAAAATTGTTGGCTAAAAGCCATATCAAATAAACACAGTGTTTATATATATATTATATATATATATATAATATATATATATATATGTATATGTGAATAATATAAATTATCTCTGAGATAGGATTCAACCAAAATAGAGAACTCAAACATACATGTAAATAAAGTTTATATGTATATTATATATATATATTATATATATATATATATGTATATATATTCCCATACAAGGATTGGTATAATTGGGAGAGACCTTAACCAACCAGATTCCTCAATGAAAAATATAAGGGTCATTTTCAATATTTTAAACTTGTTGGAAGAACCATATAAAAACAGTTATTATGTGGAGAAAAAATGGGTTGTTCTAAAGGTGGGGTGGGGGCGGTTAAATTTGGAATATATGTCACATATAGATCCAAGTGTGACCCACTTAGAAGGTTCCATTACACACATATTGAAACTTTATCCAACAATCTGAACTCTATACTGACTATCATTTCAACCATGTACAGAAGATAAAAATAAATCCCTTTTTTACGATTCAATCTGATCTTTTCCTATTGATTGATTGAAGCATAATCACATTGTACCTGTTAAATGTCAGAGTTCACAACTTGTAAATTCCAATATCTTCGCTTTCATCGCCAGTCAACACTGACTCCAGCAAACTATTAGCGGAAAACAACATACAACATTTTTTTTTTTAAAATCACAAGTAAGTTTATATCACAAGGAATATTTTACAATAATTTAAACATTACACAGCCTCTGTGTGATGTTATTATTGAAGCCTAAATCAAAACAAGGAATAATGAACATATTTTGCAAAATGGATGACCATCAATCTGGCTATCCAGGGATTTCAATGCACATTTATCAAACATTGAATAGACAACTTCATTTTATTTCTCTGAATTTTTGAGATGAAGCTTGATAATTAGTATTGTTTGGATTATTCAGACTGTTGTCTTCATCTTTATTGTTATCTGTACTATTTCTCTGAATTTTTGAGATGAGGCTTGTTAATTAGTATTATTTAGATTATTCAGACTATTGTCCTCATCTTTATTGTTATCTACACTATTTCTCTGAATTTTTGAGATGAGGCTTGTTAATTAGTATTATTTGTATTATTCGGACTATTGTCCTCATCTTTATTGTTATCTACACTATTTCTCTGAATTTTTGAGATGAGGCTTGTTAATTAGTATTATTTGTATTATTCGGACTATTGTCCTCATCTTTATTGTTATCTACACTATTTCTCTGAATTTTTGAGATGAGTCTTGTTAATTACTATTATTTAGATTATTCAGACTATTGTCCTCATCTTTATTGTCATCTGTACTATTTCTATATATATTTACCAACCCCTCCGCACGAGCAGGACATGATAGAAGGTCAATTTCTTAAGCGGAGTTCAACAGGTTTGTTAAATCATTCATTCATCATTGGCAATTCAGTCTCGAAAGACTATGATAAAAGTTTTTGTGTGCCCCTGGAGTTGCAGCGCCTCCTGTGACTATGAAGTCCTATGTTTGAGAAACATTCTCGACCACAGATTTTGCATTTGTAGGTTGTCCCTGTAGATGAGGATGTTCCGATGCTTTGTTGCTGTTGCTTTCTTATGGACCTCTTAGCTTCAGGATTCTGTATCAGGGTGACTTCTGACATATACAGTCCTCTATGGAGATTCTGTCGCCACCGAGGGCGGTCTTGAGCCAAATTTTCCCAGCTGGAAGGGACAATGCCAAAGCACCTGAGGTCATTTACAGCATGCACCTCCAATTAATATAGCCTTTAAGTATAGCATCTTCCTATGTTGTGTAAACTGCCTCTTACTTACTGATATTCCCATTCATCAATCATAGATTGTGTATAAGTGTTTTGTATATAAGTATTCGACTATTCCTTGAGGCAAGATTGCCAAAAAGTTCTTTGTTCAAAACTATTCTCTTCAGAACTGATTTTTGTTAACACCATTGTTTATTTAAATGGATGTGTATTTTTGTGTGTATCTTTCTATCTTTTTCATTTGCCATTAAGACATTTTCCTCTACAAGAGTCAGAAGAAAAGAAATGTATAAAAAAATTAAAATCAATGCACAGAGCAAAGACAAAATAAATACAAATGATTAGAAGCAGAAAAAAATGGATGAATATAGAAAGAGCAATAAAAATGCAAAAAATACATGCACACCCACACACACATATATATGCACTTATATCTATTTCTACAGAGAAATTTATATATACATATGTATATATACATGAATATATATTAACATATACTCCCGCATGTGAACTCATTTAGACAGACTCAGATTCACTATATACATTTATATACTATTCCTTTATATATACACCTATATGGATATATCAGTTATAAACATATTCTTAACAAAATAACAGAAATTCATTCACACTCAGGAACACACTTAGATATGTGTATAAAGCACACACATATATATATATATATATATATATATATATATATATATATATATATATATATCAGTCATCAATATGTCTTTAACAAAATAACAGAAATGCATTTTCATACACATGAACACACCTAGACCTACACATAGATCATACAAATGCAATATGCACATAGGTATAATGATACCTACATACATACTCTCATATACATTTATATAAATATTCATTCATGCACACACACACATATATATATATATATATACACACACACACAAATACAGCTATATGTATATATCAGTCATCAATGTTTTTTTAACAAAATAACAAATGTATTCAAATACATTAACTCACTTAGACATATGTATACAATATACAGGTATATATATTCCTACACATTTATATACATATTCATTCACACATACAGTTATATGTATATATCAGTCATCAATATATCTTTAACAAAATAACAGAAATGCATTTGCATACACATGAACACACTTAGACCTACACATAAATCATACAAATGCAATATACACATAGGTATAATGATACATACATACACTCTCATACAAATATTCATTAACACATACAGCTATATGTATGTATCAGTCATCAATATATATATTTTTTAACAAAATGATTTTATATAATTTGAAAAAGAAATCCACAGTTGGATAGAAGGAAAAAAAATTATAACTACAATAAGAACAACTATTACAAATATCTTTACTTATAAAAAATGTCTGGATAATGATCACTGGCAAAGTCTTAACAAGTTGAACAAAGATATTTAAAAAAAAAAAAAAAATACTGAAATAATCTGTTCATCTAAGAGCAGAAAATGTGTTAGTCAGTCACTGTATGATTTTTCATGCGAATATAAAAAAAAAAATGATTTCAAAGGTAAAAATTTTAAAGAATAATAAAAAATCATAAAGAAAAATCTAATAATAACAATAATCCGAAGAGTAATAAGTGGAGGAAACTAAATTAGCCCGAGGCAATATGGGTGTGGCTGATTGAGGACAGTTAATCACTGGGAATTGTGCAAACAAGTTGGACATAACTATTTTTCAAAATGGTACAATCCCAATCAATGTTTACTCCTGTGAAAATTCATACAATAACAATGGAGCAGTGAGAAGATTTATCATCACTGGAGAGGTAGTGTTAAAATGTTTCTTCAGTAAATTAAGACTTACTTAACAAATAAATTCCTGTCTCTACCAATTTATCAATTAGGGAGAAAAATCATAGGCACAGTGATGCTGATAGTTTTTTTTAAAAAATTTTGTGCATCATGGGATGCACTAAATTATCTTATATATACGTTGTCATTTTGCAGTGGACTTTGTAGCATTCGGGTTTGTATTTGAGTTACTACCGTTTGTTGCCTTACCTTCCCAGTTCGACGGTAATTGGAACTTTAATTATTCTTCACATATTAGCTTTGAATGGGTCCCCAGGAAAATATATGAGTCCCAACCAAAGTTTCTTAATAGATTATAGGGGTTTTATTTATGATCTGGAAAAACGACTAAAGCTATCCAACTCCTACCTTGTAACCTGTCCTGTGTAATTCGTTTCAAATAAACGAATTGAAATGTATTTAAAGTTAGCTTGAAATGGTGAGGGAAGAAAAAAGAAAAACCCTGGGATGCATGGAAATGATTTTTGGGTGTTAGGTACCTATCAGCATCTCTATAGGTAATATTCAGACCCTAAAAGCAATTGAGTAACCAATTAAATTTTTTTTACCTTTATCCTACCTCATTTTTTTGTAGTTTAACAGAAAATCAGCCAGGACATTTTTTAAAGAATTTATAAACCTTAGCTTAGTCAAACATACAGGCCTTAGATTGCTTACAGTATGTGTTGTTTTTAAGTGGTTACCCATCTAATTACTGAGCCGATTCTTCAATGCTTAACTTCAACAATTTAGCAGGGACTAGTGCTCTAAGTGTAACTTGAAATTCATTAGATTATTATCACTAGATATAAATTTGATATAGATCCCCCTTTTATTAAAACCAAATTAAGGAATGTGTTATTTGTATATGTAAAATATTCAATAATATATGCATTTACCCAACCCCTCCGCTTGAGCAATATGCAATACAAGGTCATTTTTTTCCTTTTTAAATGGAGTTTATCAGTCTGGAATTTAGTTTTTCTTCTTCAAGACTTGTTGCCATTCAAAGTTAAAGAGCCCAATCTGCCCTACTATTTATCCATAGCCAAAGAGGGAATAGGTCATTTCATATACTTCCCAAGGGTATTAGCACAAAGTGAAATGTAAAGGTGCTAGGGCTTGACATGACCAGCCAATTAATTGGAGGGGGCCTCTCCGACCGCCCATCTAGCCCAAGATACGTCCAAAGTGGAGTATTGCAAGTCATGAACTGCCCGTCCACCTGGGTTCTATCCTTAAGCATTATGGGTTGCCACCCACAGCCAACAGGTGGCCCCATTGGGGGAGTCTTACCCCTCTGCAGAGGTGCATTCTAACGCCCCAGCCGACAGGACGACGATGCCCTGATGATGGTTTGGTAAGCAAACTAAAACATTACAACATTGGCTTTTACAATAAAATATCCATTTGAAAACCTTGTTTTTCCATTTTTTTATATACTTAAATTTGGGTGTAAAATATGGAAATGAATTTCATACATAGATACACATGTGTGTATATATATATATATATATATATAAAATGTTTTCACTTTAACAGCATTTTGTGGTGTTTTGATATCTATATATATATATATATATATATATATATATATGTTATCACAATCTTTACATGGGATAATGTAAACAGTGGTGTCTGAAATTTTTTGAAGATAAATTGACAGTTTTAATGCCAAGGCTATTTAAACCATTTTCTATGAGGTTAGTGGAAGAATTATTTGGTAAAATCATGTTATTAGAAAGCAAATTGTTGGAGGTAGACCATTTTCTTTTATGGATTTTGAAGGCGTTAGATTTAGCAAGTTGTACAAAATATGTATATATATATATATATATATATATATATATATTCTAGTGGTATTTTTGCTATTGTTATTTGGTTGGATACCATTTTGGACATAATATAAAAATAATAAAAGAAATAGGAATGTTGGTGAAGATAACTTGTGCGTTAAATGAAAGCAAAACTTTGACAATGTAGATTTTATATTCTTATTTGCTTTGATCACGAAACTGTCAAACAAAAACTGGCGTTACATGTATGAGTTGGGTGGAGTTACCCCCCCCCCCCCGCAAAAAAAAAGAATAAAGAGAGAGAAAAAGATGGATTAAAAATAACTGACTTGCTCATATTCTGTTTTTTTGTTTTTTGTTCATTTTTGCCTGTTGCCTTAGATAACAAAAATCAGAGATATTATTGTATAATAAAGAAATTAACTCTAATCTCAATAGAAAAGTATTCTTTTCTCTGTGACCTAAACCACCAACACTACCACCAACCATTTCTATTTTCAATATCTAATGAGAGTATTGTCAACTGATTTATTTTTATTCTACTTGTTGGTATTCTAATGTTCTGTTCTTTTTTCATTTCTTTATTTCTTTATCAATGAAGCATTTTGAATTCGTAATCAGGTTATTGGTCTTCTTTAACAATGCTGTCTATAAAAGTGCTTTCTTCTTTTATTATTCTTTTTTTTTTCTTCTTTTTTACTTTTCTTCTGAAATTCTATTTAGGTGCAAGGATTCTTTTCATGAGCATTAACTAGTTCAAAAAAGATTTAGTAGGCAAATAGATTACCAGATTTTTTTTTATCAAAGAAAGAAAAATTAAAAAGAAAAATCAGTTGTTTTAGCTTTAAATTTTATGGAGTGTATATTTTTTCTTTATGACCAGTCAAGGCAGAGAGAATAGAATGAATCAGTAAGGGCACCATTCCTTGCTTTTGAGATTATTACAAGAACATTTTTATACACACACACAGAAAGAAAAACAACTATGGGTAGGATGTAACACATGGTCGCAAGTGTGGGGCATTCAGTTTCAAGAAATTTAAAAAAGAAAAAGCATTAAAGATTATTGAGGTCAGTTAGTCTACTGTTGGTTTTAATAACAGCAGCTAACTAAGTACAACTCAAGCAGTGTCCAAGACAGTTGGTATGAATAGGAATCAAGAATGATCCATCCATGAATCTGGGTGATTTGGGTGATTCCATTCCTTGAGTTCTGATTGGCTGCTTGACTGCTTGATTTGAATGACATTGTGGAGTCTTATATATACTTTGTCATTTTGCAGTGGACTTTGTAGCATTCGGGTTTGTATTTCAGTTACAATTGTTTGTTGCCTTGTCTTCCCAGTTCGATGGTAATTGGAACTTTAATTATTCTTCAAATATAACTATTATATTATTATTCTATAAAATCTAGTTATTCCAGGAATTAAATTTTGCAGACACCTCGTTAATTCAAGGTACATTTTGATATTGAACATTTTTATTGCTATTGAATTATTATATGTATCTACCAATCCCTCAACACTAGCAGGATGTGACATAAGGTCAATTCTAAGTGGAGTTTAACAGGTTTGAAAACAGTTTTCCTTCTCATAGACTGGTTGCCATACAATGGTTAAAGAGCCCCTTTCTGCTCTACTATTTAGCCATAGCTGGAGAGAGAATAGTTGGATGCATACCTTTGCCAATGGTATTACTGCTATGTGAAACATTACCAGCCTTGTCTGTGATTTTGAATTTGTTTTGCTGTGTCCCTTATCCTACGATGATACCCATTACACCACTGGTACTATTGAATTAATCAGCAAGAAATTGATTCTTAAGATTAGATTAAAAACTTTCAGAAAAGAAACTTCAATTATCAATTCTGATTTAACACATTCACCGGATACAATCCGCTGGTGGATCATGTTATATATTTTTTTGTATACACCCAACCAGTGGATCAATTCACTCTAAAAAAAAAAAAAAATATTGGACAATCCACCAGCGAGTTGTATCCATTGAATGTGTTAAATGAGTATTTCAGGAAAGAAATTCCATTCCCGGTCCATCTCTTTGATTAAAAATCTCTGAATGCATTTTTCTATTTATTCACTTTTTTTGGGGGGGGGGGGTATTTTCCTTCTTTTTTTTTATTATCTACAACATAAGACATATAATTTGATGTTTTTGTTAAATCATCCTCTTCATTTTTTTTTTTTTTTTTAGCTGACCAATTCTGTAATATTCCTCAGGTGAATTGAGATTTACAAATGCTGGACATTTTTAAGTAGATTTTCAATGCTATTTCTCTGTATATTTTAATTTTTAAATATCTTAGTGAATATAAATCAAATCTTCATAATTTTTGCACAAAAAGCAAGAATCAGTGATATTTTATGTGTGTGTGTGTGTGTGTATGTATGTATGTATATATATATATATATATATATATATATATATATATATATATATATATATATATTTACTTTGTCGATAATTGTATTTTCTTAGTTTCATGCAGACATACATACACCAACTATCCTTTATATATTTATAGATATAGCAATAAAGATGAGGGCAACAGTCTGAAAAAATACAAATAATACAGCCTCATCTCAAAAATTCAGACAAATAGTAAATAAATAGGAAAAGAAATAATAGGGATATTTTAAAATCCTTTTTTTTTAAGTTTTAAATCGTATACTATTTATCAGAATATTAAAGCAAAATATTTATTATTTCCCACTTGCAATTTTCTATTATTTTTCTCCTTATGATTATATTTCTATTCTAATCATATTTAATGTTTAGGATTTTTATTGTAATCATATTGAATTGTCTTAAATAAAATTCAACAGCATTGACGCAACAAATATTTTCAACTATTTACTTGATGTTTCCTGATCTAAAAGAGGAAATAAAAACTCAAAAGCTGTATTATTTACAAAAAGCAGAAGAAAAAAAAGATATAATTGTCAAAAATAAAGAAAACTTAAAATTATGAATTCACAAGAGTAAAAATCAGACCGAGTCTGTCTGGTGGAGGTGTTGATTTCCCAGAGTAATGGGCGTAAGTTTGATATTTTTTAATCGTGAGAGAAAATTGAAGGGAACTTCAATGGAATTAAAAAGACACTTGGGAAGTTATTTGAAATATTGATGTCAGTTACCCCCCTCCCAAAATCCAAAAGTTGTGGATTTACCGCACTAGGAAAAGAAATTCTAAAAACTACAGATATTTTGTGTGCAAAATATATAGACATACACAGATGCTGATAGGTATGTGTCATGCATCCCTGATGCACAAAAATCTAAAAGGACACATTAAAATCGTATATATGTATCCCAGTGTTTTTCGTTTTTCTTCCCTCCCCATTTCAAGCTAACTGTAAATACATTTCAATAGTTTCTTAGAAATGAATTACATAGGATAGGTTACAAGGTAGTTGGGGGCCCATAAATTTTCCCGGGGACTCATTCAAAGCAAATATGTGCATCTCAGGATGACCTAATCAAAAAGCTATCAGCATCACTGTACATATGTGTACTTATTTGAGTCAGTATTTATTTATAGGGGATAGATATTTACAAACTCCTCCACCCAAGCAGAATGTGGCGAAAAGGTCAATTTCTTGAGCAAAGTTTAACAGAATTGAATTCAGAGTTTTCCTTCTCCTAGAATGGTTGCCTACAAAGGGTAAAGAGCCCAATCAGCCCTATGTGAAAGTTAGACAGTCTCTTCCAAGATTTAAAATCTGGTTGTCAAGTCCATTTACTACGAAAATAACCATTACACCATGTGCCTCTATTTATGTTTATATATATATATATATATATATATATAATATATATATATATATATTATTAAAGAAATGGATACAACAGAAACCTACTCGAGTTTCACCATTAGGATCTTCAGTGGATTTAACCCTGAAGATCCTAATGGTGAAACTCGAGTAGGTTTCTATTGTATCCATTTCTTTAATAGATTTGCTCTACTTTGTATTGAGCACTTTGTATTTGTTTTATCGCGGACTTAACCCCTGGATTCTGTGCACCTCCAATGATCGTGCCCATATTCACCGGTAAGCCACCTTTTATCTATCTATATATATATATATATATATAGTCTAACACTTGGACTCTAACAAAACGACTGGGAAAAAAACTAGATGGAACTACAAATATGCTGGAAGTAGCAGTCTACAAAACAGTAGTTGTACAGCTACTTCTCATCTCACAAACATTTCAAGTAAGACAAGCAGCATATAGACTGCTACGGCTGGAGAAGAAAGGACAAATTCATAAACCATGTTCTTCTATGGACTCCTAACATGGATACAATGTTGGTTGACCAGCAAAATCTTACATTTACCAGATCTGTGCAGACACTGTGGTGCCATCTAGACGACTTACCAAAGAGCAATGTCACATAGGGACAGATAGCATGAGAGAGTCATGGGAATCTATGCTTTCGATGCCTCGATGATAATGATTATATATATATATAATATGTATTAAAAAAAGATCTTTTGTTAGCCTTGACGATTGCTCCACAATTAAGTTTGAATAGCATGAAACCAACAGTAGCAGACTTGTATGAATACAAATAAAATATATAATAAAAATATATATTAATTATATATATATATATATATATTATATATTAATAACCAGCTAAAATATATATTAAATTATATAGTATATATAGACATAATAGATATGGCCGGGTTCAGCTTCAGTCGGTAGAGCGTGGACTAGAAAAACCACAAGGGTTCCTAGTTCAAACCAGCCCTCACCAACTCAGCGTATGAGTAGCATAGGGATCTGGTGCAGTAAGTAAGGAGCGTGAATGTAGGTGTAGCGCCCTATCTCCAGATGCTACACAAATTTTTTAAAATCTTCCTTTTTTAGTGCTAATAAAAAAGGGGATAGACTCCTCGTGATTGGCCTGATACTGACTGTAGGCCATTCCAATGATTTTACTTGTTTACTTTTATATACATATATATATAGTAATATATATAATGTGTGTGCCCTTTTTGTCTCATCACTAGGTTGAGTGTATGGTTATGGTCTGAACATTTTGGGAAATTCTTATTTTCAGTTTGAATGGTTCAAATAAGAATATCCCTAATTGTGTCACCTGTGCAATAGGTAACTTTGAATGATTTTTTTGTCCATTCATTGACCACATTTACAAAACTGGTTACTGTCCTCATCTAATATAATAAACAAATTGTAAACTTATCTATTCCATAGTTCAATCTCAGATCAGAGAATTTATGCAATTAATTTTAGTTTATTCACCATACACATTAAATCAAAATCTACATGTTATATGTCAGAATTTTAAAAAAGTATTATACATAAAAAAAAATACTTTTTTTTCCAAAACATAATAGAATAGAAATGTTTTTTAAAAGCCAACCAGCACAACAATAATTGATTATTATACAACATTTATGGTGGATGGAATTGCAGCAATGATTAGCAAGAGAATGGGTAAAAGCCAGGATTTGAATGATGGTGGATTATTTCTACTTTGGGAGATTCTTGCCAACACAATTTCCCTACCCCTGATATCTCTATAATCTGCCTCTGTGCCAAACTTGTTGAATTTAGTATAACATTGATTTTGTGGTGTGAGGCCACATATAGAGGTAGATCAAGTACTTATGGA
>CM042157.1:9533661-9618661 GCA_023376005.1 Doryteuthis pealeii
AAGGCGACACAGAATCGCTCGAAAAAAAGGATTTGGGTGACTATATTACAACTTCTACATCCAAGAGCGAAAAGATCGCAAGAAAAATTGAAGGACCATGAAAAAACTCCTCAGACATTGAATTGTCTGTGGGCGTTTAACGACTTGTTAAAAGATATATTATATATTATATATAATATATAGTGTGTGTGTGTGAGAAGGGAGAGAGAGATGGGAGAGCAAAAGAGAAATGGATAATAGTGTGTGTTGTTTTTGTTGATGGTTTGTCAGAAATCAAAAACTGAATATACAAACAGGGTTGATTGGACTACAAAAGGCATTTAGCAACAATCCAACAGTAAGAAATAGAAATTATACCAAAATATAGCCATAGACTGAACTTTTTAACCTATAAACTTATCCCTCGAAGCAATTTCCGCAATCATTTAGCAACAAACAACTGGAGGCAACTAAACAGTCAAAGATTAAGTAAGTCATTGAAGAAAAAAACATAATAATTGTTGACAAGATATTAAAAATCAATCGATCATTAACTACCCTGTTTGTTGTATAGGATGTACACAGAAATACCTCTCATCATTTTAAACTATCATCTGTGTGTGTATGTGAACTTAGGCAAGTGACAATGGTAGCTCTATTTTAGCTAATGTAGTACCAATATTTTTTCAGACATATGCAGATAAAACCATGGCTTGAACACTGTATGTTTGCTGTTGAAAAACTTTTTTTTTTAAAGACTGGTGAATCTGTAATTGTTACACAGAGAACTTCATGCTCATTTCATGTTGGCAGGGTAATGATGCTGTTCTGGTTAGAACATCATACAATTATAGGTTCAAAATTTCAGAATCACAGGTTCATTGATTAAGAGAAAGCCAACTGGAAGAATTAGATGATGTTAATTGCTAAAAAGTGGCAGAAATACTTCCAGACACGATGACATGATTTTGGTCTTTTTGTCAAACTTTAAAAACATGCCAATCAAAGTCAAGATTGTAACTGGAAAAAAAAATAGTAATCACTTAGCTAGATGAGCTACCATGCCACTTGCCTAAGTTCACTTGTACTACATAGGTTAATACTTTTTAAAAATTCAGAGGTATTTGTTGCACCCTGTATAATACACAAAAACAAGTTTTTTAAATTACCATATCTGTATTTACATATATAATAATTAATAATAATAATAAAAAAGGTGCATTAAATACTCCACAAAGTTTGATATGCTATTAATTTAAAGAAACCAAAACCTTTTCGCACACATCTTGTACATGCACACACACAGATTAGATAGATAGATAGATGTCAATAGACTGAGATAGATAGAATAAGATAAAATATACTTGAAGATTTCCCAAAATTTTAAAAGATTTCAGTGATATTAGATTTTTTTTTTGTTTATTTCTGGGATCATTGTACATGTCTATTCAGATTTTTTGTACACAGCATTAAATACCCCACAAAAGTTGATATGCTATTAAACAAAAACCCAAACCAAACCTTTTGTACACATCTTGTACACACATACAAATTCAAGAAAATGAAGAGTGTATTAGTCATGATATATATATTGTATGTGTGTATGCAGGAGGGATATCAAGTATAGTTTTGGCAAATTTCAGGAAGTATGGAGGTTTATCTTAAATACAAGTACTGACTTGTATTTAAGATAAACCTGCACACTTCAATTAGAAGAATTAAGTTAGACAAAGTGTTAACCAATAGTTGAAGAAGATGAATAAGTACAGAAAAATCTAAAAATGAAATGATAAAAAAAAAACATCAACAGAAAAAGAAAAACAAAAGATTGATTAGTAGAACACAAAGTTATTGGTTATAGATCTGTTGAAATGTGTTGAAGAAGCAGTAAGAGTAATAACAGAAGATCAATGATTGATTGGAAATATTACTGATCGATAAAGCAAATGGGGAAATATAGTTCAGTTACTTGAATTCCTGGGATGAAGATAAGAAGCTCAAAAGAAGTGGATATGGTTCAAATTCTTCATTTTATGCTAAAAGCATTTCATTACTTGATAAAAAAAACTAAGAATATTTCTGGTAAATTATTAATTAGGATTTTGCTTTAAAATGTACCTCAATTAATATAGATATTTTTATGTATACTTTAATTGTGTATTTACTTTTTGAGCTGAGAAGAGAGTGTTAAATGACGATTCAATACCTCTGGTTCAGCTATAGTTCAGTTCCTTGAATTCCATGGATGAAAATCAGAAGCTCAAAATAGTAGATATGGATCAAATTCTTCATTTTATGCTAAAAGCATTTCATTACTTGATAAAAAAAAAACAATAAGAATACTTCTGGTAAATTATTAATTAGGATTTTGTTTTAAAAAGTACCACAATAAGATAAAGCACGGGATCCTCCTAGGCTCTGCACCCCAAAATCTCTTAGGGAAGAATTTGAACAATAAACCTATTTTCTTTTACCATATATACATATATATAAATTGTCGGCTATCGCCATCTCAAACATACTGTTTGTTTACTTTCATACTGTCGTGTAGTAAGTCACCCAAAAATGTAACATATATCAGTTTAAAAAGAAACAAGAAATCTGGAAAACCAGCTAGTGTAATGGTTGGAATCCCCACCTGTCAACCTGGCAGTTAGGGTTCGAATCACACACAGAGTACTTTCCTGTCTATAACTCTGCTGATGAGGCATAATATGCCGAAATGTACATACAGAGATCGACTTTTTCTCGATTTGTTTACGCCTTACATTTAAACAGATATGTACGCCTAATTCATTAATTATCAACTAATTAATTTTCAAATTAGGTATGACTTCAATTATGCACATATTCTCACAAATATATATATATATATATATATATATATATAGTCCACACCTGGCTCCTATAATATGTATTAGATTAAAAATCACTTTATATATCAAATAAAATGAGCCCAGTTTAAAAATGTTTTTGACAAAAATATTTTTTAATTATTTTATACAATTTTGGCAAAAATATTGATTTATATTGTGAATAAGTTGATATATAGGTGCACAATATATTCATTTCTCAATATATTATAAATATATTGTGCTCCTATCTGTCAACTGGTCTACAATATGAAAATATATTTTTGTCAAAATATATGAAATGTGTTTACTTCTTTTTTTTTTTTATAGTAGACTATCAAATAGAATCTTTTGTTGCTTTTATTCTAATATTTCAACCAATCCATATTCAAAGACTTCTTCAGGTGTACAATCCATGTGAGAAAAAAAAGAAAAGAATAATTTTTTTTCTCCTGCAGAAATAACAACAGAAAAGGATATCTAAATAAAAAATAAAAATCTAAAAAAATATGGCAGATATAGTGATTTGACCAAATATATCATGCAGTATTTTTATTATCAATATATTTGTCACCAATTTTTTTTTTTTGTTTTTTTTGTTTTTTTTTTTGTTTTTTTTGTTGTTTTTTTTTTCATTTATTCTATTCATTTATTTGTGTGTGTGTGTCACTATTTTCTAGTTTGTGCCTGAAGAACAAAAAGAGAGACTTCTCTTGCTTTACACATGGTATATTCATGATATTCCACACTCTTGTGGAAGTATCTTTATTCCACACTTCTATGGGCGTATATTTTTTGAGCTTCTGATTTTCATCCATGGAATTCAAGTTATTGAATTGTCATTTAACACTCTCTTCTCAGCTCAAAAAGTAAATACACAATTAAAGTACACAAGTATACATAAAAACATCTATATTAATTGAGGTACGTTTTAAAGTAAAATCCTAATTACTGATTTCCCACAAATATTCTTATTGTTTTTTGTCTATTAAGGTAACTAGCAAAATAAAAAAACGCCCTCTGGGCGACGTAAAATAAATATTGCCTGAGGGGATGGGAGTTGAAAATTTAATATCAGAGAGTTTGTATCATAAGTAAAGTAAAATCATCAAATTTATTAAAGGAGTAAAAAATAAAATAAATTCATTAAAGGAGTAAAAAACAAAAAAAATTGAAATGGAAACTTAGTTCTGATAACTTTAAATATATATCAAAATAAAACAAACTATATATATAGATAGATAATACCAGGTATGTATTTATTAAAACTTGATTAAAAAACCAATGAGGACTGTCTAACATTGCATGTTCAAATTTTGAGTGTATTTATTCTATCTCCGTCGGTAGAGCATTTGGCTAGAAACCACAAGGTTCCTAGTTTGATACCGGTCCTTGCCAACTCAGCGTATGAGTAGCACAGGGATCTTTGCGGTAAAGTAAGGAGCTGGTGGTAGGTGTGGCGCTCCACCTCAGACACCAAAAACAATCTCCTCTGTCTAGCGCTATTGAAAAGGGGATACACTCCCTCGCTGACTGGCTGATACCGACTTTAGGCCGCCCCGACGACTTTACTTTTTACTTTTATGACAATTTTAGGTAGTGTGATGTAAGCAATGACATATTTTTTTGTTACAGACAAAAACCGGAAGCGAATCTCCATTATTAATAGATATGCCCCAAAAGCAGAATCAGCCATGCCTATCAATCAAATTACGGTTTCTATAGAAGCAGAATAATCTTTATATTTTATCTTTTACTACTGACATTCAAACAGATACTAAATAAACAAATGTCCATACAAAATCAACAAAAGACAAAATAACATTCACACTTTGATTTTTCTTTTTGACCATTTTCTATTTCTACCCCACAGGACTTATGTCACATGACGTCTATTTCACAATTCACTGACTGTCTTTCACACCCCAACTGTTATTCACCGTAGTACATGTGTGGATCTAGAGACCAATTTAACCAACCAATCAATATAGACACATTCAATGCAAATCAAGTAAAGAGAAATTAAAATCTACTTGCAGTACTGTCGCATGATGTCAAATCAGTTTTTCTTCAGCAGGAAAAATAAGTCTCTTTAGAAAATTGTTTGCGGAAGTTGAATTTTTTAATCTTTTCATTAGGTGGGGGAAAAATAAAGGATTATTTGAAAGAATTTAACTCGCACCCTCTCAGGCAATGTCTTTCAAAAATTAATTTTCACGACGCTCGGAGGGTGTTTTCTGTTGCTAGTATTAATAAGAAATACTTGGTGGATACTACTGGCAGATTTCCTTCCAGGAATATTCCCTATTATTTGTTTATCTGTTTTCTTTAATTCTCAGTGATTCTCAGATGTAATTTCTAAAAAGGTTTAATTTGATATCTCTCTCTCTCTCAAATTATTTAAAGGATTATTTGAAGGAATTAAATCAGCATGCTTTTTCTCTTGTTCTACCAATATTCATTGGTACATCACAATAATAGAGAAAAGAGTCATGGAATAAGGACATAGTAAATCCATTTTGTCAACAATCTCCTGAAACTGACCATAGGCCACTCTGCCTATTTTACTTTATTTATATTAATAGAGAAAATATTTTGGCTTTGTCATTTAAAAATAAATTTCTCCCAATAATGAAAGTTCAGTAGCATAGTTACTGTTTCTATAAATAGTTTCATGGATTTTTCTTTGGGTTATTTCGTTCAAATTCATTTTTGGAAAAGCACATTTAGATTGTATCATATTCCATTAGAAATAAATAAATAAAAAAATAAAGAAAGTTATGCTATGCACCCACTTTATAGGGCCAGTTTAGCTCAATTGGTAGAGTGTCTGACTATGAACCACAAGGTTCCTGGTTCGATACTGGTCCTCGCCAACTCAGCATATGAGTAGCACAGGGATCTGTGCGGTAAAGTGAGGAGCTGATGGTAGGTGTGGAGATCCACCTCAGTCACCCAAAAACAATCTCCTTGGTCTAGCGCTAGTGAAAAAGGGATAGACTCCCTTGCTGATACCAACTTTAGGCCACCCCGACGGCTTTACTTACTTATGCTATGTATCTAAATATATTCCTGCATAAAGTGCTTAACTGTTGTGGCCCTGTGCCAGACTATGTTATGCTTCATAAATATCTGTTTTCTGTGCCTACATTTATTTTTTGTGATTAGAGACCTTTGACTTTGTGCCAGTCTGATCAACAAATCATGTTTATTATCATCTATTGATATTACCAAACATCTAAGAACTTCCAATCACAGAAAAGTAATCTTTCCAAATTAGGATGATCTCCATCTTGTTTTTCCTTCAAAAATACCAAGATTACTTTTTCTAAAGCAATTGCATAGTTTTCATTCTGATCCCAACCCAAAAGCAGAAAAGGTGTATTCATCTTTGCTACGATCACTTGTAACTTAGGATTTGAAACAATAAGGATCTTTTTCTTGAATTTTGTCAGACATGGCTGAAGGTAGGAAATTTATCACATTTCATCTTTATTTTTGTTCAATTTTTCAGATGAGGCTTGATAATTTGTGTTATTCTGATTTTTCAGACTATTGTCCTCATCTTTATTGTTATGTATACACAACGTTTCAGCTGATGTGCCATCCAACGTTTAATCCTGTAATAATAATAAGTAATTTTCAAGTAGAAAATCTTGTTTTCTTTTTACTGTGGATACAAAGTTTGTTTTTTTTTTAAACATGTTTGAGCAAACAAAGAATTGAAGAACTTATGAAGATCTCATCCAAATAATTATGTCATTATTATATTTTTTATATACTACAAAAAAGATGAGAAAAACTGTTTCAAAAATCAAAATTATACATATCAAGCCTCATTTAAAAATTTCAGACAAATAAATGTAAGATTTAAACTAAAATTTCTATTCACTAAAAATGTGTTTATGCTTAGTTCTATGGTTAGGAATTTTGAGGTTCTTCCCAACTCTGTCATATAAAACAGTTTACTTAGAAACTCATGCTGAAAAAACTGTTGTGATTAATGTGCAAACAAAATAGATTCTTTGATTGTCTAAGAATTTACCATTTTGTAATTTCTATCATTTACCTTTTATGGATTTTTATTGAATACAACTGAATGAGGAAATTAGATATTGATGTCATTTGTATTAGAGAAACATAAGGAACTGCAATAACCAAAATTCTTTATCCTATAATTGGAGTAAATACTGAAAAGAACTGAATAAGTCATTACTTCTTGTTAACCGATTCTGTCCTTTCAGAATATTTTTTATCCAATCAAATGCTTTTTGTGATAATCCAAGAATTTTCAGCTGAGAAGTTCTTCCATAATTTACGAGTCATTCAAAAGAAAACAAAAACACAAAACAACAGTTTTTTTTTTCTCTTTCTATCTTACTTTTTTTTTCTTTCATCATCTGTTTATTCATTCTTTCTTTCTTTCACTTTCATTTCTTTATTCATTCTTTCTTTCTTTCACTTTCATTTCTTTATTCATTCTTTCTTTCTTTCACTTTCATTTCTTTATTCATTCTAACTTACTTTCACTTTCATTTCTTTATTCATTCTAACTTACTTTCACTTTCATTTCTTTATTCATTCTAACTCACTTTCACTTTCATTCTAACTTACTTTCACTTTCATTATTCATTTCTTTATTCGTTCTAACTTACTTTCTCACTTTTCCTGATATCTGGCAAGAGAAATCATAAATGTTTGATAAGCAATTTTACTCCAGACCCCAAGCAAAAAATAAAAAAATAAAAAATAACAACAATCACAGTAACTACAGTGTTAACGAATTTAGATGCTTCTTTGCTGAAAATTATCAAATTGATAAAAAAAAAATAATACAAATCCCAGAAATGCAAGAAACAGAAGATAATATTGAAAAATCGATTTTTGTTGTTCTTTTTATTGATAAAGAACAAAAATAAATGGCTCCCATCAATTTGAACAGTAAATTTGCAAAGTGAGACAGGTTTGAATTGATATGGAGATCAGAAATCAAAATAAAAAACAGAGGTTCTTCTTTTTTTTAAAGATAAAAGTCATTGTCTAGACTGTAAGTAAAGTGCTAATATCCAAAGAATATTTTTTAAGAATGTATATATATTCTTGTTTAACACATACATACACTTTAATTCATAGACACTTCTGAAGATTCATGCAACAGGGTGAAGCTGAAGTTGAATTTAGAATATGGTGTTCTGACAATTCTCAATGAATGCTTTATGAAAATAATGCATTTTATAATACTAAAAAAAGTATAAAAGCATATATGAAAATAGTATATATATATTTTGCTGAAGTGAATGTTATATGCATATATATATATACATACACACATATATGTATTTATATACACTCACATTTTACATATGTATATATGTGTGTGTGTGTGTTTTGGTATATTCACAAACAACACAAAGTTTTTATTTTTTAACTAAAAACAATCATCTTTGTCTCCCTACAATATCATTAATTAATTCTATTATTCAAAATAAAGGTAAGTAATCTTATATAACAATACTTAATTGTAATTCAAACCAAACAATAAATGGTAAGATCTGTACATACATACATACACACCAATAGTCCTTTGGGTAATTCCATGTCAAATCATCCAGGCTATGTCACTCACCCCCTTCAATTTTTCTGAAATTTTGTTCAAATGTGGGTTATGTTAACGTTAGACAATCACCAAAATTTGAGCTTTCAATGATTTCTGATTTGCAAAATTTTAATTGATGTTGAAGGTTCGGTTCAGAGCAAAAACGAAACTAATAAACCCTGCTGTAATATTTGACACTGCTGTTCATAATGCATCTTTATACGTCACTGGTCACAAATTTATTTTAACCATACTTAATTGTAATTCAAACCAAACCATAAATGGTAAGATCCAAACATGTTATTCGCAAATTTATTTTCTGTATTTAGCAAAGAATATTTTTGTAGAAACTTTATTTGCATTTTATTTAAATGTTTTTTTAACAAATGTGTTTTTTCTCTGATTTTTCAGATCATGACATCGATGATCTTGAAATGCAAATGGTACGGTACAAGCCAGAAGGCTGGATGTACTGTGCCGAAATACAAAGTTCTCTCGTAAAGAACTACAGATAATGTATCGAGGTTTCAAGCAGGTACTGTCCTGTTCTTTCTTTAATTACTTAATGTTCTTGCTTGCATTTTTTTTAAAATATTAACTGTTGTAAAAGCCTTGAGATTTTTTCTCAATTCATTTTTGCCTTTGATACTTCTTTTTTCTTCACTGTATTTTTACTACTCTCTCTCTCTCTATTTCTGACACCATTTTAAGAATTTCTATTTTTTTTTTAATCATTTTCATTATCAAGAAAATTTTATTATATTACTTTACAAATAAAAAGAAAAAAAATATAGAAGGTTTGTGAGTAAATATATTTTTTACTAATATATTTTTTCCCCTTATCTCTTTTTTCTATACAAAAATTTCTTAACTTTTAAATTGAAATTATCAAACAAGTTCACAAATTATTTCATGGCATCTTTGCTTGCATTTGATATACTTTTTTTTTTTACCTAACCTCACATTCGAGAGAGAGAAAAAAATTATGTTTAATTACTATTTACCTGTTTTACATGTTTAAGATATTAAAGTTTTTTTTTTATTGATTTTGTATCTGTATTGGATGATTAGATGAGTTAAATATTCCCTCATTGATGTTATTTATGCTCAGATAAAAGTGAGAAATTTGAATGCTGAATTTCAAGGTAGCCAAGCCTTCCTTACTTGAAAGATTGGAGCAACACGATCTTACTACATCTCTTTCACTCCATTTTTAACACTAGGCAAAATCTAACTCTATATGAACTAAAGAACATCACTGATGATGCATCCAAATGCATCTTAAAAAATGTATTTTGCTACATACACCACACACACACACATATATATATATATATATTATATATTATGTGTGTGTGTGTGTGAAGAAAGGAAGTAAATCTGACAGTATGTAGTATATTAGGAAAATGATACTTCAAGAAGCGTCGGCCAATAAATATATATATGTGAAGAGAGGAAGTAAATTTATCGCTACAGAAAAAAATTTATACACACACACACACTACCACATACGTAAAAAATGCACAATGTTTCCTTCAATACACACACTAACAGCGCTACATACTCACACCTTAAAATAGAATATTTGATGTCATATTTCAAAACCGTCTCCTTTTTTCAAACTTCAGAAAAAAATTTTAAACAGACTGAATAAGAAGGATTACCACTCACTTTTTCTCATCATTCTGTGATATATAATTTCTTATCTTATGCCCTGAAGATGATCTATTTAATAGATCGAAACACTGCAGCGTCGGCCAATAAACTCACCACTTAACCCATTTAAACCTGTGTTTTTTCAATTTTCTTGATACAAATATATATATATATATATGTAGTATATTAGGAAAAATGAAAAAACACAGGTTTAAATGGGTTAAGGGGTGAGTTTATTGGCCAACGCTTCTTGAAGTATCATTTTTCCTAATATACTACATATATATATATATATATATATATATATATAAGTAATGAAAATGTTGAGAAAGATGAAAGGAAAAACAATATCGTTATATGGATGAAATATAATTGTCTGCACTTATTAAATTATATTTCATTCATATGACTATATTATTTTTACTTTTATCTGTCTATATATATATATATATATATATATATATATATATATATATATATATATATATAATTTTATTATTGATGATATAACTTGCTGTATCATATGTCAAGAGTGCTCAATATTATTGATAGAGTATGTATATCTAAATTAGAGTATTGAAGACATGAAGTCAATTGGACTTGGTAACTGACAGTTTTTTACCTATGTGATTTTCAAACCAATTGCCTAGGTAAGAAACTGTTAGTTATCAATCACCATTGACTTTACGTGTTCACTACCCTAACTTATATATATTTATCATAGAAAGGAAGGAAAAACTCAACACCGTAATTCCATAATAAATTTATTTCGACCAAAAAAGGGCCTATATAAATCTAAGTTGATTTAATATAGCTCCCCAAAATTGATTTAATATAGCTCCCAAAAATATATATATATATTCTATCTCTTGAATAACACAACTTAAACTATACTGATATAATTCTCTATATTTCCTACCACTATTCTTGAATCATGACAAAAATATTTATTTTAGTGCCAATGTGATATCGTCTTTTCAAATATATTTTCCAAAATTTAATTTCTCATAAGTACTTGATCTACTCTATATGTGGCCTCACACACAAATCAATGTTTACTAAATTCAACTAAGTTTGGCACAAGGCCAATTATAGAGATATCAGGGGTAGGAAAATTGTGTTGCAAGAATCTCCAAAGTAGAAATATCCACCATCATTCAAAATCCTGGCTTTTACCCATTCTCAATTGCTAATCATTGCTGCAATTTCATCCACCATAAATGTTGTATAATAATCAATTATTGTTGTTGCTGTTGGCTTTTAAAATACATTTCTATTCTATATTGTTTGGAAAAAAAAATTATGTGATAATACTTTTTTTAAAATTCTGACATATAACATGTAATTTTGATTTAATGTGTATGGTGAATAAACTAAAATTAATTGCATAAATTCTCTGATCTGAGATTGAACTATGGAATAGATAAGTCTTACAATTGTTATTATATAATGAGGACAGTAACCAGTTTTGTAAATGTGGTTCAATGAATGGACAAAAAAATCATTCAAAAGTTACCTATTGACAGGTGACACAATTAGGGATATTCTTATTGAAATTTCAAACTGAAAATAAGAATTTCCCAAAATGTTAGACATAACCATCACATCAACCTAGTGATGAGACAAAAAGGGCACACACATTATATATATATATATATATATTATATAAAGTAAACAAGTAAAATCATTGGAGTGGCCTAAAGTCAGTATCAGCCAATCAGCGAGGGAGTCTATCCCCTTTTTATTAGCACTAAACAAAGGAGATTTTAAAAAATTTGTGCATCTGAGATAGAGCGCTACACCTACCATCAGCTCCTTACTTACTGCACAGATCCCTATGCTACTCATACGCTGAGTTGGTGAGGGCTGGTATTGAACTAGGAACCTTGTGGTTTCTAGCCAAACGCTCTACCGACTGAGCTGACCCGGCCCTATTATATATGTCTATATATATATATAATTAATATATATTTTTAGTGTGTATATATATATATATATATATATATATATATAATTAATATATATTTTTAGTATATATTTATTTGTATTCATACAAGTCTGCTACTGTTGGTTTCATGCTATTCAAACTTAATTGTGGAGCAATCGTCAGGCTACAAAAGATCTTTTTAAATACATATTTATATATATATATAATCATTATCATCGAGGCATGCTGACAGCATAGATTCCCATGACTCTCTCATGCTATCTGTCCCTATGTGACATTGCTCTTGGTAAGTCGTCTAGATGGCACCCAGTGTCTGCACAGATCTGGTAAATGTAAGATTTTGCTGGTCAACCAACATTGTATCCATGTGTAGGAGTCCATAGAAGAACATGGTTTATGAATTTGTCCTTTCTTCTCCAGCCGTAGCCAGTCTATATGCTGCTTGTCTTACTTGAAATGTTTGTGAGATGAGAAGTAGCTGTACAACTACTGTTTTGTAGACTGCTACTTCCAGCATATTTGTAGTTCCCATCTAGCTTTTTCTCCAGTCGTTTTGTTAGAGTCCAAGTGTTAGACTATATATATATATATATATATAGATAGATAAAAGGTGGCTTACCGGTGAATATGGGCACGATCATTGGAGGTGCACAGAATCCAGGGTTAAGTCCGCGATAAAACAAATACAAAGTGCTCAATACAAAGTAGAGCAAATCTATTAAAGAAATGGATACAATAGAAACCTACTCGAGTTTCACCATTAGGATCTTCAGGGTTAAATCCACTGAAGATCCTATGGTGAAACTCGAGTAGGTTTTCTGTTGTATCCATTTCTTTAAATATATATATATATATATATATATATATATATATATATATATAAACATAAATAGAGGCACATGGTGTAATGGTTATTTTCGTAGTAAATGGACTTGACAACCAGATTTTAAATCTTGGAAGAGACTGTCTAACTTTCACATAGGGCTGATTGGCTCTTTACCTTTGTAGGCAACCATTCTAGGAGAAGGAAAACTCTGAATTCAATTCTGTTAAACTTTGCTCAGAAATTGACCTTTTCGCCACATTCTGCTTGGGTGGAGGAGTTTGTAAATATCTATCCCCTATAAATAAATACTGACTCAAATAAGTACACATATGTACAGTGATGCTGATAGCTTTTTGATTAGGTCATCCTGAGATGCACATATTTGCTTTGAATGAGTCCCGGGAAAAATTTATGGGCCCCAACTACCTTGTAACCTATCCTATGTAATTCATTTCTAAGAAACTATTGAAATGTATTTACAGTTAGCTTGAAAATGGGGAGGGAGAAAAACGAAAAAACACTGGGATACTATATACGATTTAATGTGTCCTTTTAGATTTTTGTGGCATCAGGGATGCATGACACATACCTATCAGCATCTGTGTATGTCTATATATTTGCACACAAAAATATCTGTAGTTTTTAGAATTTCTTTCCTAGTGCGGTAAATCCACAACTTTTGGATTTTGGGAGGGGGGTAACTGACATCAATATTTCAAATAACTTCCCAAGTGTCTTTTTAAATTCCATTGAAGTTCCCTTCAATTTTCTCTCACGATTAAAAAATATCAAACTTACGCCCATTACTCTGGGAAATCAACACCTCCACCAGACAGACTCGGTCTGATTTTTACTCTTGTGAATTCATAATTTTAAGTTTCTTTTATTTTTGACAATTATATCTTTTTTTCTGCTTTTTGTAAATAATACAGCTTTTGAGTTTTTTATTTCCTCTTTTAGATCAGGAAACATCAAGTAAATAGTTGAAAATATTTGTTGCGTCAATGCTGTTGAATTTTATTTAAGACAATTCAATATGATTACAATAAAAATCCTAAACATTAAATATGATTAGAATAGAAATATAATCATAAGGAGAAAAAATAATAGAAAATTGCAAGTGGGAAATAATAAATATTTTGCTTTAATATTCTGATAAATAGTATACGATTTAAAACTTAAAAAAAAGGATTTTTAAAATATCCCTATTATTTCTTTTCCTATTTATTTACTATTTGTCTGAATTTTTGAGATGAGGCTGTATTATTTGTATTTTTTCAGACTGTTGCCCTCATCTTTATTGCTATATCTATAAATATATAAAGGATAGTTGGTGTATGTATGTCTGCATGAAACTAAGAAAATACAATTATCGACAAAGTAATATATATAATATATATATATATATAAATATATATATATATATATAATATAATTATATACATACATACATACACACACATCACCACATAAATATCCTGATTCATTGCTTTTTTGGCAAAATTAATGAAGATTTTCAATGCTATTTCTCTGTATAACATTTTATTTTTATATCTGAGTGAATATAAATCAAATCTTCATAATTTTTGCAAAAAGCAAGAATCAGTATATTATGTGTGTGTGTGTGTGTGTATGTTATGGTATGTATATATATATATATATATATATATATTATATAATATATATATATATATATATATTACTTTGGTCGATATTGTATTTTCTTAGTTTCATGCAGACATACATACACCAACTCTCTTTATATAATTTATAGATTAGGCAATAAAGATGAGGGCAACAGTCCTGAAAAAATACAAAATAAGTACAGCTCCATCTCAAAAATTCAGAAACAAAATAGTAAATAAATAGGAAAAGAATAAGGATATTTAAAATCTTTTTTTTTAAGTTTTTAATCGTATACTATTCTATCAGAATAATTAAAGCAAATATTTTATTATTTCCCACTTGCAATTTCTATTATTTTCTCCGTTATGATTATATTTCTTTCTAATCATAATGTTTAGGATTTTTATTGTAATCATATGAATTGTCTTAATAAAATTCAACAGCATTGAACGCAACAAATATTTTCACTATACTTGAACTGTTTCCTGATCTAAAAGAGGAAATAAAAACTCAAAGCTGGTATTATTTACAAAAAGCAGAAGAAAAAAAAGTATATATGTCAAAAAATAAAGAAACTTAAAATTATGAATTCACAAGAGTAAAAGAATCAGACCGAGTCTGTCTGGTGGAAGGTGTTGATTTCCCGAGTACTGGGCGTAAGTTTGATATTTTTTAATCTGAGAGAAAATTGAAGGAATTCAATGGAATTAAAAGACACTTGGGAAGTTATGAAATATTGATGTCAGTTACCCCCCTCCCAAAATCCAAAGTTTGTGGATTTACCGCACTAGGAAAAGAAAATTCTTCAAAACTAGCAGATGAGTTTTTGTGTGCAAAATATATAGACATACCACAGATGGCTGATAGGTTATGTGTCATGCATCCCTGCTGGCACAAAAATCTAAAAGGACACAT
The DNA here is from genome assembly GCA_023376005.1 of Doryteuthis pealeii. Lineage (NCBI taxonomy): Eukaryota > Metazoa > Mollusca > Cephalopoda > Myopsida > Loliginidae > Doryteuthis > Doryteuthis pealeii. The sequence continues at coordinate 9,549,060 of CM042157.1, forward strand.
TAAAATCGTATATATGTATCCCAGTGTTTTTCGGTTTTTCTTCCTCCCCATTTAGCTAACTGTAAATACATTTCAATAGTTTTTCTTAGAAATGAATTACAATAGATAGGTTACAAGGTAGTTGGGGGCCCATAAAATTTTTCCGGGACTCATTCAAGGCAAATATGTGCATCTCAGGATGACCTAATCAAAAGCTATCACATCACTGTACATATGTGGTATTATTTGAGTCAGTATTTATTTATAGGGGAATAGATATTTAACAACTCTCCACAAGCAGAATGTGCGAAAGGTCAATTTCTTGAGCAAAGTTTAACAAATTGAATTCAGAGTTTTCCTTCTCTAGAATGGTTTCCTACAAAGGGAAAGAGCCCAATCAGCCCTATGGTGCAAAGTTAGACAGCTCTCTTCCAAGATTTAAAATCTGGTTGTCAAGTCCATTTCTACGAAAATAACCATTACACATGTGCCTCTATTTATGTTTATATATATATAGTATTATATTATATATATATATATATATTATATATTAAAGAATGGATACAACAGAAACCTACTCCGAGTTTTTCACCATTAGGATCTTCACGTGGATTTAACCCTGAAGAATCTATGGTGAAACTCGAAGTAGGTTTTCTATTGTATCAATTTCTTTAATAGATTTGCTCCTCCTTTTATTGATGCACTTTGTATTTGTTTAATCGCGGACTTAACCCCTGGATTCTGTGCACCTCAAGATCGTGCCATATCACCGGTAAGCCACCTTTTATCTATCTATATATATATATATATATATATAGTCTAACACTTTGGACTCTACAAAACGACTGGAAAAAGCTAGATGGGAACACAGAATATGCTGGAAGTAGCAGTCTACCAAAAACAGTAGTTGTACAGCTACTTTCATCTCACAAACATTTCAGTAAGACAAGCAGCATATAGACTGGCTACGGCTGGAGAAGAAAGGACAAAATTCATAAACCAAATGTTCTTCTATGGACTCCTACACATGGATACAATGTTGGTTGACCAGCAAAATCTTACATTTACCAGATCTGTGGCAGACACTGGTGCCATCAGACGACTTACCAAGAGCAATGTCACCATATGGGACAGATAGCATGAGAGAGTCATGGGAATCTATGCTGTCAGCATGCCTGCTCGATGATAAGGATTATATATATATAATAAATATGTATTTAAAAAAGATCTTTTTGTAGCTGACGATTGCTCCAAATTAAGTTTGAATAGCATGAAACCAACAGTAGCAGACTTGTATGAATACAATAAATATTACTAAAAATATATAGATTAAATTATATATATATATATAATATATATATATAATATACCACTAAATATATATTATTATATAGTATATTAGACATATATAATAGGGCCGGGTCAGCTCAGTCGGTAGAGCGTTTGGCTAGAAACCACAAGGTTCCTAGTTCAATACCAAGCCCTCACCAACTCAGCGTTGAGTAGCATAGGGATCTGTGCAGTAAGTAAGGAGCTGATGGTAGGTGTAGCGCTCTATCTCAGATGCACAAATTTTTAAAATCTCCAGTTTGTTTAGTGCTAGATAAAAAGGGGATAGACTCCCTCGCTGATTGGCTGATCTGACTTTAGGCCACTCCCAAATGATTTTTTTTAACTTTTGTTTAAACTTTATATTAATTATTTAAATAATATAATATTATAATGTTGTGTGCCTTTTTGTCTCATCACTAGTTGATGTGATGGTTATGTCTAACATTTTTGGGAAATTCTTATTTTCAGTTTGAAATTTCAATAAGAAGTATCCTAATTGTGTCACCTGTCAATAGGTAACTTTAATGATTTTTTTGTCCATTCATTAAACCACATTTACAAAAACTGGTTACTGTCGCTCATTATATATATAACAATTGTAAGACTTATCTATTCATAGTTCAATCTCAGATCAGAGAATTTATGCAATTAATTTTATTTATTCACCATACACATTAAATCAAAATTACATGTTATATGTCAGAATTTTAAAAAAAAGTATTATCACATAATTTTTTTTTCCAAAAATATAGAATAGATGTATTTTAAAGCCAACAGCAACAACAATAATTGATTATTATAACACATCTTATGGTGGATGAAATTGCAGCAATGATAGCATTGAGAATGGGTAAAAGCCAGGTTTTTGAATGATGGTGATATTTCTACTTTGGAGATTCTTGCACACAATTTTTCTACCCCTGATATCTCTATATTGGCCTTGTGCCAAACTTAGTTGAATTTAGTAAACATTGATTTGTGTGTGAGGCCACATATTAGAGTAGATCAAGTACTTATGAGAAATTAAAATTTTGGAAATTATTAAAAGACGATATCACATTGGCACTAAAATAATATTTTTGTCCATGATTCAAGAATAGTGGTAGGAAATATAGAGATTAATATCAGTATAGTTTAAGTTGTGTTATTCAGAGATAGAATATATATATATATTTTTGGGAGCTATATTAGAATCAATTTTGGGGAAGCTATATAAAATCAACTTAGATTATATAGGCCCTTTTTTTGTCGAAATAAATTTAATATGGAATTACGGTGTTGAGGTTTTTCCTTCTTTCTATGATAAATATATATAGTTAGGGTAGTGAACACGTAAAGTCAATGGTGATTGATAACTAACAGTTTCTTACCTAGGCAATTGGTTTGAAAATCACATAGGTAAATAAACTGTCAGTTACCAAGTCCAATTGACTTCATGTCTTCATACTCTAATTTAGATATACATACTCTATCAATAATATTGAGCACTCTTGACATATGATCCAGCAAGTTATATCATCAATAATAAAATTATATATATATATATATATATATATATATATATATATATATTATATAATATATATAGACAGATAAAATAAAATAATATATAGTCATATGAATGAAATTAATTTAATAAGTGCAGAACAATTAATATTCATCCATATAACGATATTTGTTTTCTTTCATCTTTCTCAAAATTTTCATTATTTATATATATATATATTATATATATATATTATGTAGTATATTAGGAAAAATGATAACTTCAAGAAGCGTTGGCCAATAAACTCAACCCCTTAACTCCTTTAACACCTGTGTTTTTTTTCATTTTTCCTAATATAACTACATATATATATTAGTATATATTTGTATCAAGAAATTGAAAAAACACAGGTTTTATAATGGGTTAAGTGGTGAGTTTTTGGCCGACGCTGCAGTGTTTTTCGATCTATTAAATAGATCATTCTTCAGGGCATAAGATAAGAAATTATATATCATCAGAATGAATGAGAAAAAGTGAGTGGTAACTTCTTATTCAGTCTGTTAAAAATTTTTTTCTGAAGTTTGAAAAAAGGAGACGGTTTTGAAATATGAATCAAATTATTTCTATTTTAAGGTGTGAGTATGTAGCGCTGGTTAGTGTGTGTATTGAAGGACACATTGGTGCAATTTTTTACGTATGTGGTAGTGTGTGTGTGTGTATAATTTTTTTCTGTAGCGATAAATTTACTTCCTCTCTTCACATATATATATTTTTGGCCGACGCTTCTTGAAGTATCATTTTCCTAATATACTACATACTGTCAGATTTACTTCCTTTCTTCACACACACACACACATATATATTATATATAATATATATTATGTGTGTGTGTGTTGTGTAATGTAGGCAAAATACATTTTTTAAAGTGCTTTGGATGCATCATCAGTGATGTTCTTTAGTTCATATAGGAGTTAGATTTTGCCTAGTGTTAAAAATGGAGTGAAAGAAGATGTAGTAAGATCGTGTTGCCATCTTTCCAAGTAAGGAAGGCTTGGCTACCTGAAATTCAGCATTCAACTTTCTCACTTTTATCTGAGCATAAATAACATCATGAGGGAATATTTAACTCATCTAATCATCCAATACAGATACAAAATCACTAAAAAAAAAAACTTTAATATCTTAAACATGTAAAACAGGTAAATAGTAATTAAACATAAATTTTTTTCTCTCTCTCGAATGTGAGGTTAGGTAAAAAAAAAAGTATATTCAAATGCAAGCAAGATGCCATGAAATAATTTGTGAACTTGTTTGATAATTTCAATTTAAAAGTTAAGAAATTTTTGTATAGAAAAAAGAGATAGGGGAAAAAATATATTAGTAAAAAATATATTTACTCACAACCTTCTATATTTTTTTTTCTTTTTTATTTGTAAAGTAATATAATAAAATTTTCTGATAATGAAAATGATTAAAAAAAAAATAGAATTCTTAAAATGGTGTCAGAAATAGAGAGAGAGAGAGTAGTAAAAATACAGTGAAGAAAAAGAAGTATCAAAGGCAAAAAATGAATTGAGAAAAATCTCAAGGCTTTTACAACATTTAATATTTTAAAAAAAATGCAAGCAAGAACATTAAGTAATTTAAGAAAGAACAGGACAGTACCTGCTTGAAAACTCGATACATTATCTGTAGTTCTTTACGAGAGAACTTTGTATTTCGGCACAGTACTCCAGACCTTCTGGCTTGTACGTACCATTTGCATTCACAAGATCATCGATGTCATGATCTGAAAAATCAGAGAAAAACAACATTTGTTAAAAAAACATTTAAATAAAATGCAAATAAAGTTTCTACAAAAATATTCTTTGCTAAATACAGAAAATAATTTGGCGAATAACATGTTTGGATCTTACCATTTATGGTTTGTTTGAATTACAATTAAGTATGGTTAAAATAAATTTGTGACCGTGACGTATAAAGATTGCATTATGAACAGCAGTGTCAAATATTACGCAGGGTTTATTAGTTTCGTTTTTGCTCTGAACGAACCTTCAACATCAATTAAAATTTGCGCAAATCAGAAATCATTGAAAGCTCAAATTTTGGTATTGTCTAACGTTAACATAACCCACATTTGAACAAAATTTCAGAAAATTTGAAGGGGGTGAGTGACAATAGCTGGATGATTTGACATGGAATTACCCAAAGGACTATTGGTGTGTATTTGTATGTACAGGCGGCTGTCTACCATTTGATTTTGTTTGGTTTGAATTACAATTAAGTATTGTTATATAAGATTACTTACTTTTATTTGAATAATAGAATTAATTAATGGTATTGTAGGAGAGCAAAGATGATTGTTTTTTAGTTAAAAAATAAAACTTTGTGTTGTTTGTGATATACAAAACACACAACACCACACATCTATACATATGTAAATGTGAGTGTATATAAAATAACATATATGTGTGTATGTAATATATATAGTATGCTATAACTTCACTTGCAGCAAAATATTATATATAACTATTTCCATATATGCTTTTTATACTTTTTTTTAGTATTATAAAATGCATTATTTGCATAAAGCATTCATTGAGAATTGTCAGAACACCATATTTCTAAATTCAACTTCAGCTTCACCCTGTTGCATGAATCTTCAGAAGTGTCTATGAATTAAAGTGTATGTATGTGTTTTAAACAAGAATATAATATACTTCTTAAAATATTCTTTGGATATTAGCACTTTACTACAGTCTAGAAAATGACTTTTATCTTTAAAAAAAGAGAACTCTGTTTTTTATTTGATTTCTGACTCCATATCATTCAAACCTGTTCTCACTTTGCAAATTTAGCTGGTTCAAAGTGTGGGAGCCATTATTTTTTGTTCTTATCAATAAAGAACAACAAAAATCGATTTTTCAATATTATCTTCTGTTTCTTGCATTTCTGGGTTTTGTATTATTTTTTTTTTATCATTTGATAATTTTCAGCAAAGAAGCATCTAATTCGTTTAACACTGTAGTTACTGTGTGATTGTTGTTATTTTTTAAAATTTTTTATTTTTTGCTTGGGGTCTGGAGTAAAATTGGCTTATCAAACATTTATGATTTCTCTTGCCAGATATCAGAAAAGTGAGAAGTAAGTAGATGCGTGAGTTGTGTTGAGAAGCTGAGGGTGTTCGATTTGGGCCGCCGAAGTGTTGGGACGTTTGTGGTGTGTGAGTTGGTGAAAAGATGCTGTAGGCGGGAATGAACCCGATAAGATGAATAATGAAGAGTGAAAGTAAGTTAGAATGAATGAAGGACATGAATAGAAACAGATAGATAAGAATGAGGGAGAAAAATGAATAAACAGATGATGAAGAAAAAAAGTAAAGAAATAGAAAGGAAATGTTGTTATTGTGTTTTTAGTTTTTTATTGAATGACTCGTAAATTATGGAGAACTTCTCAGCTGAAAATTGTATATACAAAAGATTATGATGGGATAAAATATATCTTGAAAGGACAGAATCGGTTAACAAGAAGTAATGACTTATTCAGTTCTTTTCAGTATTTATCCAATTATAGGATAAAGATATTTTGGTTATTGCAGTTTTATGTTTCTCTAATACAAATGACATCAATATCTTTTCCTCATTCAGTTGTATTCAATAAAATCCATAAAAGGTAAATGATAGAAATTACAAAATGGTAAATTAGAATCAATAAGAATTATTTTTGTTTGCATATATCACAACAGTTTTTTCAGCATGAGTTTCTAAGTAAACTGGTTTTATATGACAGACGTTGGAAAGAACCTCAAAATTCCTAACCATGAGAAAACTAAGCATAAACACATTTTTAGTGAATAGAAATTTTAGTTTAAATCTTACATTTATTTGTTGAAATTTTTAAATGAGGCTTGAATATGTATAATTTTGATTTTTGAAACAGTTTCTCATCTTTTTGTTTGTAGTATATAAAAAATATAATAATGACATCAATTATTTTGGATGAGATCTTCATAAGGTTTTCAATTCTTTGTTTGCTCAAACATGTTTAAAAAAAAACAACTTTGTATCCACAGTAAATGAAAACAAGATTTTCTACTTTGAAAATTACTTATTATTATTACAGGATTAAACGTTGGATGGCACATCAGCTGAAACGTTGTGGTAATACATACAAATAAGATTGAGGACAATAGTCTGAAAAATCAGAATACACAAAATTATCAAGCCTCATCTGAAAAATTGAACAAAATAAAGGATGAAGTGTATAAATTTCCTACCTTCAGCCATGTCTGACAAAATTCAAGAAAAGATCCTTATTGTTTCAAATCCTAAGTTACAAGTGATCGTAGCAAAGATGAATACACCTTTTCTGCTTTTGGGTTGGGATCAGAATGAAAAACTATGCAATTGCTTTAGAAAAAGTAATCTGGTATTTTTGAAGGAAAAACAAGATGGAGATATCTAATTTGGAAAGATTACTTTTCTGTGATGGAAGTTCTTAGATGTTTGGTAATATCAAAGTAGATGAATAATAAACATGATTTGGTTGATCAGACTGGCACAAAGTCAAGGTCTCTAATCACAAAAAAATAAATGTAGGCACAGAAAACAGATATTTATGAAGCATAACATAGTCTGGCACAGGGCCACAACAGTTAGCCACTTTATGCAGGAGATATATTTAGATACATAGCATAAGTAAGTAAAGCGTCGGGTGGCCTAAAGTTGGTATCAGCAAGGGAGTCTATCCTTTTTCACTAGCGCTAGGACCAAGGAGATTGTTTTTGGGTGACTGGGTGGATCTCCACACCTACCATCAGCTCTCCACTTTACCGCAACAGATCCCTGTGTACTCATATGCTGAAGTTGGCGAGGCCAGTCTCGAACCAGGAACCTTGTGGTTCATAGTCAGACACTCTACCAATTGAGCTAAACTGGCCCTATAAAGTGGGTGCATAGCATAACTTTCTTTATTTTTTTATTTATTTATTTCTAATGGAATATGTATAGAATTAAATGTGTCTTTTTCCAAAATGAATTTGAACGAAAATAACCCAAAGAAAATCCATGAAACTATTTTGATAGAAACATAACTATGCTCTGACTGAACTTTCATTATTGGAGGAAATTTATTTTTAAATGACATAAGCAAAGCCAAAATATTTTTCTCTATTAAATATAAATAAAAGTAAAATAGGCAGAGGTGGGCCTATGGTCAGTTTGGAGATTGTTGACAAATGGATTTACTATGTCCTTATTCCATGACTCTTTTCTCTATATTGTGATGTACCAATGAATATTGGTAGAACAAGAGAAAAAAGCATGCTGATTTAATTCCTTCAAATAATGCTTTAAATAATTTGAGAGAGAGAGAGATATCAAATTAAACCTTTTTAGAAATTACATCTGAGAATCACTGAGAATTAAAGAAAACAGATAAACAAATAAAGGGAATATTTCCTGAAGGAAATCTGCCAGTAGTATCCACCAAGTATTTCTATTAATACTAGCAAAGAAAACACCCTCGGCGTCGTGAAAAATTAATTTTTTTGAAAGACGATTTGCCTGAGAGGGTGCGAGTTAAATTCTTTCAAATAATCCTTTATTTTTCCCCCACCTAATGAAAAGATTTAAAAAATTCAACTTCGGCAACAATTTTTCTAAAGAGACTTATTTTTCCTGCTGAAGAAAAACTGATTTGACATCATGCGACAGTACTGCAAGTAGATTTTAATTTCTCTTACTGATTTGCATTGAATGTGTCTATATTGAATTGGTTGGTTAAATTGGTCTCTAGATCCACACATGTACTACGGTGATAACAAAGTTGGGGTGGTGAAAGACAGTCAGTGAATTGTGAAATAGACGTCATGTGAACATAAGTCCTGTGGGGTAGAAATAGAAAATGGTCAAAAAAAAATCAAAGTGTGAATGTTATTTTGTCTTTTGTTGATTTTGTATGGACATTTGTTTTTTTAGTATCTGTTTGAATGTCAGTAGTAAAAGATAAAATATAAAGATTATTCTGCTTCTATAGAAACCGTAAATTTGATTGATAGGCATGCTGATTCTGCTTTTGGGCATATCTAGTTAATAATGGAGATTCGCTTCCGGTTTTTGTCTGTAACAAAAACTATGTCATGTGTTACATCACACTACCTAAATTGTCATAAAAGTAAAAAGTAAAGTCGTCGGGCGGCTAAAAGTCGGTATCAGCCAGTCAGCGAGGGAGTGTATCCCCTTTTCAATAGCGCTAGACAGAGGAGATTGTTTTTTTTGGTGTCTGAGGTGAGCGCCACACCTACACCAGCTCCTTACTTTACCGCAAGATCCCTGTGCTACTCATACGCTGAGTTGGCAAGGACCGGTATCAAACTAGGAACCTTGTGGTTTCTAGCCAAATGCTCTACCGACTGAGAATAGAATAAATACACTCAAAATTTGAACATGCAATGTTAGACAGTCTCCATTGGTTTTTTAAACAAGTTTAATAAATACATACCTGGTATTATCTATATATATATTTTATTTTATTTTGTATATATTTAAAGTTATCAGAACTAAGTTTCCATTTCAATTTTTAATTTTTTACTCCTTTAAATAAATTTGAATGATTTTACTTTACTTATGATACAAACTCTCTGATATTAAATTTTTCAACTCCCATCCCCTCAGGCAATATTTATTTTACGTCGCCCAGAGGGCGTTTTTTTATTTTGCTAGTTACCTTAATAGACAAAAAACAATAAGAATATTTGTGGGAAATCAGTAATTAGGATTTTACTTTAAAACGTACCTCAATTAATATAGATGTTTTTATGTATACTTGTGTACTTTAATTGTGTATTTATTTTTGAGCTGAGAAGAGAGTGTTAAATGACAATTCAATAACTTGAATTCCATGGATGAAATCTCAGAAGCTCAAAAAATATACGCCCATAGAATGTGGAATAAAGATACTTCCACAAGAGTGTGGAATATCATGAATATACCATGTGTAAAGCAAGAGAAGTCTCTCTTTTTGTTCTTCAGGCACAAACTAGAAAATAGTGACACACCACACAAATAAATGAATAGAATAAATGAAAAAACAAAAAAAAAAAAAAAAAAACAAAAAAAACAAAAAAAAAAATTGGGTGACAAATATATTGATAATAAAATACTGCATGATATATTTGGTCAAATCACTATATCTGCCATATTTTTTAGATTTTTATTTTTTATTTAGATATCCTTTTCTGTTGTTATTTCTGCAGGAGAAAAAAAATTCTTTTTTCTTTTTTTTCTCACATGGATTGTACACCTGAGAAGTCTTTTGAATATGGATTGGTTGAAATATTAGAATAAAAAGCAACAAAAGATTCTATTTGATAGTCTACTATAAAAGAAAAAAAGAAGTAAACACATTTTCATATATTTGACAAAAATATATTTTCATATTGTAGACCAGTTGACAGATAGGAGCACAATATATTTATAAATATATTGAGAAATGAATATATTGTGCACCTATATATCAACTTATTCACAATATAAATCAATATTTTTGCCAAAATTGTATAAAATAATTAAAAAATATTTTTGTCAAAAACATTTTTAAACTGGGCTCATTTTATTTGATATATAAAGTGATTTTTAATCTAATACATATTATAGGAGCCAGGTGTGGACTATATATATATATATATATATATATATATTTGTGAGAATATGTGCATAATTGAAGTCATACCTAATTTGAAAATTAATTAGTTGATAATTAATGAATTAGGCGTAACATATTTTAAATGTAAAGGCGTAAACAAATCGAGAAAAAGTCGATCTCTGTATGTACATTTCGGCATATTATGCCTCATCAGCAGAGTTATAGACAGGAAAGTGCTCTGTGTGTGATTCGAACCCTAACTGCCAGGTTGACAGGTGGGGATTCCAACCATTACACTAGCTGGTTTTTCCAGATTTCTTTGTTTCTTTAAACTGATATATGTTACATTTGGGTGACTTACTTACACGACAGTATGAAAGTAAACAAACAGTATGTTGAGATGGCGATAGCCGACAATTTATATATATGTTATATATGGTTAAAAGAAATAGGTTATTGTTCAAATTCTTCCTAAGAGATTTTTGGGGTGCAGAGCCTAAAGGATCCCGTGCTTTTCCTTATTGTGGTACTTTTTAAACAAAATCCTAATTAATAATTTACCAGAAAATATTCTTATTTTTTTTTTATCAAGTAATGAAATGCTTTTAGCATAAAATGAAGAATTTGATCCACATTCTACTATTTGGAGCTTCTGATTTCATCCATGGAATTTCAAGAACTGAACTATAGCTGAACCAGAGGTATGAATCGTCATTTAACACTCTCTTCTCAGCTCAAAAAGTAAATACACAATTAAAGTATACATAAAAATATCTATATTAATTGAGGTACATTTTAAAGCAAAATCCTAATTAATAATTTACCAGAAATATTCTTAGTTTTTTTTATCAAGTAATGAAATGCTTTAAGCATAAAATGAAGAATTTGAACCTAATCCACTTCTTTGAGCTTCTTATCTTCATCCCAGGAATTCAAGTAACTGAAACTATATTTCCCCATTTGCTTTATCGATCAGTAATATTTCCAATCATCATTGATCTTCGTTTATTACTCTTACTGCTTCTTCAACACATTCAACAGATCTATAACCAATAACTTTGTGTTCTACTAATCAATCTTTTGTTTTTCTTTTTCTGTTGATGTTTTTTTTTTATCATTTCATTTTTAGATTTTTCTGTACTTATTCATCTTCTTCAACTATTGGTTAACACTTTGTCTAACTTAATTCTTCTAATTGAAGTGTGCAGGTTTATCTTAAATACAAGTCAGTACTTGTATTTAAGATAAACCTCCATACTTCCTGAAATTTGCCAAAAACTATACTTGATATCCCCCTGCATAACACACATACATATATATATCATGACTAATACACTCTTCATTTTCCTTGAATTTGTATGTGTGTACAAGATGTGTACAAAAGGTTTGGTTTGGGTTTTTTGTTTAATAGCATCTTTTGTGTACATACTGACATGTACAATGATCCCAGAAATAAACAAAAAAAAATCTAATATCACTGAAATCTTTTAAAATTTTGGGAAATCTTCAAGTATATTTTATCTTATTCTATCTATCTCAGTCTATTGACATCTATCTATCTATCTATCTGTGTGTGTGCATGTACAAGATGTGTGCAAAAGGTTTGGTTTCTTAAATTAATAGCATATCAAACTTTGTGGAGTATTTAATGCACCTTTTTTTATTATTATTATTATTATTATATATGTAAATACAGATATGGTAATTTAAAAACTTGTTTTTGTAATTATACAGGGTGCAACAAAAATACCTCTGAATTTTTAAAAGTATTACCTATGTAGTACAAGTGAACTTAGGCAAGTGGCAGTGGTAGCTCCATCTAGCTAATGTATTACTATTTTTTTTTCCAGTTACAATCTTGACTTGGATTGGCCATGTTTTTAAAGTTTGACAAAAAGACCAAAAATCATGTTCATCGTGTCTGGAAGTATTTCTGCCACTTTTTAGCAATTAACATCATCTAATTCTTCCAGGTTGGCTTTCTCTTAATCAATGAACCTGTGATTCTGAAATTTTGAACCTATAATTGTATTGATGTTCTAACCAGAACAGCATCATTACCCTGCAACATGAAATGAGCATGAAAGTTTCTCTGTGTAGCAATTACAGATTCACTAGTCTTAAAAAAAAAAGTTTTTCAACAGCAAACATACAGTGTTCAAGCCATGGTTTTATCTGATCATGTCTGAAAAAATATGGTACTACATTAGCTAAATAGAGCTACCATTGTCACTTGCCTAAGTTCACATACACCACACAGATGATAGTTTAAAATATGAGAGGTATTTCTGTTACATCCTATACAACCAACAGGGTAAGGTAATGATTGATTTTAATAGCTTGTCAACCAATTATTATGGTTTTTTTCTTCCAATGATTTACTTAATTTTGACTGTAAGTTGCCTCCAGTTGTTTGTTGCTAAATGGATTGGGAATTGCTTCGAGGGATAAGTTTATAGGTTAAAGTTCAAGTCTATGGCTATATTTTTTGGTATAATTCTATTTCTTACTGTTGATTGTTGCTAAATGCTTTTTTGTAGTCAATCAACCCTGTTTGTATATTCAGTTTTTGATTTCTGACAAACCATCAAACAAAAACAACACACACTATTATCCATTTCTCTTGCTCTCCCATCTCTCTCTCCCTCTCTCTCTCACACACACACACTATATATATATATATAGTATATATATATATATATATATATATATATATAGTAGGTAGGTAAGAAGCAGAAGGAACGTGCATATTAAATGAAGGGACATTCTCAGTATTTCTTAAACAGGTGCATTGTCTGAATGAAGGGTAGCTAACATGATGCCTGGAACCAATGGTAACAATAGCACCTTAAATGTATTGTACACTATAATAAATAAATAAATGAAAAAAAAATGTACATATATTATATATATATATATATATGTATATATAATTATACTACTACTACTACTACTACTACTACAATAATAATAATAATAATAGAAGAAGAAAAGAGTTAAGGGTCTACCATGGTTTCTATGAAGATTATTGCCTCTACTAATATCATTATTGAGGGATAAGTTTATAGATTCAAGCTCAAGTCTATTGCTATATTTTTTGGTATGATTCTATTTCTTACTGACACTTTAAAAAAAAAAATATACCATTGTCTGTGTTGTAAAGAACATTGTCATATCACCACATTCTATTAAAATAAGTTTAACAGTATAGGGTATTTAACACAGGGTAGGTAATGATAATTTTGTGAGGCCAGAACCAAAGTCAACAGAGAGAGCAGGTGTCTGAGCCAGAGAGCTTGACTGTATTGTCAACAGTGAGAATAAAGTATTGGCATTGATTTTTAGAAAAGAAAATCTATTGTGTTTATTTTACAAATATTCTATATCTTGATTGTTAAAATTCAGATTCATGAATTTCTCATTTACTTGTCATCCTCTTGAATTAATTGATTTCATTGTTATTTGTTTTGTTTTTTTGTTATTCAATCTAATTTTTTCCTACTCCTTCTCTACTTTCCTTTGAGCGTTGAATAAAAAGGAAATTAAAGGCTCTAGGCATTTCTGTTTTTAGCAAGAGTAGGCATTCAGAAAATCTAGTAAAGTAAGTAAAGTCGTTGGGCGGCCTAATGTTGGTATCAGCCATGCAGCGAGGAAGTCTATCCCCTTTTCACTTGCGCTAGACCAAGGAGATTATTTTAGTATCTGAGGTGGAGCGCCACACCTACCATCAGCTTCTTACTTTACCTCACAGATCCCTATGCTACTCATACGCTGAGTTGGCGAGGGCCGGTATTGAACTAGGAACCTTGTGTTTTCTAGCCGAACGCTCTAATCCGCCTTTATTTTAGATTCACAGAACTCCTTAACACAACTTGTTATTCTATGCATCAACTCTCATCCATAAATATGAACCACTCTATCAATTTTTTTATAAAATCGTTGGGGGTGGCCTAAAGTCGGTATCCACCAGACAGCGAGGGAGTCTATTCCTTTTTCACCAGCAATAGACCGAGGGGATTGTTTTGTTGCGTGAGGTGGTGTGCCACACCTACCATCAGCTCCTCATTTTACCGCACAGATCCCTGTGCTACTCATACGCTGAGTTGGCGAGGACGGTATCAAATTCAGAATCTGTAGTTGAACACTCTACCGACTGAGCTAAACTGGCCTTAATTATTCATTTTTTCAATAAAAAAATCTGTATTTTTAAAAGGATACAGATACGAAGCAGGTAGCTCTCATGTCTTAAAAATAAATGTTTATTTTAAGAAATTCTTTATTATTTGTCTATTTTGCAATTTTCTGGCTAATTTGATTCTATCGAAAGTGTGCGAGAAGTTAAAAAAAAGATCAAGAAACACTATAGCATTAAACTATATAAATTCTTTAACTAAAAATATGTATTGTCTGATAAAAAAACTGAGTTAACTCATATATATAAACAAAATTTTATTTTTGCTTATAGTAGAAGTAATAACATCTTCATATCTTTTGTTTAGAAAAACAATTAATATTCTATCAATAAAATGGTAGGAGTGTATATATATATATATATATATAACTAAAAATTTACAAAATTTAATTGTTTGCCTACTTTAAACAGCTTAGAGTAGCTCTCCCACGTGTCACTTGTTTACATTGAAAAATCACTACGTGAATTCTTTTGTTTTGTCAGTGAACCAGTCGTGAGCTCTGAAACATCGCATAATACAGGTATGGGTAAAAAAATACCAAGAAAATTTGATACAGCCATGAGGGAAATTTGGTAGGTAAAGAATTAAGGCAGAAAATGGTTTCCTCAAAGAAAGGAAGAATTGATAAAAAATGTGCTTCTTTATTTTCTTTGAGAGATGTGGTGAAAAGATGTGAAATCCTGAGTAGCTTAGCAAATTGATCAAACACCCTGTACTTTAGGATAAACCTTTGTGTGTCTATATATAATATATATATATATATATATATATATATATATATATAGAGAGAGAGAGAGAGAGAGATTTACTTAGCTTAGTAAAAGGTCGGGTAGTGTTAGTTCAATCTTTCAAATGGTTGAGATTTGCCTGCCTAGGAAATTATCATTAACTTTAATATGAATGATAATGTCTGACAAAATTGTGAAATAGGTAATTAATTTTAAATCCACAAAAATCCTATATAGAAAGAAAACTGCTAGAAATACATTTATCTAACCACATCTTGCCTGTTTGCTTATTGAACTCAATCTGTTTATATGTATCTATCATAGTGTGTGTGTATATATATATATATATATATATGAGTATATATAAAAAGATATGAAAACACCACAAAATGCTGTTAAAGTGAAAACATTTTATAACATAGCTGATATTGAACAATATTTCGATTTTATGAAAATCATCATCAGAGCTTGTTTATACTCCGTGTTGTTACGAGCGGAGACAAAAGTCATATGACTTTTGTCTCCGCTCTTAACAACACGGAGTATAAACAAGCTCTGATAATGATTTTCATAAAATCAAAATATTGTTCAATATCGAAGTACCAAAGCCCCCCCCCCCTAAAAAAAAACTTTCTATTTCATGAAAATCTAACCTACCGAGAACAGAAAGCTAAGATAACTTTGATAATTATTTACTATGCTTGGCATAGTCTGGCATGAGGCCACAACAATTTGAGCACCCAGCAAGAATCAAAATTATCTAAATTTTTCAGACTGTTGTTCTTGTCTTTATTGTTTATACACATATAATATATTTGGCTTTCTTCAGGTGTTTCTTGTCAAACTCGAGAGCCTTCATGGAACTTCGAACCAACCCCTTTATTTAATCAGTTGGGGTAGATTGTTTTCATTCTGTTAAATATGACCAGATACAAGTGTTAAGCTAAGTTAAATATTCTATGTTATTTTTGCCTGTAATCATAATTGAACGTGCCACTTCCAAATAATTGTCACTTAGAAACATTGTGTTAAAAGATGAGAACAACAGTCAAAAAATCTAAATAATACAAATTATCAAGCTTCGTTGCAAAAAAATTCAGGCAAATGAATAAAGTCTCTTTTATAAAGAGTACAATAATTAAAATCTGTCTGTCCAATTATATCTGTTTACTAAATAGCCGTGCATTAATTTGTTCATATCTATCACTTTATTCTCATTTAAGAATAGGTTTTATGTTCAATTTAACTATTTTGAAATTTAATCAATGAATGAGTAAAATATAGTCTAAAATAAAGAAATTCTTGATGAAAATTAAAAAGGAAAATGTAATTTTAGAATTTAGAATCCATATTTATTTTGGTAAGAAATCTATTAGATTATTAAGTGTTTAAAAAAAAGAGAAAATTATTCATAGTTTTTTTACAGGAAAGTGCTAGAAAAAGTAATATTAAAAATTGGAAATAAAACTGAACATTCTCAAGAGCTCACATAAAATTTCAAGAGTACCATTTAAAAATAAGAATACAATAAGAAAGAAAAAACATTTTTGTACAAAGATATGTACATGAATAAATTGCTTTTTCTGTAATATATATCCAACAAACTATTAAAGAATGCATTTCCCTTATTATCTATCTGTTTCTGTTAATATCTACATCAATTTAATCAGAACCCAGTGAGTGAATTGTTTTGTTTCTTTCTAAACCACACACACACACATATACATATACATATATATATATATATATATATATATATATATACGTGTGTCAAAAAAGTACCAAGATAGAAATGAAGAATGAATGGAACGTTATTTTTTTAGAATACAAGGTGTGTCAAAAAATGTAAAAAATCTTGATACATTTTTGACACACTTTATATATATATATATATATATATATATATATATATATATATATATATATATGAGGAAAAAATGAATAAAAAAATTCACTCTGATGAAGGTCGTAAAAAATCTCTCTGTGTACGGAATAATTTTACATTTTTCCTATTATTATTATTATCATCATTTCAACTCCATCTGATTATTTTAATAATAATAATAACGTAAATCCGTATACATTTTGATAAACAGACTGAAACACATGTGTAAGTGATATCGATTAAAAGTGATATCGATAAAATTCATCTTTATCCATCTACATTTCTTTTCTTTACTCATTTTTTCCTCATATTGTCAGATTCAATTCCCTTTCCATTCTTACATATATATATATATATGTGTGTGGAGAAAAGTAGACAAACACGGGATGTTATGGAAACTTGATGTTTATTGTCGACAGATCAAGTTTCCATAACATCCCGTGTTTGTCTACTTTTCTCCACATACTGTCAGATTAACCTCCTCATATTTCTACCATATATATATATATATATATATATATATATATATGTTATTCTATTTGTATTTGCTTACTTTGACTATATCATTCTCTTCAGTGCCATTTCTGCAATTATTGTCATAATTATTTACTGATCTCAGTCTGTTCATATGTATCTATCCCATTGTATTTACATCTGTCTATTTATTCATCTATCTCAGTATTCCTATATATATATATAGCATTGCACATAACTAATCAGAAAAAAAAGTAAATAATTAAAATAAAACAACAAAAAAATAAACTTACGATTTGATTTCCACATAGTTCCATCCATTGTCAATTTTTATAAAAGTTTTCCTTGTTTGTTTTTGAAAATACAATTCCCGCCTTTTCTATTTTTTTTGCTAGACTTTGTATTAGTTTTTTATTTTATTTCTTTTTAATGATTTAAACATAAAAAAAGAACTTTTACTTTGTCCATTATCATTTGTTAATATAAGAATCCAAGTTTTTTGACATATTAAGAATGATCAAAAGGAAATGAAATCCAGAAAAAATAAAATGGATTAAAGTTTTCTTTCAATTCAGAAATGCAAGCAAGTATTAAAATCCTGTAACAAAAAGAGTCCAGACAAATTATATCTTTGTAGACAACCAAGTAAAAGAGATTTAATTTACTTCTTAAATGTATATTTTATCTGTGTCTATTTTTTTCTGTAATACATCATGTAATTTAAAAGAAAAAAAAATTATATGCATTGGAATCTATGATAAGATTTTTAAAAAATAAATAAATAAAACAAAGAAAAAGCTGAGTGAAGAAAAGAATGAAGAAGTATATAATCCACGTGTGAATTTCTTTTTACTAATCCTTTGTGTAAATCACAGGATAAAAGCGTATTAGCTAATCCCAAAATGGAAGTGTGATGCGTATTAGATGCGTGTTTGGCACTGTTCTCCGATATTGCAATAAAAACAAGAACTATTTGGACTGTTCCTATCCTGAATTTAATCCTTAGTTGTTTCTTTTCTATATGATTGTCTATTTTCTTTTTTTCTTTTTTAACCTTCAAATGGTATGCTCACAACTATTATTTCCTGTGACAGTGCATAAGATACCTTTACCAGGAAATTAAAAAGAAAAAGAAAAGAAATTTAGATTTGAAAAAAAAAAAAAAAAAAAGGAAAAAAAAAAATCTTTAATGTATTAATAAAAATAGCATCATATTTCTGTAGATGTGATACACGAGGTTGAGGTTGCATCGAGACTGAAGAGTTGGTACCTTTGCAATATTACCCCCCTCACTAATGTGTCACCAACCTTTATCCAGGTTTTTTCCTTCTTTTTTTTATCCTAATTTCCCCCACCCCCAACTGCTGCACCATTACTCTTGTTCAATTGCAAGAATCAGTCATGAAGTTATTGCTGCGTACAACAGTCACCTGCTCCCCTCAGCCAGATTCAGAGTTTTGTTTTCACATTTTGAAAATTAAAAATAGATTTAAAAAAAGAAACAACCTGTTTTACTTTTTTATCTTGTTTTATACTTGGTTAAATTATACAGTGACATTTTTATGATAAGCAGTTAAGTATATAAAAATTTGCAGTCTTTTAATTGTGTAGAGAAGTAATTCATTTATAAAAGCAACTTCATTTTATGGATTTTTCCAATACATATCCTTAATCACTGTCATTTCAATCATTGTTTAGAACTAGTACTTCTCAACCTTTTCTTCCGTGTGACCCATTTTTTGTGTCGAAAAATTTTCAGGCCTAATAGAAATTCCATGTAAGAGGAAATACATTTTATTTACAAAAGCAAAATTTAGTAGAAAATATAAGTTCTGACTCATGACTACACAGCTGCTACTGCCTATCAGCTTATCAAGTTAAATTTTCAAACCTTGGTTCAACTTGAGGTGTCAGTCTTTTCTCTTTTCAATCATAATTAAAAGTAAGGAATAATTGAGTATAACTTTCATGTCATTAAACTAAACAGTAAAAAAGCCTTTAGGAGACAAATGTTGATTTGTTCAGCTTTAGTATAATAATAATAATGATACACACACACACACACACACACACACACACACACACACACACACACATATATATGTGTGTGTGGATGACCCTATATATATATATATATATATTTGGGGGTTTGATATTTTGTTTTAAATTGCCATCACTAAATTCAGAGATGTTCAAAGATGAATTAGCATGAACAGCTCATTCTGTGCTGGGCAGTAAATTTCATTTTACTTTCTCTTAACCTACATACTTGAACAGCAGAGGGCAGATCCATTATTATTGAATAGTAAGTTTGATTCTTGGAAAGTGCATGATTTAACAAAAAAAAACAAAAAAAAACATTCAGAATTTGTGGCCATTTTTAGGCTTCAAGTGAGAGCTCTTTACAGTGGGGATCCCTTGTGTTAAGCAGAGTGCGATCTTTAGTGAAGAATAATGTCCCTTAATGTTGGGTATGCTCCTTTGGTTGTTCCTTAGTGTTAGGTAAAATCCTTGCTTAAGCAAAGTCAATGGCTGCAGGTCTGTTTGTCAATGTTGAATAACACACAAATGAACGGCTTTCATTATCAACAATTAAATAGTTAACTAACCACATAATTGAGCTGTTGATTGGCTGGGTTTAATATATGGGACAACGCCGAGTCTATAAGTTTAAGTGGTGGTTTCCAGCACACCTTATCTACAAAAATATTCCAACATTAGATAAATGTAAGCAAATGGTAAAGTTAATAATTGCTAAGAGATGAAAAATGTTATTTACTAAGCTGAGTTTGGCACAAGGCCAGAATTTTGAGGCACTCAGGACTGAACACACCAGTCATGGTTTGCAAGCATTGCTCACAAGCTAGTACACCATGCAAGGTGACCTAATGGTTACAAACACAGAAAATGGAATTAGCAGGCTAAGTTGTTTGAATTAATTTTGAATTTATAGGGTAATGTTGTATACCCTTTCTTACTTCTTACTTCTGGTCGTATTTTCTTCTGGCCGGCTTTGCTATTCTGATCATCTATCTTGGTCTGGTCTCTTCTAAGGTCTGGACTTTCTTGGGGACTTCGGGTCTGGTTCCTGTTAGGGATTTCTCCTTATCAGAAGCCCTGTGTCATTGTTAGTTTTTTAGGTAATAAACACAAGACTTCGATTTACTTTTGATCTTATTTTATTGTTAAATCCCCACCAGACGTCAGCGCAGATCCTTACATCCTATCGGGCTCCTACCTGCTAACTGACTGACTGAGACTTACTTACTATCCTTAAACCGGAAGACAGGGTCTACTATGCCTTCCGGTTCTCACGATTTATCCCCGGAAGGCAAGGTGAGAGTGAGGTCAAGTGCCGTCACTCATCCTTCAAGGCCGTGGGCTGTAGCTTATAACGGCCATTTTAATTTCTACACTATTGCCATAAATATTAGGTCTCTAATAATTATGTAACAGTAACCCATCATAGTATTATTGAAGTCAGTCAGTTAGACAGTCAACAATTGGTTTGACTGGCCAAGCCTAACCATGCAGTTACTAGTTCTCTAATGAACCCACTATAACAGCTTAAATAATTCCTGCCACTTCTGCCAGGAAGAGTCCATTAAGCTGAGGAGGTGTTTGACTGTTCTACTGTCCAATAGTTAACAATCTGTAACAGTCATTTCCAGACTGCAGGTTCAATCCTGGCTAAGGGTGAAAGTAACACAGAATAACAATTATCAGTATTCTACAAGTATAATGGTTAACAAGCTGGTATCCAGTACTATTGAATAATGAGTTTGATTTTTGCTGGATGTCCTATATTTGCAACACATTCAAACAGTGTTGAATGGGTCGAGTAAATACATATTTAAACCGCAGACATTTTCTTGGCTTTGTTATTTTGTTTTCAATTGCTATCGCTAGCCTCCGAGACTTTCAAAGGTGATTTGGCACGAGCAGCCAATTCTGTGTGGCTTCTAAGATTCTCAGCTTAAAAAAACATTTGTTTTTATTAAAAATGTTTAACAAATCATAAAAAACTGTACACAATATCAAAATTCGTCTCTTGAGTAATTGATATATTATCTTAGAAAAGCTGTTTTTTTTAATTAATTCTTGACTAATTTTCTACATTTTACTGTTGCTTTTTATCAAGCGGTTTCACATTCCATATCTTCTGAGTGATAAAGGCATGAAGTATAAAAAAAGACAAAATATAGTTTCTATTGAAACTTAAAATTTGTATTCCATATTCCATCTTATGAGGTGGGAAAAAAGTCTCAAGACTAAATTTTTGCAATTAAGTCAAAAAATTATCCATCTCTTACTTTACATTCTACCTATCACTTTCTCCCTCTCAATGTATGTTTTAATTTTAAAAAATCCTATGGCTAAATAGTAGTGTAAACTAGTCTCTTTATTCTCAGAAGTGCTTGTGATGTGATCATTATCATTGTAGGAAATGAACATGATAAACAAAGTTCAAATTCTAGATAAGGCTGTTTGCATTTCACATAGTGCTAATACCCATGGGAAAGGTATGAATCCAATTATTCTCCCTCTAGCAATGGCTAGATAGTGGAGCAGACTTTAACCTATATAAGACAACTGATCTAGAAGAAGGAAAAATTCTGTATTCGTGACTTGCCTGTTCGCTGGCCACTGCTTTTCTGCTCTCTACTAGTAGAAAAATCCTTTCCTTCCCCTGCTCTCAGAATGTCCGTTAATTAGTGGGATTTTGCATTTTTGGCGTCGGTTTGGCTTTGTCTCTTTTAGAATAC
The DNA here is from genome assembly GCA_023376005.1 of Doryteuthis pealeii. NCBI lineage: Eukaryota > Metazoa > Mollusca > Cephalopoda > Myopsida > Loliginidae > Doryteuthis > Doryteuthis pealeii. Next base: position 9,571,547 of record CM042157.1, read on the forward strand.
AATCCTATTTTTTTCTTTGTTCCTCCAAACCTGGTCTAACAAGAATCTACAGCTTATGAACCATTACACATTTACAGAATGAAGAAAAGAACAATGTTTTCTCAGTTTACCAATAACTACATAATTACAGAGAACAGCATTTGTTTTAGTATCATTATTATATAGCAGAGAAACTCTATCAATTCCCTGAAAATAGCTGTTTATTTCAGGCATTTTTCCAACATTCTTTATTCCAGATATAAAATTCTTGCATCTGTTTCATTTTATTTTCTTAAAAACTTCATAACAGCAATAACCTTAATAACAATAATGCCTTAACTAACATTCACTGTCTGTAGACAGAAAAACAAAATTTGCAGTTGGTTTGATAGGATTGTTTCTTATTTCTCTGATTTTCTGAGATAAGGTTTGATAATTAGTATTATTTGGATTATTTGGACTATTGTTCTCATCTCTGTTATCTGTACAATGTTTCAGCCAATGTGTCCTCCGGCCTTCTTCAGGTATATCTTGTCAGGCTCAGGAACCTAATTGTAATCAGGAGCCATCATGGAACTTTGAACCCAACCCTTTAGTTAATCCACAGGGGTATCCTGTTCTCAATCCACTAACTATAGCTGGGTACTATGTTAAAGTTAGACAATCCCCAAAATTTGAGCTTCAAATTCCAAGAATTGGCAGAGTTATGTTGATTTTTAGCTCTCCAAATTTGAGGGGGATTGCAAAAAATGGCAACTTTTTGTAATCTATTTTTGTCTGTAAAATGAGTTCTAGAGCTTCCCTACTCCTAAAAATTGATTTATAAAGCATTTTTGCCTGAGTAAATCCAAAAATGATATCATAAAAGACTTAAAGTGAACCAATTTGAAATTATTGATGATTTTTCTTTTTTTTTCTGCAAGATCAATCTCCCATTGTGGCACTGCATCTATGACAAAGATTTTTTTTCTATTATTATTTCATATCTATTGAACATTATTTGTACCAAAAAGATAGTTTGGTTTTTGATCAGATTTGACATGGAATTACCCTATGGCTAGAAAGGGTCTAAATGTACATTCATATATGTCTTTCTTTCAGACTTTCATGCCATATTGCTAGGTTATTATCTTGAAGTAGTAGAAACTATATTCTTTAAAATGCAAACTGGTTAGATATGTGTCTCGTAGACAGGTTTGTCATAGCAGTGGTTCCTATTGACACTGGCAGTATTATTGGCATGTGCACCACTACTTTGATTCTAAACATAGGTAAAATGGCTTCTTTGCCTTGTGAAGTGGCTGATACATTAAATCGTGCTAGTCATTGCTAATGGCAACACAGTTGGCATACTCTGTCAGTGGAACAAACAGTGACTGAAAAAAGGATATAAAATTGTGGATCTGGGAAATTAACATTTTAACATTAATATATAAAAAAAAAAAAAAAAACAGAAATTATAGTTACTCTTGGATTATTTTGAATTGACAGAGGAATATTTAAATTATGCCTTAAACTTTTGTGGTTGAATTGGTTATGGCATTGTAGATTTGGGCCCTGTCTAGCCTTAAACTTTTGTGGTTGAATTGGTTATGGCATTGTAGATTTGGGCCCTGTCTAGCCTTAAACTTTTGTGGTTGAATTGGTTATGGCATTGTAGATTTAGGCCCTGTCTAGCCTTAAACTTTTGTGGCTGAATTGGTTATGGCATTGTAGATTTGGGCCCTGTCTAGCCTTAAACTTTTGTGGTTGAATTGGTTATGGCATTGTAGATTTGGGCCCTGTCTACCCTTAAACTTTTGTGGTTGAATTGGTTATGGCATTGTAGATTTGGGCCCTGTCTAGCCTTAAACTTTTGTGGTTGAATTGGTTATGGCATTGTAGATTTGGGCCCTGTCTAGCCTTAAACTTTTGTGGTTGAATTGGTTATGGCATTGTAGATTTGGGCCCTGTCTACCCTTAAACTTTTGTGGTTGAATTGGTTATGGCATTGTAGATTTGGGCCCTGTCTAGCCTTAAACTTTTGTGGTTGAATTGGTTATGGCATTGTAGATTTGGGCCTGTCTAGCCTTAAACTTTTGTGGTTGAATTGGTTATGGCATTGTAGATTTGGGCCCTGTCTACCCTTAAACTTTTGTGGTTGAATTGGTTATGGCATTGTAGATTTGGGCCCTGTCTAGCCTTAAACTTTTGTGGTTAAATTGGTTATGGCATTGTAGATTTGGGCCCTGTCTAGCCTTAAACTTTTGTGGTTGAATTGGTTATGGCATTGTAGATTTGGGCCCTGTCTAGCCTTAAACTTTTGTGGTTGAATTGGTTATGGCATTGTAGATTTGAGCCATGTCTTGCCAATGATTTTTGTGGTTAAATTGTTTAAAGCATTGTTCAAACACCTGAGAGAGAGAGAATCCAAGTTCAGGTCTCATCAGAATTTAATCTTTTATTTTTTGAGATTATTCAAATGTGACACAGAAAGCAACAAGATGAAGAAAATGAGTTAAAAAATAATAATTAAAGAATTCAAATCAAACTATTTCCTTTCTGCTGATGATTTTCTCGAATGATTTGTACCTGAAGGAAATGGTAACTAATGAAATGTCTGTTTTGATGCTAATTCAATACTTTTGTTATTCTAGTATTTCTAAATGGATTAATTCATTTAAAAAAATGAGATATTATTTAGACTCATCACTGACTTTTGCTAAAAACTGCAAACAGTTCATTGTGGATTATTCAGACTATTGTCCTCATCTTTACAACATTTTGGTCGGTGTGTCTTCCGGCTTTCTTCAGGTATTTCTAGTCAGACTTGGGAGTCTTCTCAAACTCAGGAACCATCTTTTTGAACTCTGGAACTTTCTTGTCGTAATTGGGAGCTATCACGGAACTTTGAACCCAACCCTCTTCGAAGAGTTCAAAAAGAAGGTACCCAAGTCCGACAAGAAATACCTGTAGAAGGCAGGAGAGCACATCAGCCAAAACATTGTACCAATAACAAAGATGAGAACCATAATCCAAATTATCAAGTCTCATCTCAAAAACTCAGAGAAATATTTCATTTTGGAATGTGAAAAATGAGGCACAAACATTGCAGTACAAAAAACTAGGACAGTTATTGTCGATGAATACACCATGAAAGATATTTGATTATTATTAGTGAAGAATCTGTCAGATAATCTGGTAGCAAAAGAAAAAGAAAAATGGAGAGGAATTCTGATAAATCAAATTTATTTGTATTTTCCATGAAAAAATTATTTTATTTTGTTGAGTTTTTGAATAATTGAAAGATTTTACTTGAGATGACGAAAGACAGAAATGGCAGATAAAATATTCAAACATATTGAAGATGCACAATAAAAAAATAAATAAACAATAATTATTATTGAAGATTGAATCTGCCATGAAAGAAATACAGTCTCATGCAAATATAAATTCACTTATATCTTCATATGCAAGGTACTTTCTATATGCATTTCTTATCTTGTGGGGAGCTGCTAAGTTTAGTTTAATTTACTTTTGTCACACTTTTCTCTGATACTGTCTGATTGTACATGTATAATCCAAAACTTTAAGGGACCTGGGTAGGATGTTAAACTGCATCTAGTGGGGAAGTTTCAATTCTAGAGCTCTGGGGAGTGGAGAGTACTCCTTCATCACCATTACTCCCAGGTCCACTTTAATCCTGGGTATGACGTTAAACTGCATCTAGTGGGGAAGTTCCAATTCTAGACCTCTATGGGGAGTGCGAAGTATGCTTTCATCACCATTACTCCCAGGTCCACTCTAATCCAGACCAGTAGTTAAGGTCCTATCTATGGGTTAAATAGATAAAAATCTGAATTTTTTTTTTAGTCGTAGTTAAAAAAATTGACTTAGAAAAAAAATTTGACTACCCAACACGAAGGAATAAAACAAAACGTCTTTGGCATAAAATAACCCAACAAGGGTTGACATGCCATAAAAGCCAACCAGTCAACAGAAGCAAATACAAATACAGAAAAAGTCACTCTCTTTATTATTATTATTATTATTATTATTATTGTTATGTATATGATTAACATTTTTATTTTTAAGTTCTTTTCTTTTGTCATATTTGGTGCATGATACATTCAAAGAGCATTGTACATTAGGGTAGGTCGATTTTTCACTTTTTAAAAATATCAAATTGTCCATCTATGTGAAAGTTGTATGTTAGTATACTGAATACTGATAATAAAAATGAGATGACATGCTGTAAAATCTACCCCCCACCAAAAAAAAAAAAAAAAAATTTGCCTACAAACTGTTTCCTTATAAATTATATAATTAAAAATTTAAAAAAAAGTTTTGGCATTAAATAACCTACAGGGTTTGATATCCCATTAAACAAACAAACCAAACCAAAAATCTAAATTATTTTCCTTAAGTTTTCTCTTTGTGTCAAGAGTAGTGAGTTAATGCTAACAGACGATTATTAGTGAGTTAAATTCACACTGGGTCTTTTCTTTTTTTTGTTACTGATGGAATTTCTGTGATTAAAGTTTACCAGAAGCATTGAACAAGGATACATACATACAGTAAAGTCATCGGGGTAGACTAAAGTCTGTATCAGCCAATCAGCGAGGAAGTCTATCCCCTTTTCACTAGTGCTAGACCAAGGAGATTGTTTTTAACATCTGAGGTGGAGCGCCACACCTACCATCAGCTCCTTACTTTACCGCACATATCCCTGTGCTACTCATACGCTGAGTTGGCGAGGGCCGGTATCAAACTAGGAACCTTGTGGTTTCTAACCGAATGCTCAACCAACTGAGCTAACCCAGCCCCTGAACCCATAAATAATTGCACCCCTACCAATTTTTAAAAATGAAAATTAATTTTCTTCTAAAACAAAGTTATCAGAATTTTAATATTTCTAAGAAAACAGGATGCAAAATGGATAATATTAGGTATTATTAATTACCAAACTCTACAGCATTGAATAGAAATAGTGCTTGAAAGAGTTTTGAAAAAAAAAAAAAACCCAAAAAACTTGCTCTTTTCATAAAGGTTATTTATATTGTGGTAAGTTGAGTTATAAAGTTCTTTCAGTCTGAGAGCTTTCAAAGCAATGCATGCTGCAATTGTCCTAACCGTTTTTTCAGGCCAGCACGATATCCGCCAGCCAATTGAGTCTCAGTTTTTGTTAATTCTCTTCTGATGAAACTTGAATCAGACCATTATCTGCACATAGATTCAAGAAAAGAAAAAAAAAGAACCTGTCTGCTCAGCAGAATTATAAATAAGCAGGTGTATTCATCTGTTATTCTAGGTCCAATTCATTCCAACATATTACATACAGGTTTTACGTCATTCTACTTTTTCTGAATAGCCATGAACCATTTCAAAGGTGTTTATCAACTTAGGTTTGAAAAAAGTTTCTAAATATAGTTTCCATACACTTGACTGAATGATAAATTACTCGGAAAGTCCTTATTGTTAAATGTATGTAAATATGACTAAATATTCCTGCATAGATTAGAATATACATGATTGGTATATAGTTATTTACTAAGCTTTGCTTAGATGTGGCACAAGGCCGAATGTATGGGGGGCACCCAGTGAAGCTTGAACTCACAGTTTAGCTGGCTAACCATTTACACCACAAGTATATACAAGGTGTGTCAAAAAGGTATTGAGATTTTTTGTACATTTTGACATTCTGAAAAAAATTAACGTTTCAATCATTGTTCATTTCTATCTTGGTAAATACAGCTTCAAACTTGGCACTTTTTGACATCACCTTGTATTCTAAAGAAATTAATGTTCCATTCATTGTTCATTTCTATCTTGGTAAATACAGCTTCAAACGTGGCACTTTTTGACATCACCTTGTATTCTAAAGAAATTAACATTCCATTCATTGTTCACTTCAATCTTGGTAAATACAGCTTCAATCTCGATACTTTTATGACACACCTTGTATGTTTATTATCAACAATATTTATTAGGGTTTTATTACAAACAAGTATTAAAATAATATTTTCTATATTATACTTATAATGTCTATTAATTGATGTCCAAAAAGAACTTTATATAGAATTTTTATTTCCATATTTCATTATCTTTAGTGATAAAAAGAAATAATCAATATATTTATAATTATATCATTTCTTTCAATAAAATCAAGTGGAGATTACGGCAATAAAATGGAATTGGCAATCCAAATTAAAACTTTGGCCAAAGCTGTTTGTGTCTATATTAAAACAATCTGTCTATGTGTAAAATAGTAAGGAAGACTGACTTCTCTAGTATTGGTCGGCAACCAGTGTAGGTTTGGGTTTTTTATCTAAAGGCATATCAACCTTTTCATGGGTTATAAAATACCAAACTCATCCTTTTAAAAGAATTTAAACCATAGCTGGGTATTATTCTGAAAGTGATTATAATAGTGTGTGTGTGTGAATAGTATTTTTTATAAACCAATACATACTATTCAGAATTCTACGGTCCACAGAAGATAGAAATTATATTTATATATTAGATTTGACTATTTATTTTAAGATATTTTTCAAGTATATCAAAAATGTCAACAATACTTAGTTATTACCATACGAGCAGATTACTCCATTCAAATTTTTAAAAAATTTTGTTGAGCGATTTAAAAATAGCAAGCACTACACAAATGGCATTACATTATTGCCTTAAATATTCTAAAAGATACAAAATAAAATGAAATAAAACAAAAAAACATTGACCGATTTATAGAAGTATATATTCTTTAGTTTGACACAATAAAAAACATTGTATTTTTAACAATACAAATAATTTTGTGTTTCTAAGCATTTGTTCCGCTGTGTACACAATTGTATGATAAAAATTTCACTTTACATACATGTCTTATTGTATTTGTATTAAAATAGATCTAATATATCTGCTAATGCAAACAGTTTCCCAGCAAAATCTATTTGCTTTCTTCGTATAGAAATAAGAAAACATCTTAACTAATATTGACAATGAAACTTGAATAAATAAATACAAACTAACAAGGTGTACATAAACTGAACATTCTGCAATTGGATACACAGACTGCACACCAAGAAAAAAAAAGTATTGATTTCATTTTCCTATAACGAGACATTCCAAACCAATATAGATGATTGATATATTTTGATATTATTTATGTAAATATTTCTGTTGGAAATAGATATAAATTTATTTAAACTTCAAATTGTACAAGATAAAATTAGTTACAGGTTGGTAATCTATCTTTCTTTTTCTGTATTTTATATGTGGAAATCATTAACATTTAGGTTACAAGATCATTAATTCCTTATCTAATTGGTATCATAATAATTCTCTACTTAAAAATTAAATCAATTGCTTTGAAGAACGTTTTTAATCCAAGTGTAGAATTATCTAAGGGAAATAACTCTAGTAACATGCTAAGTCATTTTTGGACACATAAAAGAAATAAAATTTAAATAAATTATCTTTTTACATTTAAAAAGATAAATTTTTTATGTGTGCAACTAAGGAAAATCAGAACATTTCAGCAAGACTTTTATTAGAGTAATACACTTAGAGAATACAACATTTTCCAGTGCAATTTTTAACTGAATGTTAATAGTGTAGGTGTCTTCATTTGTGTTGGCCTTCATTTTCAAAATTCTTGATGTCTTGGAGATAATAATGAAATGCTAATTAGAATCACTCTCTCCTTCTTAAAACATCAACATCATCATTGACAACAGCGATTCCAGAAAACCAACATGTTCTTGAGTCAACTAGTATGTGCGGATATATATATATATTATATATATATATTTAAAGTATTAGCTATCTTTAATAACTAATACACTAATCACACAACCCTCTAAAACTAATGGACTCTTCTAATTTAAAAACAAAATAAATAAAAGAACAAGAAAAACGAAAAAAAAACTAACACCAAATCATATACACCCCTGAAGATGACTGAAGAAGCAGTCAAAAGCACTCCTATTTCAACTGGTTCCTAACATTAGAAAGATAACCAGAAGACGAGAAAAATACAAATCAAGATAATGAAAAAGAAATGTTCCGTGTTGTTTAATAACATCTGCCTACAATATATATATACGGATCTTTGCTACCCCGAAGCAAATAAATTTACTTCTGGGTTAATAAAAATCGATTTAAAAAGTGCTCAATAAAAGAGCTAAATAAAAAGCAAATGTTATAAAATATTCCAACTACAGTTTCTTGCCATAGCAATTCTTCAAGGAATTCTGCAGTTGGAATATTTTATAACATTCGCTTTAAAAAAAAAGTGTATATATATATACACACACACACACTCAGAAGATGACACATGAAATCTTGGGTGTATATAATATATATATATATATATATATATATATTATATATTAATCATATATATATATCAGTGTTTATAAGATTAGATACTGTGACTATGATACCATGACATGTTGGGTTATCATAGTATGTGTGTGTATATGTATATATATATATATATATATATATATATATATATATATGCACACATATACAAATGAACATATATATATATATATATATATATATATATAGTGGTTAAGGAGCCTGACTGATCCTGAATTGATCAGGTTTCCATCCTGGCTGGAGGTAGCCTGATTATGCCACACTGAGGAGACATGATACATCGAAACACACTGTCTGTGGATGACTATATATATATATATATATATATAAAAATCAATAATCAGTATTCATAACATTAAATTTTTTTTTTTTTTTTAACTATTAAATAAAAATATTGATTGTTAATAATGATTGTTTTTAAATAAACTCCTTTAAGAAAAAAGCAGAAAAAATGTATTAATTTGTTGGTCAGCAGATCTCATCTCACTGCAGAGTATTGAGAAAATCCATTGTTATGGTAACAGGAAGGATTATTAGGCATTTGCATGCAAGGTTTTTTCCAAATGCATCCACGCACATGTATACAAAGCTTTTTGCAATGCATTAGCAATCTAAGACCTCACTTGTGAGTAATGGCACCGTGGATTTTGGTAACCATTTCAGAAGTGACAGGAACATTTATGCATAATAGACAAAATGTATAGAATTTTTTTAAAAGATAAAAAAAATGTAAGGAATTTTTAAAAGAAAGATATTGATTCAAACAATGGATTTCTGAACTATTTTGATAAAATTTGAAAAATGTTGCCTATTTTTTTAAATATATATTTTTTCATAAATCTAATTCCAAATGATGTTAAGTAAGCTTAAATAATACTTAATGGTTAAATTCATTTTGGAAAGAGGGGAGATAAGCCTGCTGCTGCTGCTTGGAACAAATCATCCATTAAGTTAGCAAAGGGGGAATATAAAATTAACACTAAATTTGAAGTTACTTAAAAAAAGAAAAGAAAACATTAATATTTTTTTGGTTTTTAATAAAACCATAACAAATGTAAAAATACAAGTCCAGTTGAAAATTGAATTTTATTCTTATTGTTGAGATATCTATTAAAATTACTACAAGACGAAATCCAGGAAATGAACCCTGCAAACCGAGTTCAAATCCTGGACAAAGTTGTTAGCATTTCACATAGCACTAATGCCCTATCCAATTTTTCTCCCTTCATCTATGGGTAAATAATAAGCCAGACTGGGCTCTTTAACCTTGGATATAACAACTAGTCTAGAAGAAAGAAAACTCTGGATTGAAACCTGGTTGACTCCAATTAAATAAATTGACTTTGTGTCACATCCTGTTTGTGTGGAGGGGTTGGTAAATACATGCAAGACAAATCCAGACATGTGAAGTGCTCAATGAGGATGGAACTGACAAGAATCTGAAGGAAATAGTGACAATATCTAAACATCTGAAAGAGTAACACCTATCTTTTAGATAACCTTACCATAATATCAGCTCAAAAATACAAATCAGGTTCAGTAATCTTTTAATTAACAAATTATAGCACTACATGATAATTACAACTACCTTTTCCTTGCTTTTACCAATTCAAATTGGCCTTTGATATGTTCAAAGTCAGGTTTTTTTTTCAGTTTCTTCTTTTAACCCTCAACAGAGCAAGAGTCTATCGGAAATCTGATAGAGAATTATCTTCCCCTGCTGCTAGAGGGCGAATCACCAATACGATGTTGGTGACAAAACCAAATTTCTCCACTTATCAGGGAGCAGTTATCGAGGAGAGACGCTAAAATAAGCACTCCCATCACCTTGCCCTTAACCAGCATACCACTGAAGGCCGTTTCGACAGCATACTTATCAGAAGGCTGAGGAACGAGAACAGACCTGATGAAGCGTCTTAACAACATTCAAACCCAGCGAGTAGAACACCTTTCTAGCGCAGTTCACCAAGAACTTTTTTATTGCACCTCTCATATAAGTCTTGTAGCAAATGCCACTAAAATTTGCAACAATTCTGTACTTTTTGATAAATACATGTGTCTGCATTTTATATTCATGTTTGTTTCCTTCTTTCGTCCGAACAATAACCACTAACGGAGAATAAGGGCTCCAACGAAACCCTGTAAATACTCTTAAGTCAGCTTTGTGATCTACGAAGGCTCTCAGATCTGTTGATTCAGTGAGTGACGTAAAATAATGTGTGTTCTCCTTTCCCCCCTCAGGCAGCAACTGACTACTCACCAAAAAAGAGTAAGAGCTGGATTTATTGCCCTGTGCATGAGGCACCCTTCAAAGGGAAATGCTAACAGGAACATGCTTTTTTTGCACTCTCCATCCCATGAGTTTTTGTTTGTCCATGGCCCTACATGTAAAAAAGAGTTATGTTAATCTGGCCTGGTAGAAGGTCAAGAAAATATATACCCTGTACTGTGGGCACCTTACATGGTACAATGGTTAGCAAGCTAGCTTTGCAGACCATTGTTAGTGAGTTCAATTCTCACTGGGCATCTCATACTTCTGGCCTTGTGCCACATGTAAGCTATGCTTAGTAAATAACTATATACCCTGTACTAGAGCTTCGAAAATCCCCTTCCCCAAATAGAGCACAAAATACATATAAATTTCATACATGTGCTTAAAGCTATCTGAAAAGTTGTAAATGGTTGCTTTATTAAGCCTTTTTTTATATTTAAATATCAAATTAGAGGAGGCACCAAAAGTTGTGTATTAAGTACTGATACTAAAAATTAAATTTTGCACTTCTACCAATTTTTTGAGAAAGCTTCAAAAATCCCCTTCCCCAAATAGAGTACAAAATACATATAAATTTCATACACTTGTAGACATCTCTGCTTAAAGCTACCCCAAAGTTGTGAATGTTGCTTTATCAAGCCTTTTATTATTAAAATCTGAAGTGATCTCTCTGAGCCCAAAATATTAAACAAAGTTTAGTTAAACAGAACTCAGCTCAAAATATTTGCTTTAGAAATTCAGATTAAAAGCCAAATTTACCAATATCAATATGGAATTTAAACCTAAACCTGGAACTCATGCCTCAGACATCCTTTACTTGAGATTCCAATGCCAAATCAAATCATTTTGATATCTGGTTGCTTACAATACCGGACCTTTAAGCACCCCTTTTGCTTTGCTGATTCATAAGTACATTTTTTTTTCATTTACACCTTCAACATCGGGTTAGGGTTAGGGGTTAGTTTTTAATTAAAAAAAAAACCTCTAAAAATCGTCTGTTAACAAACAACCTGATGTTGATGGTGTAAATGAAAAAAATGTACTTATGAATCAGCAAAGCAAAAGGGGTGCCTAAAGGTCATATGCTCCCAATATCTGCTGTTACTTGTATTGAACAGGTTCAATGCTGGTAAACTAAATGATCTAGTGGGAACACGACTTAACCTTAAGCTTTCCCCAATGGTATTAGCAGTATATGAAATGCAAACAGCAAAAAAAAAAAAATGAGCACAAAATACATACAAATTTCATACAAGTGTTTAAATTGCTTAAAGCTATCACATAAATGTATTTAAAACAAGTTGTGAATGTTTGCTAGATCAAGCCCTTTATTATTAGAAATTGAACAAGTTGTGAATGTTTGCTAGATCAAGCCCTTTATTATTAGAAATTGAACAAGTTGTGAATGTTTGCTAGATCAAGCCCTTTATTATTAGAAATTGAAATGATCTCTTTGAGCCCAAAATATTAGATTTGAAGTGGAGTCAAACAGAACACTGCTCAAAATATTTGGTTTATAGGTTGAAAGGATTTAAAAGCCAAATTTACCATTCAATATTGAATCTAAACTTGGAACTCATGCCTAATGCTTTAACCACTAAGCTTTGTGCAATGATGAGAAATACTTTATCCCATGTAAAGTGTTAGAGAATAAAATCAATGATCACAGAGTGGCACAATGCCATCAGGGATGTCTGGATTAGAGAACAGGAGAGATACACAGGTTGTTTTCAGAATATTAGATTGAAGAGAGACATTCATTTCACAATTCTGTGAATGAGTTGGCTGCTCTCCATTGGAGTAATCAGTTTCGGAAAATTCTTGTCACTGTCCTATGACAATATTTAAAAGTTCCATTGTCAGAGTTCATTAATTCAAGCCAATAATTACAGATGCTTTTTTTGTAAACGTGCAAAACGGACAAAGTTAATCATTTTCTGAAGAAGAGAAATAAGTGAATCTTTGCAACGAATGAACTGATTGTAGAAACTGTGTTCACTCATTGAAGTCATTATTTGTCTGAACTTTTTTAGATGAGGTTTGATGTGTATAATTTTTTTTTTTTTTCAGTTGTTGGAGGCACGTGGTCTACTGGTTAGAGTCATAGGAAATGGACTCGTTGACCCGAGTTCAAATCCTGGACGAAGCTACAATTCACATAACGCTAATACCCTTGGGAAAGGTATGAATCCAACTACTCTCCCTCAAGCTATGAGTAAAATAGTAAGGTAGACTGTGCTCTTTAACCTTGGTTAGGCAACCAGTCTATGAGAAGGAAAACTCTGAATTCAAGCCTGTTAAAACCTGGAGTGGTCACTACTAGAATCGGCTCAGTTCTAAATAGTGATCAATTTCACTTATAATTTTTTTTTGTACTGATGTTCCCTCCTGACTTCTTCAGGTATTTTTTCTTGGACTAGGGAACCTTCTTGTCGTAATTGGGAGCCATCATGGAACTTTGAACCTAACCCTGTATTCAGTCCACGGGGGTATCCTGTTCTCATTCCGCTAACCATAGCTGGTGTACAGGTGTTAAGCTGTGTTAATTATTATTCTATGTTACTGCTTCCTCTGACCAGAATTTAATCTGCTGTCTAGAGATAACTGTCACTTAGAACTGTCTTAATGTATCTCCTTTATCCACTATGTTATGTGTCCAATTGGACAATCCAGTGTGAATTTTGGGAACTTATAAACCTAATATCTTGTTTTGCCAAGAATATCTACCTATTCACTTATGTATTTTTTTGCCTTGACTCATAGTGGGTGTCTTTTTTTTTTTTGGTTAGCAGAATGAGAACAGGTTACCCTCATGGACTGAATAATGGGTTAGGTTCAAAGTTCCGTGATGGCTTCCGATTACGACAAGAAGGTTCCCTAGTCCAAGAAGAAATACCTGAAAAAGGCAGGAGGGCACATTGGCCGAAACGTTGTACAGATAACAATGAAGATGAGGACAACAGTCTGAATAATACAAATAATACTAATTATCAAGCTTCATTTAAAAAATTCAGAGAAACTGATTTCTTTTATTTAAAAGTCAAAATATTTTTGTTTAAATTAATGGTTGTCGGTATGTCTCAGTCAAGGATTTATTTCCTGGTCTGAAAACATACTGGCAACCATTAATTTGATGAACTGATTCACATATATCTCTAGAAAATTATATATTTTTGCTAAACCAACACGTAGACTTGGTAAACAGCATCTACTTTTTCTTGTGCTAAGTAGTAAGGTGGCATTAGTGAACATATGAACAGTCTGCACAGATAAATTTAAATATTTTTTGCTGCATTCAAATTTTACCTGATCGCTATAAGCAAAAAGAATATTAGATAAAAATTGCCTGATGGTATAAAACTTTTCTCTAGAAAAATGAAAATATTTTAATTTAATTTATACATTTATTTGCTATGGGCAATGAAATAAATAAATAAATATATATATCTTATTATAATGGAGATTGTGTGTTTTTCTGTCTGTAACCGAAACTATATTACTACTCAAGTCGCAATTCCCTTAGTTATTAATGTCCCTTTCTCATGATTTTATTTTAATTTAAACCTCAATTATTAATAAAATTGTTTTACATTATTAATACTGTTAACCATATCTACATACTAACAACATGCAATTATATTTATATATACAACAAAATAGTGGTTTACAATGTGAACGGAAAGGCTAATTTGCATATTGATATTAAAAATTTGATTTTAATAAATATGTGCTTAGTATTATTGATTTCTAATTGTTTGGTTTTATTTTAATGAATATAAGCAAAAGTCTCTTCAATGAATCTTAAATGAAATCCATTAACAAGAAAAAATAAGTGTCATTTTATTCTATACTTCCTCTTTTAACTAAATACTTAAATTAGAAAAAATAACAATGAAAGACGAGAGTGATGGAAAAGTATGTTTCGGTTGTTCTATTGTTCGATTATACCACCCTCTGTTTCAAATCTTTTTATCTGCATTCTTATTTAGTTTCATTAGCCTTTCTAATTTGATATAATATTTTATTACATTAAAACTTAAATACTTGCACCCGGAGCGTGCATATATTTGCTAGTATATATAATACTGCTTAACCCTTTTAAACCAGTTGACTGGTGGTAGTTTTATTTTCCCCATACATTGTAGCACCAGGTTACTGGTGGGGAGTGGCTGAGGGTAAATTTAGATTCTAGAACTCAAGGTTCAAAGGGTCAAAAACACAGAACCAACAACAGAACAGACAGAAATAAACAGGAACAGATGCGAGACCGCAAAATATTATTGGAATCAACTTTTCAAGGTTGTTGTAGTTGTTTGTTTTATGGCATATCAACCCTTTTCAGGTCATTTAATGCCGAATCCAGTAATTTTTGATATTCAGTTTCTTATAAAACCTGCTGTTGCTTAAATTGTCACCCATCTAAGTATTGAACAGGTCCATTGCTGCTTAACTTCATTGATCTAGTGGGACTAGTGGGAACCAGTGCTTTCAATGTGATGACTATAAGCCTAAATGTTTATCTGAGAATGTAGTAAAAAGAAGAGATGCTCAAGGAGGCATAACAAATAAATAAACAAGGCTTACACTTAAAATAACATTCAGTAGCAGTAGGAGTAAGTAGGTGGAGGGGCTCACAAGTTTATAAGAATGTCATGGGGAATGGTGGGAGGAGAATTGGCAGGAAATTATAGGCATTTGAGAATATGTTGGCTGGTTTCAAAGTTGATCTTATTTAAGGTGGTTTTTTTGTTTAATGTATAGGGCTTTGAGTATTTGAAATTTTTGTTTGTTTTTTTCTTGGTGTAGTATATGTGTTTTCAGTTAGAACTTTCTGGTAATTAGAGGTGGGGGATATGAAGGTAAATTTAGATTCCAGAGCTCAAAGCTCAAAGGGTCAAACTTGTTGTTGCTTATAATGGTCACCCATCTAAGTATTGAACAGGCTCATTACTGCCTGATCTAGTGGGAACCAGGGCTTTCAATGTGATGATTATAAGCTTAAATGCTTATCTTAGAAGATAGTAAAAAGAAGAGATGCTCAAAACATATTTAAGAACATATAAAAATTGTCAATATTTAATATATTAATACAATTGATATATATTGGTTAATTACAAAATAACAAAATAACCAAAACTTTTTAAGAATATATTAAAACTATTATTATTTTATATATATCAATATACTAATTTATAGAAAAAGTCTTGTTATGGGTCCAACGGGAGAAAATTAAATATTTTATAAAAAAGATGAATTATGTTTTTTTTAATTAATTTTATTATAATATTTTTTATTGGTGACACGTGTTTCAGATCTTCTAATATCTTCTTCAGGCGTTAAACAAGGAGGCATAATAAATAAATAGATAAGGCATACATTGACTTATTTTAAGGTTCTAAATGCTACGTTTCTGGAAAATGTTTTTCTTTTCTATCCTTCTAAAATCTTGTTCAGAATCAATTGAAAGGGTGAAATCCCATTTGATTCTCCTGTTTGTTAAAGTATTGGAGTAATTATAAGATAATTACTTGCATGACTTCTCTTTAGTAAAGACATTTTTAACAGTCTCCTTTATGACTGCTTCAAGATTCTTGATCATATCAAAAACAGGTGAATTTATTGGCCAATTAAATCCTTTGGGGATGTCAAGATTTTTACAGATTACATGTCCTTCATCCAAAATGTGTAGAGTGTTTTTTCGATGAAAGATGATCTGTTACTCCAAGTCTTTTCAGAACAATGATTTCTTCACAACTTTCTCAAAATTAGAAAATGATATTCAGCATGGTCCCTGACCCTCACAAAAAATTATCTGGACTGAAAATTGATTTATTATTTTAAGTTAGCGCACTTCAATTGTATTTCTCTAATAAAAATAGTGATATAATGAGCAATTTTTGTTGGGTGACAGTTACACTTACATATACTTTGAACCCTTTTTTTTATCATATATAATATGATACTGTGAACAGGATGGGATTGTACTGAGTTACAACCGCTTGTTGCCATGTCTTACCAATTCAACGGTAATTGGAACTTAGCTTGATTATTCTTCAATGAGCTAGATGGCAGTGAATGAGGGTCTTAGTCTCCTGGGTATGATGCTAAAATTCACCTAGTAGTGAAGTTCCAGTTTTGGAGCTCTGGGGAGTGTAAATTACTCCTTCATCACCATTACTCCCAGGTCCACTTTGATTTGGATTGGTAGTATATGTTAGGGTCTCATGTATGGGTTAAATAAGTCAACATGTGTTTTAAATATGTGTTTAAAAAAGAGTTTAAAAATACCAAACAAGAATGAATAAAAAATGCCCTGGCATAAAATTATATTCCTATTAGAAAATCATAGAATATGTCAACTATATTAACTATACAAAGTAATACCACACTCTTCGATATAATAATGAAGATGAGGACAATAGTCCGAATAATCCAAATAGAAAATTAATTGTATTTACATTTTGTACAATGTGAGTTATTAAATGTTCAATTTTAAAACTGTTTCAAGATATTGTGAACACTATATATATATATATATATAATCGCGGATGTGGCAAATGGTGTTTGCCGAGTTGTCTGGTCATGGTAATATGATTCAATTATCAAAATATATATATATATATATATATATATATATATACATATATATAGCTGGGTTAGCTCAGTCAGTAGAGCGTCCGACTAGAAACCACAAGGTTCCTAGTTCGATACCGGCCCTCACCAACTCAGTGTATGAGTAGCACAGGGATCTGCGCTGTAAAATAAGGGTTGATGGTAGGTGTGGCTCCCACCTCAGACGCAAAAACAATCTCCTTGGTCTAGCACTGTTTAGCTGATACTGACTTTAGGCCACCCCGACGACTTTATATATATATATATATATATATATATATATATATGTAAAATGGAAGTAAATCCAACGGTATGTTGAAAAGAGAAATAAAGGAAAGAAAGTATCTTTATTTCTCTTTTATATATACTAGCAAATATATGCACCCTCCGGGTGCAAGTATTTGAATTTTAATGTAATGAAATATGTTAAATTTGAAATACTTTTGAAACTAAATAAAAATCCAAATAAAATGATTTGAAACAGAGGGGGTATAATCGAAGAATAGAACAACTTTGAAACTAAGTCTTCCATCATTTTCCATCACTCCCTCCTTTTATTGCTGAATTTTCCTAATTTAACTATTTAGTTAAATTAGGAAGTAAAGAATAAAATTACTGTTATTTCTTTATATTAAAGGATTTCTTTTAAGATTTATCCCCGAGTTTTTGCTCATATTCATTAAGAAAAAAACAAACAATTAGAAATCAATAATACCAAGCGCATATTTAATAAAATTAAACTTTTAATATCAATATGCAAATTAGCTTTCCTGTTCACACTGTAACCCGCTATTTTGTTGCATATATAAATACAATTGCATGTTATTAGAATGTAGATAAAGTCAAAAGTATTAATAAGGTATAACAATTTTATCAATAACTGAGGTTTAAATAAAAATAAATTCATGGTGAATGTGACGTCAATAACTAAGGGAATTGTGACTTGAGTAGTGATTTAGTTTCGGCTTCAGACAGACAAACACACAATCTCCATTATAATAAGATATATATATATATATATATATATATATATATATATATATATATTATATGTATATATAGTTGAATGAAGTGACAAATAAAAGTTTTAGCTTTTATTCATTTATTTGGGAACGTTATTACTACCAATAGTTTCCTGCTAAAAGCATTCATCAGGTAAACAAAATAGTTTTTAAAAAATATATATGTATATATATATATATATATGCATATATGAAATAATATATATATATATATATGAGTATGAAAAGGTGGAATGAAAACATCACACAATGCTGTAAAAGAGAAAACAATTTATAATATAATCATAGCTGATATTGATCAATATTTTGATTTTACAAAAATCATCATCAGAGCTCAATTACTCTGTGGTGTTTGGGTGGGAGATAAATGTTAAATCAGTTCAAAAACAAAAAACCTTAATTTTGCAAAAAAGAACGAAAGTTGTTACATTATTCACCAATGTGGGCATTGTTTTCATTCCACCTTTTCATACTCATACTGTTGGATTCATTTCCTTTCTTTATATATATATATATATATATATATGAAAATTTTAGCAATATATAGATATCAACAGGAAAATATTTAAACATTTATCAGCATCAAAGCCTAATTCTGTAGATTTTATCTGTTTATTTTTATCCCAATATAACATTATTTGAAGCTTTCATCTCTTCTTTAATTATATTTCTTGGGTGTGGCATGTCTCTTCCCTTTATTGACCCACATCATTTCATTGGATTTTTATAAATGACTCCAGTGTGATATTCATGGATCGGTCATTGTTGTATTGGGTTGACCACAAAGTTTACAACAGCAAGTTGCAACTCGTCTTCTGGAAGTTTTCTCCATCATGACACCTGTGCTTTGCTTTAACAGTTTTGCTCTATTTGTTTATGATAAATAATTTCCAGAGATCACCTTTTCAGCCACCACCATCTGCCAAGGGGAATAACACCCCTTATCAATGCTGTCTTTATCATGAGGATGAGATCCTAAAATAAATGTTTATTGCATTTATGTGTAAACACACACGCTGAATAATTTGTTGAGTGATGATCAATGAAAATAAGGTTGATTCTCATGGGCAATTTACTTACTTTTACTTATATCAACACACAGATTAACCAATGAGAAGAGACATCGCTAAGCAGTTACTGATTGGGCATAAAAGTGAGCTTAGTTTCGCACTTAACCAGAAGTGTTGGGCACCAAGTGAGAATCGAACTCATTAACAATAATTGACTCACCCAGCTTGCTAACCGGTACTCCATGCAAGATACTCAAAGCCTAGTTGGGCACAAGTCAGTAGAGCGTCCAACTAGAAACCACAAGGTTCCTAGTTTGATACCGGCCCTCACCAACTCAGTGTATGAGTAGCACAGGGATCTGTGCGGTAAAGTAAGGAGCTGATGGTAGGTGTGGCGCTCCACCTCAGATGCTAAAATAATCTCCTTGGTCTAGCGCAAGTGAAAAGGGGATAGACTCCCTCGCTAATTGGCTGATACTGACTTTAGGCTGCCCCGACGACTTTATATGTATAAATACAAAATCTTTATATGTATGTTTGAATTCTCAATTTTGGTTGAATCCTATCACAGAAACACTTGATACCATTCACACACATATGCGCACACATACACAGGGTGTCTATAAAGTCCAGCAGCAGGTTTAAAATGTATTAATAAAGATGGCGGTCATGTTAAAGTGTGATAATCAAAAAGTACATCATATTTGCTTTGAATGAGTCCCTGCAAAAATTAATGGGTCCCAGCAATGCGTCCCAACTAAAGTTTCTTAATAGAGTGTAGGGTTTTTATTTCTGATCTGGGGAAACATCTAAACCTGTCTAACCTTGAAACCTATCCTGTCTAATTCATTTCTAAGAAAATATTGAAATGTATTTACAGTTAGGTTGAAATGGTGAGGGAAGAAAAAAGAAAAACACTGAGATGCATGGATATGATTTTACTGATGCAGGATGCATACTTATCAGCATCTATCTATCTATCTATCTATAGATAGATAGATAGATAGATAGATGCTGATAAGTATGCATCCTGCATATATATATATATAAGCTCTACCCTGAATATATGCATAATAATTGCATGCATTTAAACTAGACATAACATTCTGAGACAAATTATCTTTGATTTTTATTTATATTTTTAAATTTGATGGATTAATAGCACATATACCTGACTAAAATAAACGAAATAGTAAAATATCTTTTCACAGTAACAAAAAGAAAATATTTCAGATTAAGTTTTTCTGTTTATCTTATTCTTGCTGGTTCACAAGAGAGTCAAAGATCAATACTAATGATGCCAACATTACTTATTAAAGCTATTAACAAAACAATCACTTAAAAAGAAAAGAAAACAGTTTATTAAAAGAATTGAAAAGGAATAATAAATCTTCTTTTTCTAGTAACTTGTCTTCTTTTTTTTTAATAAGTGATCTTTAATGCAAAATATGCAAACTAGCTAACTCTATTAATAAAAGATTGATATCTTTGTCAAGTTATATAAACATTTTCACAGGTGAAAAGAAGCTGTTGTTTTGGATATATATATATATATATATACATACATATATGTGTTAGACAAATTGAAGGACAATTTAAAATTCTTCAATATTAACCTGATTGCCTGGGAAAATCTAGCATCAAATCAGAAAGAATGGCATAAGACATGTTTCGCTAGATTAAAGAGCTTTGAAGAAAATAGACTGAAGCATCGAGATCAGCTCCGTCTAACTTTAAAACAAAAACATCTGTCTCCCACTTTAGAAAATTTCTACTGTCAGTGTGGCTTTACAGCTTGCAGCAAGGCTGGGATGCTATCACACTCGAGAAAACACAAAATGTCTTCTTGATAGCATGCACAACATGGGAGGAAACAAATCACTCACTGCTGACTCTTATCTATCATTCACGATAGGAGAGTCTACACACACACACATATATATATATCTATACACACCCTCACAAACTAACCCATCTGCACAAGCAGGATGATACAAGGTCAATTTCTTTAGCAGAGTTTAACAGGTTTGGATTTTTTCTTCTCCTAGACAGGTTGCTTAACCAAGTTAAAGAGTCCAGTCTGCTCTAATATTTACCCATAGCTGGAGAGAGAATAGGGTATGAAATGCAAACAGCCTGGTTATATTGGATGGCTGATCAAAGACAGACCCATAAAAAACATTTTCATTTTGTGTTTTGATTCATAAAACATAATCCAAAGAATTATATTTTTAGCTATTTGTAAATATTGATATCTTGTAGATTGCTTCCTTTTTCATGAATAGAAAGTTGCACCTTAATTCAAGCATTTCATGATTTTGCTCAAGGTTTCAGAGGTTAATCCTCTTATCTCTGAATGAATATTATTCTTGAGCTGTAGCAATGTCTTAGGCTTATTCAAATATACACACTCCTTTAAATAACCCAACTAAAAGAAGTCAAAGTCAGGCAGACTATCTATCTCAGTCTACTTCTATCTCTCTCTCTCATTGTCTATCTCAGTCTATTTTTATCTATCAATCTATCTCTCTGTCTCATTGTCTATCTCAGTCTATCTATGTCCGTCTACTCCTATCTATTTATCTATCTATCAATCTATCTATCTCTCTGTCTCATTGTCTATCTCAGTCTATCTATCTATTTATCTATCTATCTATCTATCCAGACAAAGCAGGTGAATAGGGAGGTCATTTGAATTCTGAATTTCTTCCTGCCACCAAAAATTTATTTTTGTTGAAATTATAAACCTCTCAGTTGAATAGTAAAAATCTATTTCTACAAATTTAGTGTCAAGGTTCCAATTCTGCAGCTCTAGGGAGTGTGGAGTATGCCTTCATTGCCATTACTAACAGGCTCACTGACCTGGAGTGTTAGTACATGTTAGGCTCTCATCTATGGGTCAAATAGATCTGTTTGCAAGTTAATGAAAATTATTTCTACCATTTTATAAAAACCAAACAAAAATATTCAATTACAAATCATCTATACAAAAAACTTGGCATTAACCAACTCTTCCACCATGAGCAGGATGTAACCCAAGGTCAATTTCTAAGTGAAATATATCATTTAATTTATAAACACATTTTTCTATCTAACCCATAGATGGGACCCTAACAGGTACTACCACATCAGGTCAGAGTGGATCAGGGAGAAATGGTGATGAAGGGGTACTCCACATTCCCCAGACCTCCAAAACTGGAATCTCACCATCAGATAGATTTTAACGTCATTTTCAGGACAGGAAGACCCTCAGCCACCGCCTTCTAGCATCCACATAATAAAAAGGGTTGGCGCTTGCTATAAGGGTTGGGTAATCATATAGGTGCTACGGCGTGACGTGACCAGCCGATTGAGCGGAAGGGGCCTCTCCGACCGGCCGTCTAGCCTAAGTGGAGTGTAGCATGTCATGGACTGCTCATCCATCAGAATTCCACACTTAAGCATCATGGGTCGCCACTCACGGCCAACAGGTGGCCTCATTGGGGGGGGGATTTTGTCCCTCTGCAGTCGATGTATTCTAAATTTCACATAGAAATCCCCATATTGAATTCTGAGTTTTCCTTCTTATAGATTAATTTTACCAAGGCGAAAGAACCTAGTCTGTTCTATTATTTACCCATAGATTGAGGGAGAAAAGAATTCATGTATTTCCCAAAGGCATTAGCTTGACGTGAAATGCAAAAAGCTTTGTCCAGTATTTGAACTCTGAATGTCAACTCCATTTCCTACAACAATAACCATTACAAGAAGTGTACCTTGCCTATATATATATATAAAGCTGAAAAAATGGCACAACCTGTATATTTAACTAATGTAAATAAGTAAAAGGAAAAAAAATTGATGTACTAATGGTGTAATGGTTAGTCATAGGAAATGGACACAGCAACTCAAGTTCAAATCCCAGACGAGGCTGTTTGCATTTCACATAGCGCTAATAGCTTTGGGAAAGGTATGCATCCAACTACTTTCCCTCCAGCTATGGGTAAATAGTAAGGCTGACTGTGCTCTTTAAACATGGCTAGTTAACCAGTCTAGGAAGAGGAAAACACTGAATTCAAACCTGTTAAACTCTACTTAAGAAATTGACCTTGTATCACATCCTGCTTGTGTGGAGGGGTTGCTATGTATGTATGTATGTGTGTGTGTGTGTGTGTCTTTTTGTGAGTGAAAAAAGAGAAAAATAAAGCACTTAAATGGATAGAAATGGTATGCCTGGTTTTATCAGTTTTAGCAATTAAGTTTAAATTAATCTTAGATAATAAAAACAATGAGTTTCAAACCTCACATTATTTTATGGTACTGAACATTTTTTGATGGGAGAGGATTTCTTAAAATAAAAATCTGTGACAACAAAAAAGGAAGGAAGGAAGGAAATAAGATTTAAAAATGACTTATTAACACAGTAGATCTTTTAGGAACGAATACAAACTGTAGAAAATACCTAAGTGAACATGTTTGTTAGCCTGTTTTTCCTACTTGATTTTTTATTCACTGAATCAATAATCATATCCGCAGGCAGGTGCAGGTGTGCATCAATAAATGCACATGTGGTTAAGAATCAAACCATTCAGACCTGTGGCAAACATTATATCAATTCTTGACGTCAAACTCAAGTACACAGCTCGGGGCAAGTCCTGTGTCCACTTTGTCGTTGTTTCTTCTTCTACTACTACAAATACTTTTCCTTCTTCTACATGTCCCAGTGTACGTAAATGTTTTTACTTACTTTCTTGTATGAAATTCGGAACTGATAAAATATATAAGATCTAAAAAAAGTTGTCGGGGTGGCCTAATGTCGGTATCAGCCACACAACAAAGGAGTCTATCCCCTTTTCACTAATGCTAGACCAAGGAGATTGTTTTTGCATCTGAGGTGGAGCACCTCACTTCATGGCACAAATCCCTGTGCTACTCATGTGTTGAGTTTAGCGAGAGCCGGTATCGATAAATACCAGATTTCTACTCTGTAGACAGGAGTAGCTGGTCCTAGACTAACTAGATTTTGGTGGCAAAATGGGGAAACATTATCCTAGTGTTGGGACACAAAATAGAATTGTCTCCCTTTTTTTATTGGAGGTGTAGCTTACAACATCATCTGTCTGTTTTGGCATGTGATAAGGTGAGCCCTGAGATCTATCTCTTTCATCAACACAACATTGAATGAAACGGACTTTGAGTCTTTTGTTCCTGTGTAACTAAGTATATATATTTACCAGCCCCTCCGCACGGGCAGGATGTGACGCAAGATCAATTTTTTAAGCGGAGTTAAACAGGTTTGAATTCAGAGTTTTCCTTCTCCTAGACCTGTTGCCTAACCAAGGTTAAAGAGCCCAATCTCCCCTACTATTTATCCATAGCTGGAGGGAGAGTAGGATTCATACCTTTCCCAAGGGTATTAGTACTAAATGAAAAGCAATTAGCACATCCAGGATTTGAACTCACGGCAACGTAACTAAGTATATCTGTGCCCACCTTATTCCCAGAGCTCCCATTCTAAGGAAAAATCTCTAAGTGGTTTCAGCTTCTTTTTACACGTTTTCATGTTCATTGTAAGATCCTTGTGTCCTTTTTTATCATTTGGGTCTGAACTATTGTTATCCCTGTTATCAAATGTTTTTAAACTGCATAAATTAACTTGTCTTTTCCCTACCAAATGTTCTATGTTGGGTTACTCCCTTTTGGATAACAAAACAGATTATAGGAACTAGCAAATATAAGCACCCTCCGGGTGCAAGTATTTGAATTTTAATGTAATGAAATATGTTAAATTTGAAATACTTTTGAAACTAAATAAAAATCCAAATAAAATGATTTGAAACAGAGGGGGTATAATCGAAGAATAGAACAACTTTGAAACTAAGTCTTCCATCATTTTCATCACTCCCTCCTTTTATTGCTGAATTTTCCTAATTTAACTATTTAGTTAAATTAGGAAGTAATTACTGTTATTTCTTTATATTAAAGGATTTCTTTTAAGATTTAACCCCGAGATTTTTGCTCATATTCATTAAGAAAAAAACAAACAATTAGAAATCAATAATACCAAGCGCATATTTAATAAAATTAAACTTTAATATCAATATGCAAATTAGCTTTCCTGTTCACACTGTAACCCGCTATTTTGTTGCATATATAAATACAATTGCATGTTATTAGAATGTAGATAAAGTCAAAAGTATTAATAAGGTTTAACAATTTTATCAATAACTGAGGTTTAAATAAAAATAAATTCATGGTGAATGTGACGTCAATAACTAAGGGAATTGTGACTTGAGTAGTGATTTAGTTTCGGCTTCAGACAGACAAACACACAATCTCCATTATAATAAGATATGGATGAAGGTTCAAACTAATACCCCACTAATTTTTATACTAGGAAAGGGTAATTTTACTTTTAGATGTGATAAAACACCCTGACTTAGAAACTGTTAGATATACAAGATGTGTCAAAAAAGTATTGAGATTTTTTTGTACTTATTGACTCACCTTGTATTCTGAAAAAAAACTGAATGTTCTATTCCTTGTTCATTTCTATCTTGGTAAATACAGCTTCAATCTTGATACTTTTCTGACACACTTTAGATACTCTGACCTTTTTTCATTATATATCAGCTAAAATATTCTCATAAAAACAAGATGAAGAAAAAAAAGAAAAAAAAGAAAAGAATCTTTGTAAAAAATGTAGAAGTATTTTCTGGAATTTTTATGCCTTATATATGAGTCTCTTAAGAAAAATATTGTTTCATGCATTTTCCGAAGCATGAATCCATTTTTTTTCCTCAGTTGTGATAAAGATATTTCACATCTTTATCCTCCTCAACATTTCATCACATTCAAGAAAGCCAAAGAGAAGAGATGTTTTTCTTTTAGAAGAGTTCAACTGGTTTTAGGCATAAAATTGAAAAATTTCAAGTAGACAAAGTGAATTCACTTAGTTTAACTAAAAAATTTTCAAAATTCAGGAAACTTATTCTGGTTAATGGAGATGACCAGTCACACTGAATTTCTTCAAATAAATCAGAAAAAAGTCTACTTTTTTTTCTGTCAATTCAACTGATTAAAAAAGACAATAAAAACACTAATATTCTAATAGGAAACAATTAGTAAATGGTAGTTCACAGTTTAAAGAAGATTTCAATTCTGAGTGCATTTAAAAAAAAACTGCGGGTTATTTAATGCCAAAGCAATTCTTGTAGAAGAATAGTAATAGTACTATTCAACCAATAGCTAGGAGTGGGGGGGTCAAGGAGTTCATACCTTTTTCTTCCAAGGTCTAAAAGTTGACATAATAACATGAGTGGAGTTCAAACTCACTCACTATGATTTCAGAGTCCAGCATGTTACCAACTATGCTATGTGGACTTCTCCAACAAGAAGAAAAGAAAAATCAAAACCTGTATATTATAATTAAAACAACAGAAAAATGAAAATGTTGCCCATGGTTAAATATAGGTTGTGTCAATTAAAGTTGATCAAAATAATGACTGTTGGGCAAATCTGTTTGTATTCACTAGTAAATGAATGGATCCAAAAGCTGTAGTTATGTCAATCCTCATTGGATAATGAATGGATCCAAAAGTTGTAGTTATGTCAATCCTCATAGAATAATGAATGGATCCAAAAGTTGAACATGAATGGATCCAAAAGCTGTAGTTATGTCAATCCTTATAGGATAATGAATGGATCCAAAAGTTGAAAATGAATGGATCCAAATGTCGTAGTTATGTCAATCCTCATAGGATAATGAATGGATCCAAAAGTTGAAAATGAATGGATCCAAAAGCTGTAGTTATGTCAATCCTCATAGGATAATGAATGGATCCAAAAGTTGAAAATGAATGGATCCAAATGTCGTAGTTATGTCAATCCTCATAGGATAATGAATGGATCCAAAAGTAGTAAGGTAATTCTCTGAAAATAAAACCAGTATGTCTTGGAGATTTATGAGAAGAATTATATGTACTGTACACATGATGATAGTCAAAAACAATTATGGTAGGTGCAAGGTGACATAACAAGTAACAAGGGTTATCACAGAAAGGAAAAGGTAATTGGAAAACCAAGTTTTTTTTTGGGGGGTGGGTGAGGGTTTTTCCATTTGTGTTCACTTTGTATTTAAGCTTATGGAAAAGGCATCCTACTTCTCATCCTGTTACACACTTAGAGGCTTTTTGCTGTGTAAAGGCAGCCAAATTAAAAGAAGATTACCCAGAAACCATCCCCACCCGCCACCCCCAAAAAAAAAGAAAAAAAAGAAGAAAAATCAAAAGCCAAAAGATTGATAGAAAATGGAGCTTGCAATTCCAAAACATAAAAAATAAACTGCTACAAAAACTGTAAATGTGGCCCAATGCTCTATGAGGGAGCCTATGGAAACCATTGATGGAGTTATATATATATATATGATATTACAGCATGCCAATTATGAGGAATTTTGTAAAAGCATATGGCAATGACACAAAGCCTAGAGATACCGATTTATGCCTTTCCCAAGGGTATTTGTTGTGTACAGGAAATATAAACACCAGCCAGAGGATTACAAACTTGATTCACGGATTTTATTTTCAATAACGATTATATTTTATCAGATCTTCCAGATATTAGTGTATACATCCATGTATACGAGCACACACATACACAATTCATAATATTATTCATATAATAGATATTCCTCAATATAGGAAGAAAAACATCACACTGAAAACAATAAAGGGAAGAAGAAATACCTGCCTTCTTATCAGTGTCTGTATATTTTAGTTCATCAATTTAGCTCAGTCAGTAGAGCATCCGCCATCATAATCCCACAATAAAAGAGCTATATGGCCATGCTAGGAAGTGCGTGGTGTAATGGTTAAAGTCATGGGAAATGGACTCGTCGCCCCGAGTTCAAATCCTGGATGTGGTAATTGCATTTCACTTGACATTAATATCCTTGGGAAAGATATGAATCCTACTCTCCCTCCAGCTATGGGTAAATAGTAGGGCAAACTGGACTCTTTAACCTTGGTTAGGCAACCGGTCTAGGAGAAGGAAAACTCTGAATTCAAACCTGCTGAATTCCGCTTAAGAAATTGACCTTGTGTCGCATCCTGCTTGTGCAGAGGGGTTGGTAAATATATATATATATATATATATAATATATATATGGCCATGCTAGACACTGCTAGAGAAGCCAGGACAAACTCATAAGTGACGTTTTCCTGCAGACACGAACACATGGCCATGCCAGTGTGGGTCGACCCACAAAGTCCTACATAATTCAGCTCCACCCGGATTCTGGATGCACCGCGGTAGATCTGCCGGGAGCGATGCTAGACAGGGACGGTTGGCGTCAATTTTGATGATATGAGGGTCATTCAAAAAGTTCTAAGCCTGACCCAACCTCTTTTTGTTTATTGTAGCATGCTTCAAACCCTGTCAGTCTTGTCTAGCCGAATTAATGAGAAGAGTACTGTATGTGGATGACAACTTATATATATATATATATATATGTGTGTGTGTGTATGTGAGAGAGGGAGAGAGAGTTAGTTAGCGTGGACATGGAATTAATACCTGGTTGCTGGGGGGGGCTGATGCCATGTCAACTCTACCTTAACTCAAATATAAACGTTCTATCAATGATATTGCATATATATATATATATATATATATATATGTTTGTGTGTGTGTGTGTGTGTGTGTGTGTTGAATAACAGCAGCTAACTAAGTACCACTTAAGCAGTGTCCAAGACAGTTGGTATATATAGAAATCAAGAATGATCCATTCATCATCATCATCATCATCATCATGCTGCACAAGTAGCACGGATATCCATGACAATCTCTTGCCAACCTTCCCTATCATTCATTGCCCCAGAGAGGTCTTCTGTGCAGCATCCAGCATCCTCGCATAGTTGGTAAATGTAGGTCCTTGGTGGGCGGCCCACATTAGCATGTCCATGTGTTGGCTTCCACAGGAGAACATTACACACACACAAACCGCATCACACCCAGAGCAGAAAACAAGACACATTATCTTATAAAATTTATAAATGTGGCCACAAACGTGCCAACTGTAAGCATGCATGAACAGAATGCAGTGTGACGACACAAAAAATGTTATAATGAAAGTGGGGACATTTTTTGAGTCTCCCTCATAGATGAAATGTTATAATTGAATCATTTATTCACTGTGTTTAATCTCATGAACAAACATATATATATATATCTTAGATATTTTCTCTATTCAATATCTAGCAATGCAGTAATATTGGATGTGGATAAAATCAATGTTTTTGTATATTTCAATGTACAGCTATTTTTTAAAAACTTTCTTAAAAATCATAATGAAAGCATTTGCTATTTGTGCATGTTTATATTTTCTGTTCACAACAAATGCCCTTGGGAAAGGTGTAAATCTATATCTCTTGGCTTTGTGTCATTGTCATATGCTTTCACAAAATTTCTCTTAATTGGCATGCTGTTATATATATATATTCCATCAATGGTTTCCATAGTTACAATTATCAATGTTTGTTTTTCTTTTCTTTCAGAATGAAGAAATCAAAATTCTTATTTTATTGCTGAAGAAATAAGTAAGTAAAGTCGTCGGGGCGGCCTAATGTCGGTATTAGCCATGCGGCAAGGGAGTCTATCCCCTTTTCACTAGCTCTAGACCAAGGAGATTATTTTAGCGTCTGAGGTGGAGCGCCACACCTACCATCAGCTCCTTACTTTACCGCACAGATCCCTGTGCTACTCATACGCAGAGTTGGCGAGGGTGGGTATCGAACTAGGAACCTTGTGGTTTCTAGCCGAACGCTCTACCGACTGAGCTAACCGGCCCTATGCTTTGGAATTGGAATGAATTTAAAAAGGAAAACTGGACCATATGACCTTTAGGCACCCCTTTTGCCTTGCTGATTCATAAGTACATTTTTTCATTTACACCGTCAACATCCGGTTGTTTGTTAACAGACGATTTTTAGAGTTTTTTTTTTAATTATAAAAACCCCTAACCCTAGCCCCTAACAAACAACCGGATGTTGACGGTGTAATGGAAAAAAATGTACTTATGAATCAGCAAAGTAAAAGGGGTTCCTAAAGGTCATATGGTCCGGAAAACTAAATTTTTTTCAGAGACAATGTGTCAATAATAAATTGAAAGACTAGGGAACAGAGTTATCCATTAGATGTATTATCAAGAATAATCTTGTTTACAAGAAATAAACATTTACATCAAAATATGTAGGTTAATATTACATACCTAAACGGATTTCCAGAACACAATTATATTTTAGCAATGTAAAAGAAGGAATAAATAATAATCATTAAGTAAAAGAACAAGAGACAATAATATCAATAGATTGATATTCTGTCATGAGGCAAATTCAATCAATTAACCTTTTTTTCATTTGTCAATTTTCATCTGGTATGGCAATGCTATCAAAACCACATTTCAGAATTCCCCAGCAGTTGGATTTTACAGCATATCAAGCCGTGGGTTACTTTATGCCGAAGATGTTTTTGTTTTATTCTTTCTGGTTAGTATTGAAGTCAGTTAGTCTACTGTTGGTTTGAATAACAGCAGCTAAGTAAGTACAACTCAAGCAGTGTCCAAGACAGTTGGTATTTATAGAAATCAAGAATGATCCATTCATGAATTGGGAAGACATGGCAACAAACGGTTGTAACCCAATACAGACCCGAATAGTTGCTAAGTCTACTGCAGAATGACAGGGTATTTATAAAACTCCACAATATCATTCAAATCAAGCAGCCAATCAGAACTCAAGGAATGGAATCACTCAAGTCACCCAAATTCATGAATGGGTCATTCTTGATTTCTATATATACCAACTGTCTTGGACACTGCTTCAGTTGTACTTAGTTAGCTGCTGTTATTCAAACCAACAGTAGACTAACTGACTTCAATATATGCAAAATAAGAAAATAAAAGAAAGAAATTAAATCCTTATTAATTTTAACCATTACCCACCCTTCACCCTAATTTGCATTGTTCCTTTTAATTGCAGCCCATTCAGGTCATCAGGTTCATGACAGTCAGGAATACTGCATATCGGAAACAACAATTAAGGATAAAACACGTTCCTTTATTTGCCTTGGGGAAGTCTATTTTTCCATACAACCTGTCTTTCCTACTTGGCTATGAGTGTAATTTTAAAGCTGTCATCCAAGTAACACTTACAAACTGACCCATTACTCCCATTTCCACTTTGCTGTTGGCATGTATATTGTTATTATTTTTACACACTCATGTTAATTTTATAAAGGGTTGATATGCTGTAAAACAAAACAACCAATCAACCTAATGGTAGACGATCCTATTAGTTGAGAGATGTAATCCCAACAATAGAATCAAATTTAACTATATTTACACATGGTACATTACTAGGAATTTGATGGAAATTGCATATACATATTTACCAATATCTCTGCATGAGCAGGATGTGACACAATGTCAGTCACTTAAGCAGAGCTTAACAAGTTTGAATTCAGAGTTTTCCTTCTCCCAGACTGGTTGCCTAATTAAAAATTAAAGAGCCAAGTCTGCCCTACTATTTACCCATAGCTGGAAGGAGAATAGTTGGATTCATATCTTTCCCCAAGAGTATTAGCACTATGGGAAATGCAAATAGCCCAGGATTTGAACTTGTCTCACCGTGTCCATTTCCAACAACAGTAAACATTACGCCACATGCCTCAGGATATATTGTGGTGATAGGAACTTGATGCTAGTCAAACACAGCGGTGAAAGAGTTAATTTCTGGATTTCTTTCCTCTAATTCACAACTAGAAATTTGGTGCACAACTCATCAGTTATTTCTATTTCGAGAAAACTGTTAGCAGTTCATTTACTCTTTTCCCTAAGCTGTATCTGCCATCTTGTTTAATACAGGGCATCTAAAAAATAATAATAATCTACATTCATGCTTCAAAGATCAGCTGGGCCAAGGATTATTCAGCTATTAATTGAAGAGGAGAAAATTCATTGCTCAATAAAATGGAGCTCCTAAAATGTCTTAATGTCAGATCTTAAAATATTTCCTCTGACTTGAGGTAAGAAAAAAAACTGTCAAAGAGTTTGTTAGTAAAACTATACTACCAAACTTCACACGGGCAAAAAAGAAAAAAAAAAAAGAAAGACGTAGAAGGTCACACCAACTGAAAAGGATCGATTAACACTATAACAATTGTCCAAAAGAAAAACATATATATATAAAGAATATATAGATATATAAAACGCTAGGATTGTCTAAAGTTAAAAATCATAATTATAATCGCTCTGGAAAATAAATAATACATTTTAATTTGTTTTCAGGATTAATTCTGATTCTGATTTATCTTCATTAAAAGGAATGATTTTCTTTTTTTTAACTTCTAAAAAAGATTATATATATATGTCTGTGTGTGTCTGTGACAACAAGTATTAATAGAGATCAGATACAATATTATAGGAATTATATAGTGTAGATGGAGGCGCGTGGGCTAGTGGTTAGAGTCGTGGGAAATGGACTCGTCGGTTCGAGTTCAATTCCTAGACGAAGCTGTTGGCATTTCACATAGCACTAATACCCTTGGGAAAGGTATGAATCCATATATTCTCCCTCCAGCTATGGGTTAAATAGTAGGGCAGACTGGGCTCTTTAACCTTGGGTAGGTAACCAGTCTAGGAGAGGGATAACTCTGAATTCAAAATTCCTGAGGTCAGTCGTTGATTGGGTTCGTGGCATTCCTTGATGCACCAATTCTTTCCTATCAACTGTACCAAAAAGTGTGGAATGGTCCTACACAAGCTTTCACCACTATAAACAAATCACTGTGTTGGTTGTTCACTGGATGAACACTCATGCGTCGAAAATCGACGAGAGAGTCCATTTTATTTTTTTCTGTATAGTGTATATGCTGCATCACTTGCACTGACAAAGTAGCAGTGTGAATACCCAACCATTGAGATAATTGGATTTACTATCATTTGATCTCTTTGGGATATTTTAAAGACAAAGTTGATGCCATGAGATCCAATACACTTCTACAATTATAGTTTGCAAATGAAAATAACTGTTATACAATACCAAACTCATATGAGGTTGATATTTCTACTCAGTCTTTTAATGATATCTGCTATATTTGCTGAGGAGGGTCGACAGTTTTGAACTCTTGAAAAAAAGTATAGTTTAAATATAAACATCTAATGTAATAATAGAATAGTTCTGCTAAAAAATAAACAGGATTATTTAAATACAGAGTTCAATTTTGCATGCTCTGTCTTAGATCAACGTGTTATATCTGTGCCCTTAAAAGTCGACATGCTTTCGGGAGCTGGTCCGTAGTCGATCTGCAAGTTTTGGTTATTTTGTGCCAAAACTTCTGGGCTCATCATGTGATTGGTACCAAAACTTCTGGGCTCATCACTTGATTGGTACATCTAATCAGCGAAAGTCTCTCCCTCACTTAACCCCACACACAGGAATAAACATTTTACTGACCTAACAGTAAGACTATGTTGTCAGCACACACACACATATATATGTAGTATAATAAAAATTGAAAAAACACAGGTTTAAATGAGTTAAGTGGTGAGTTTATTGGCCAACACTGCAGTGTTTCGATCTATTAATTAGATTATCTTCAGGCTTTTGTTGTATGTGGAAGGTGACAATTTTTTTTTATCTCAGAATAAGGAGAAAGGCGAGTAATAGTCCTTGTTTATCGGTCTGTTTAAAATTTGAAGTCTGAGAAAAAAGAATGTTGAAAAAATGAAAATATTCTGAGATGAAAAATTTTTTTATCACCTTCCACATACCAACAAAAACCCTGAAGATGATCTAATTAATAGATCGAAACACTGCATCATCAGCCAATAAACTCACCACTTAACTAATTTAAACCTGTGTTTTTTCAATTTTTATTATACTACATACCGTCGGTTTCACTTCCTTTATTTACATATATATATATATATATATATATATATATATATATAAATATATATATATTTTGTTTCAGATATCATAATAGTGGACAAAAAAAGTGTTTTCTATTCCAAGAAATGCAGTACCTTGTATTTTTTCTTTTTTTAATTTATATAAAAGTTTCCTTATCTCGGTAAGTGAAAATAAAAATCATCAAATTGTTTTTTTGCACAAAAAAAAAAAAAAGATCAAATTATTGATTGTACAAATTTTTAAAATTTTGCTTATATCAGGCTTTTAATATATTCCTATAATCACTTGTGACATAGATTTTTTGTAATCCTCAATAAGTACAGAATGCCCTTCATGTTCTATTTATTTATTAATCTTTTTAGATTGTTCAATAAAATATTAGTTTCTTCAGAGGCTGCTTAGTTGGTTATTTTGTTTAACGGCATACCAACACTTGTGGGCTATTTAATGCTAACTCTTATTTTTCTGTATGTGTATTTACCAATACCTCTGCATGAGCAGGCTGTGACACATGGTCCGTTTCTTAAGTGGTTTTTAACAGGTTTGAAAGATACCTGCTGCGGCTGGTAATATCATGGTAGTTGGTGTACTGACACATTGTATGTTGCTTTACTCCGCATGTGATTTAAAAGCCATACAGATAAACATGCAGCATACTATAATTCAGGAACAAGTTTGATCTGGGCCATAACACCGTGGAAAACAAAAACATCTGTTGTTTCTTTTTTCTTTTTTTAATGGCATATCAACCTTCGTGGGTTATTTAACTCTTAACGTCCTATACCACCTCATTCCACCCGGCCAGAAGTCACATTCATTTTCCTAATCTGCCCCAAACGATAGCCTTTGTTTAAATGTAATATTAAACATATTTAGAAGTCTTTGATTTAAGGAAATAACAGGTAACTTTAAATGAAAGGGACATTTTTAGCCATTTATGATAAATCCTTATAGGAATGGGACTCTGGACTTAGAAAATTCTCAACAGGATTTTAAGAGTTAATGTCATAGCCATCCTTGTAAAAGAAGAGTAATGGTAGTATTTATCCCATAGCTGGGAAAACATGATGTGAAAGATGAAGCTGCAGTTGATAAAGAGTACAGTAACAGGATGGTTCAAAAAAATTTCACTCAGGTTGCAAGAACTTTGACAATCAGGTAAGATCAGGTTAAGCTGAAAACTGTGGATTCAGGTGAGAAGCAATCAAACTTAGCATCTCACAGTCAAGTGTAGTTTGTCACCAAAGTATCCAAAGGTGCCACATTTCTTCCTAAAATTTTGCAAAACTTTTGGTTCACCCTAGTATTTTGAAGAATATAAAAAAATCTAATAGCTTCACAAAAAATGAAGAAGAAATACTGAACATATAAATATACAGATGTTTATTTAAATCATTTTCTAATTTGTTTACATCTAAATACAATGAGTAATAAGATGAAAGAAATATGAGTAAAAATTAATAAATAATTGAATTATATTTCATGTTAGCTCAGTTGGTAGAGCGTCTGGCTAGAAACCACAAGGTCCCTAGTTCGATACCGACCCTCGCCAACTCAGCATATGAGTAGCACAGGAATCTGTGCGGTAAAGTAAGGAGCTGATGGTAGGTGTGACACTCCACCTCAGACACTAAAAAACAATCTCCTTGGTCTAGCGCTAGTGAAAAGGGGATAGACTCCCGCGCTGATTAGCTGATACTGACTTTAGGCCACCCAGACGACTTTACTTTTTATTTACTCATGTAAAACATTTATATAGTAATTAATTCATGCTTTGTTTAATTCCCCCCTTCAATTTTTAACTATGAAGTTAGGATTGCCATGAAATATGAATAATACAGAGTTTACAATTATCAAATTTCTCAAGTGAGTTTTTGTTCTGAAAGCATTTGTCATTAAACATTCACAACCATGGTGTGTTTTTTCATTTAATAGATTTAAATTGATAAAGTAAGAGTATTGATATTTAATGTTGGTTATAAAAACTTCTGTTATTTTTTTCAAAGTTTTAGGTTTGTTATTTTTTCAGTGAAGAAAATATACTACATTATATAAGATTAAGAGTTTTATTTTATTTTTTACTCTAAAACTGTTAACTGAACTGGAGATGAGTATAAATGTATAAAAATGAGTATCATGTATAAAAAGAGAGAGCTAGAAAGATAGATATTTAGCACTTAAAGAAAAGTCACTTCTTCCTAAAAAAAACAAAAAACAAAAAAAAAAAAATAATATCTTAATAAAAAAAACAATATTCTGAAAATTATATCAATAAACAACAAATATTTAGCAGTGAAATGTTTTTTTTTTAAACTTGTTAATCAAATATTGATTATTACTAGCAAAACTATCATTGATTATTTTTTAAATTTTTCTTTAATATTTCATTAATTCTGTTTTCAGAACAAAATTTATTAATTACAATTTACATCTGATATGTAATTCCACTTGGAAAAAAAAAAAAAATTCAGAACAAAATTTATAAAATGTATGAAACTGTCACTGACACTGACAAACTTGTTTTGTGTTACTATATATTATTTTAGGCACCTGAGAGTACAATTCATAAAGTTAAACTAGGAAAAAAAAAGTTAAACAATAAAATGACAGAGAATCAAAATAGCAGGAAATACATACATATATATATATATATATATATGTATATTAAGAAATTTGAAAAATGAAGTGTTCCAAAAATAAAATGAAATTATTTATTGATGCTTAGTTTTCTAACTCCTGTCATCTACAAAACATCCATCAATTTCTTCACCCCATAATCTATCTTGATGAAGGTCTAAATAAACTGAAACGTTTAAGCGTTGATAGATATGTTAATTCATCTTATTTTTTGAACACTACGTTTTTCAAATTTCTTAATATTGTCGGATTTACTCCATATATATATATATATATATATATATATATATATATATATATATATACAAGGATTGTCAAAAAAGTATCGAGATTTTTTGTAGTTTTCGACACCCCTTGTATTCTGAAAAATAAAAAATAACATTCGATTCATTCTTCATTTCTATCCAGGTAAATACAACTTTAAACGTGGTACTTTTTTGACACACCTTGTATTCTGAAAAAAATAATGAATGGAAGTTTGTT
Organism: Doryteuthis pealeii; assembly: GCA_023376005.1. Lineage (NCBI taxonomy): Eukaryota > Metazoa > Mollusca > Cephalopoda > Myopsida > Loliginidae > Doryteuthis > Doryteuthis pealeii. Next base: position 9,608,871 of record CM042157.1, read on the forward strand.
TTTATTTTCAGAATATGTGTGTCAACAAGTACAAAAAATCTTGATTCTTTTTGGCACATCTTGTATGTGTATGTGCATATATATATATATATATATATATATATATACACACCACACACACCTCTCTGCATTTCCTGCTATTTTGATTCTTCTGTCATTTTATTGTTTAGATTTTTTTTTTTCCTAATTTAATTTTTCTTTCTTGGTAGATACAGCTTTAGACTCTGTACTTTTTTGACACTTTATATATATATATATATATGTAGAGAGAGAGAGAGATGTAATATCGTATTTACTTATTAAGAAAAGGCAGGAAAAAAAATGACTGAAAAATAAACTATAAGAAAATAAATTAAATTTCTGGTGAATAATTTACTTGCACCAACCTGATTTCCAGCTTGTGTCATCCATAAAGAACAAGTTAAACTCTTTCAACAGCTGTCAACAAAACCGCACAGTGAATTGTGAGTCACAGGTGTCTATGAGTTCAACTGTTTAGATTATACAATTCAACATTTTATAAACATATCTTCATGTGTGTGCGTGCGTGTGTGTCTGTGTATATGGTCCAGTGACTGATATTTGGGGGGGGGGAAGGGAGATAGAGAAGTAAGGCTGATAATTCATCTATACCCAAACATAATAGCTTCAACCTGGGTAGATTCAAGTGACAAGTTCTCAAGTATCTATTATTTAGATGAAAGATAATGAAATGGATATATCAATATTAGCTTGATAGACAAGAATTAGCATGAATTTTAAATGAGACTACAATAGATATAATCAGTAATAGAGATGATATATAAAATGCATTAGTTGAATGTTTTTATATACACTTTTTCTATAGTGAATTTTATTTTTGGGTGTAGGTTTTGTAATAGCTCGTGTATTTTGTTGATGTCACCCCATGAGTATTTCCAGAATATAAAGCAGTCATCTAAATACCTTTTCCATGATTTTATAAAGTTCATTTTGATATTGTTATCATATTCTTGTTCTATTTTATCGTATAGGTGTTCTTCTAAATATGCTAGGGTTAGGGTGGCATAGGTTGGTGCCATCTTTGTCCCCATAGCAGTTCCTAGTGTTTGTATGTAGTTTTTGTTGTTGAATTGAAAGGAGTTTTTGTTTAGGATGAGTTCTATACCGTCAATGATAAATTCCTTATTGAATCTAGAGTGTATTTGTCTCATACCCCACTTATATAGACTGGGCACAAGGCCTTGTTTTAACATGGGCCCACCCACAAGCCGAAGCTCATGGGTGGGAAAGAACAAAAATTGTGTCGATATCTTTGGCATTCCCCCTCAAGGGGGCGCCTCAGGCGCTGAGCAATAAACCCAGCCCTGCCCTCAAGGGGGGGGGGTGTATTGCCTGGGGGGATGGCCCCCTGGAATCGACGCTATTAATTGTACTTTACTGGGCAGACAGGGAAGAATCAGAGCACAGTATCCGGAACAGATACTACACTCTGATCCTCCCTTCTATATTAGGTAAGTATCTACAAGGCAAGGTAGATATAATCAGTAATAGAGATGATATATAAAATGCATTAGTTGAATGTTTTTATTTACACTTTTTCTTCAATATATTTTTCTTTTGTTTCTGTGACAATTATGAGACTGATATCATTGGCAATTCAGTCTCGAAAGACTATGATAAAGTTTTTGTGTGCCCCTGAAGTTGCAGCACCTCCTGTGAATATGAAGTCCGATGTTTGAGAAACATTCTCGACCGCAGATTTTGTATTTGTAGGTTGTCTCTGTAGATGATGATGATGTTCCGATGCTTTGTTGCCGTTGCTTTCTTATGGACCTCTTAGCTTCATGATGTTGTATCAGGGTGACTTCTGACATGTACAGTCCTCTATGGAGATTCTGCCGCCACCGAGGGCGGTCTTGAGCCAAATTTTCCCAGCTGGAAGGGACAATGCCAAAGCACCTGAGATCATTTTTGCAGACATCCTTGAACTGCAGCAGGGGGTGACCAATCTGTCTTTTACCAGACGTAAGCTCTCCATAGAGGATGTCTTTCGGCATTCGTCCATCATCCATCTGACGTTATGAGACTGATATATAAACATAAGAAATCTAAAGAAACATTAATTTTTGACTATATTCATGAAATTTTTACTGTCCTTATTTACTGACTGGTCATTGCATACTGTCATAGGGATTTGGGTTGTTTCGATGTCTATTGGTGGCTGTTTTGGTGACTCATCAATAGGTGCTAGTCTTAGAGATGAGGAGCAGTAGTTCCCTAACTGAATTGTTTAACCCGCTCAGCATCCTATGAGCAATGCCATTGTCCCATTTTGGGTTCATCTGCCATGTCTCACATCCACCATGCTGCTATCCATGGTTTCCTGTATAACATGCTTTTATTGTCATAATCAGATCAAATGTTGATCAATTCAATGTTGCACTTAAAAAAAATTAAAGATATTTTTATGAACAATTTCCTACTTGTGACTTAGTCTCTAAGTTAGATATATGGAGTAGATAGGGCTCCAGTCTAATGACAAATACATGGAGAAACTAACTCCAGCATCAAAACTGGAGATGGAAGCTCCAGCATCAAAGCTTGGCTGACTTGTAGGTATCCTGTGACAGGATAATTCTACTTTAAAATAAAACCTTTTTGTTTGTATCATAAGTAAGTCATCGGGGTGGCCTAATATCGGTATAAGCCATACAGCAAGGGTGTCTATACCCGTTTCACTGGTGCTCCACCTAAGACACTTAAAAAATCTCCTTGGTCTAGCACCAAGTAGATTATTTTAGTGTCTTAAGCGGAGTTTATCAGGTTTGAATTCAGAGTTTTCCTTCTCCTAGACCGGTTGCCTAACCATGGTTAAAGAGCCCAGTCTGCCCTACTACTTACCCATAGTTGGAGGGAGAGTTGGATTGATACCTTTCCCAAGGGTATTAGCGCTAAGTGAAATGCAATTACCACGTCTAGGATTTGAACTCGGGGTGACGAGTCCATTTCCCAAGACTTTAACCATTACACCACGCGCTTCCTTATATATATATATATATATATATATATGTGTACACATTCAATGATGCATGCAAGATCCCCAAATTCTATTTCTATAATAATAACCAACAACATGAGAGGAGAAGATGACTTTTATCCACATAGCATATCACCAGAACTTTGCCTCTTTTGTACATTCATTTATTTTTTATTCTGATATGAAATTGGATAAGATTTGGTTAAACACAACAACATTGTACACACAGCTAACACCTTAACTATCTCTGTAGAGTAATAGCAAATTCAGATTGGATTACCTGATCACATTTCTGGGGGAAAAATCTTCCCCTGGACACTTCCTTCGAGTTCACTTGAAATTTTTACCTACTCTCCTACATCTCCTCCTCGTTTTTTATTTTTTTTTTTTTTTTACCTCCTATTATTTATATTTTGCCCTGCTTTTTAAATCCACATTTTAAAAATTTTCCTTGAATTTTAAGTTGCTTCTTTGCTTTCATTTTTTTACCTTCTACATTTATTTGACCTTTGCTTTTTATCTCCTTGCAACTTTTTAAAAGAAATCTCTTATATCACTCAATTTTGCACACTTCTCACTCTCTTAATATTTCTCTCTCTCTCTCTCTCTCTCTCTCTCTCTCTCTAACACTCTTTAAATTTCTTCTCTTTACTTCTCCCTTTACTATTTTTTCTCTCTACTCTACTCTCTTTACATCTCCTACATCTCTCTTTTTCCATTTCTCACTCTCTTACTATTTTCTCTCTCTCTCTCTCTCTCTCTCTCTCTCTACCAACACTCTTTAAATCTCTTCTCTTTACTTCTCACATATATTATTTTTTCTCTCTACCTACTCTCTTTAAATCTCCATCTCTTTTTTCCACTTCTCTCTTACTATTCTCTCTCTCTCTCTCTCTCTCTCTCTAACACTCTTTAAATCTCTTCTCTTTACTTCTCCCTTTTACTATTTTTTCTTGACCCTACTCTCTTTACATCTCCTACATCTCTTCTTTTTCCACTTCTCACCCTCTCACTATTTTTCTCTCTCTCTCTCTCTCTCTCTCTCTCTCTCTCTACAACACTCTTTAAATCTCTTCTCTTTACTTCTCACTTACGCTATTTGTTCTCCATCCTACTCTCTTTAAATCTCCTACATCTCTTCTTTTCCACTTCTCTCTTACTATTTTCTCTCTCTCTCTTTTCTCTCTCTTTCTTTCTACCCAACACTCTTTAAATCTCTTTTCTTACTTCTCACATATATCATTTTTTCTCTCTACCCTACTCTCTTTACATCTCCTACATCTCTTCTTTTCCACTTCTCACCCTCTCACTATTTTCTTTCTCTCTCTCTCTCTCTACCAACACTCTTTAAATCTCTTCTTTACTTCTCACATATATCATTTTCTTTCTCTCTACCCTACTCTCTTTACATCTCCTACATCTCTTCTTTTTCCACATCTCTCTTAGTATTCTCCTTTCCTTTCCAACTACACAACTCTCTGTAAATCACTTCTCTTTTTTTCCTTTTCTTTCTTACAACCCAACTCTCTTAAATCTACATCTCTTTCTCTCTTCATATTTTTCCTTTTCTTTCACTCTATCCAACTTTCTTTATATCTCCTATCATCTCTATTTTCTTCATTTCTCACTCTCTCTTACCTTTTTTCCTTTTCTTTCACTTTACCCAACTCTCTTTATATTTCCTACATTTTTTTCTTCTTCTCTCTCAATATCTGATTTCTTTTTTTACATGTCCTTTTTTCAATGTTTATTATTCTTCTAGTTATTCACCCAAAAAATCTCTGTTTTCTAACATGTCTTCAGATTTGTTTTTATTCCTTATCTTGAAACTACCTTTTATAATGTGAAACCTTGAAAAAAAATCTATGGCTTAGTATTATTTAAAAAAAATAACATCCCTCTATTTAAATTCCTAAATATCCTAAAAATATCATACATGTGTAAAAAATCTTATCACTTTGATCCATACATTCCCAATGTCATCTGTTGAACAATATTAGGGAAATCTTTGAAGTGTCATAAGTTTATTCAGCTCTTTATTTCCTGTACTATACATGCTATCTGCAGAAATATAGTAATTTTACTATATATTAGTGTTAATCATAACTGATTTTGAAATGAACATTTAACTCTGAATTCAGTAAATACTTATATAGAAGGTGCAAGCGTGAGTTTGCAAAGTTTAAAAAAGAAATTCTCATCTGAAAAACAAAGAATTCTCAAGAACAACTTCTGATTTTGAAAAGTGATGAAGTGGAATTGTTTTGCTATGTTTGAGATATGCCTGTTCTACTAAACAGCACTAGTGGCTTCTTTAGTTATAACTGGTTCATTGGGGTTTCGGATCTTTCAAGATAATACCCTGTTAGGTCACCTAACAAAATACACTTGAATTAAGATAGAGTTGCTCCCCTTTTGTTTTGTTTTGTTTATATATTTGAATGTAGAACACAAGCGTTCATGCAGTTTATGTATTGGTCGTCTGCGAGAAAGAAGTATCTTCTACACTCGGTATAAAATAAATCCTTCTTGTTAAATTTACAATAACCTTGGTTTGCATTCATTATTTCCATTCAACATATTTTTATCTGTACATCAAGACATAACATACCCTCTTGCCAGTTAGACAACACTAGAACCCTACTGTGTCAACCATCATGTCCTATCTAATAGGAATATTCTTTTAAAAGATCTATTTGATCCATAGATGAAACCCTAACAGGTACTACCATTTCGGGTCAGTATGGACCTAGGAGTAATGATCCAAAGTTTATCAACTTGTTTGACTGACACACTGGAACAGAAAAGACATTTTTCTGGGAAAGGAAATCAGCCAGTAATTTTGGTACATGACAATGCCAATCCTCAGAATTGTAAAGTTCTTCAAATATGTTGAAGAATATAATCCACTCCTGTCACATTCAAACTATCCATTTGTTTCACTCGATTCAATAACTCGTTGTCTGTTCAGTGGCTCCTCCTAGTTTCAAAATATTTAAACATTCCTCGAACATTTCATTGAACTAAAACTGGAAGCATTTTTTAAATGCAGAAATACATCATTGTATCTGAAAGTTGGTGTATATATTTACCAACCCCTCCACACAAGTAGGATGTGACACATGTCAGTTTCTAAAGAGGAGTTTTCCTTCTCTTAGACTGATTTCCTAGCCAAGGTTAAAGAGCCCAGTCTGCCCTACTATTTACTCATAACTGAAAGGAAGAGAGAGTATGTAGATGCATACCTTTCCCATTTTTAAGTCTTTGTCTACTTTAAACCACTCACAGCAGCTCTCTCACCACTGCATGTGACACTCGGATTAAAATAATAATTTAATTTTTTTTTTTTTTAATAGAATGAGTTCTGAGGTGAATAGGTAGTGAACTTAAAATATTCCATCATACAGGTAAAAAATACTAAGAAAATTTAGTAGACAAAGAGTTAAAAAATGCCATAGGGAAGTGCAGGTACTACAACTTATATATGTATATATATATATATATATATATATATATATATATATATATTCCCATTTATACATATATAATACAAGAAAATAGAAACCTAAATGTTCCATATTTTGTAGATAAATAATTAATCTTTATTTGCTTTGTGTGCATTCAGTTGTAATGTTTTGTTTTATTGAGAGACATAGACAATTTATGCTTATTGTAGAATTGCCTCAGTCACCAAAAAATAGGCGGACCTCATGTAAAAGAGGAGAGGGAGAAATTAGGATAAACCAACTTGGTTAATTTTTGATTTATGATTTATTTTTACTTTATGATGGGCCTATTAGAATTCCATCATAAAGTAGAGGAGACACATTCATATACATATAATATTAAATCATTTCTCAGAGTTTTATGAGTACCTCACAATCATCAGATGGAAAGAGGAAAAAGTTGCCTAGCCAGGAATATTTTAGGCTTTAAACCTGCTCTGATGATAGTAGCAATGAGAATTTTTATGCAACTTTCTTACTTGTATTTTATCTGTTTATGTATATATATATATATATATATGTATATATTTTATGATACTGGTACACAGTAATAACCTACTCGAGTTTCACCATAAGGGTCTTTAGGGTTAAATCCACTGGATTAATCAAGATATTGATTAATTGCAGTTGATTGCACGTGTGTATTTTTTTCTCTACTCACGTACTGAGCACTTTATATTTGTTATATCACTGTCTTATCATTGTGAAACTTGCATCAACTAACCATTTTCACCGGTAAGTCACCCTTTCCACAAATACCATATAGAGAGAGAGAGAGAGAGAAAATGTATATTTACCAACCCCTCTGCATGAGCAGGATGTGACACAAGGTCAATTTTTTTAGGCGGAGTTTAATGGGTTTGAATTCAGAGTTTTCCTTCTCCTAGGCTGGTTACCTATCCAAGGTTAAAGAGCCAAGTCTGCCCTACTATTTACACATAATTGGAGGGAGAATATATGGATTCATACCTTTCCCTAGGGTATTAGTGCTATGGAAAATGCAAACAGCCTTGTCCAGGATTTGAACTTTAGTAGATGAGAAAATTTCAGAAAAATTGAAGTTGGTGGGTGAGATGGCCAGGATAATTTGACATGAAATTACCTATATACTAACGCACACATTCTTTCATCAAGCCTACTCTTCAATTAACAATAAGATATCCTGATTTATTAGTATTCAATTTTCCTCTTCCTCACAAAGTAGTATTCATAGAAAATATATAAAATCCACTCTTTCAGGGCTCCCCTGCAGACTTGCCCCCTTGTGTCAAAGGTTTGGGGGGTAGAATGCTCTAGTGATTAGCAGAAGAGTGGGTAAGTGAGCACTTGAACAAACCACACTCTCATATCCACAGATGGCTAGGGTTGCATGCACCCCTTTCCTTAATCTACGATACAGAGCCTCTACTTTATTAAATGTCAATTTTAGTTGTGTTCATAGAAAATATATGAAACCCACTCTTCTAGAACCTTAAAGCAGGCTTGCCTCTTCCAGTCAACGGTTTGAGGGTAGCACATTCTGGCCCAACCCATAACTATCAGTAGGATCAAAACTGACAGTGGCTAATAAAAAGATAATTTGTGGATTAGTTTATTTGGATTATTCAGACTATTTTCCTCATCTTTATTGTTATCTGTAAAACATTTTGGCTGATGTGTTCTCCGGCCTTCTTCAGGTATTTCTTGTCGGACTCAATAACCTTCTTGTCATAATCATGAGCCATCACAGAACTTTAAACCCAACCCTTTATTCAATCCACATGGGGTATCCTGTTCTCACTTTGCTAACCAAAGCTGGGGTACAGGTGTTAAGCTGTGTTAATTATTATTCTATGTTATTGTTGCCCTTGACCAGGATTGAACCTGCAGCCTAGAGATAACTGTCACTTAAAACTGTCTTAACTCCAATGCATTTATCCACTATGCTATATATCAATTGTGTCCAATAATTTGTGGACATGAACTATAGATACATACATCTATTTTTCCATCTCTATATTTTTATATCAAACTGCGTTCACATTTAAGCTCTTTATTGTTCCAATATAGAAACCTAAATGATTCATACCTGCAAAAATGGAAGTAAGTGCTTGTCGACATTTCATATAAGATATACATAATTTCAGGTAAATCATATATAAGATAATGTCTCCAAGTACAGTGATGCTTTGCTGGGTAAACTCTACACGTCAACTCATATTTTTTTTTCTCTTTCCTCCAAAACATTATACATTTATTGCATCATTTTTTTTATCTGCTTTTTATTCGACTGTTGTACACCATTATCATTATTCAGTGATGTACTTGGACTAGTTCCTTGTTTATTGTTATAGTCACAATGTTTCAGCTGTTGTATCCTCAAGCCTTCTTCAAGTGTCTGTTGTAGTGGGTAACTTCCTGGGAATTTCGAAATAAACTTTGACTTTTTATGCACTGCCTAACCCAGCATACAATCAATAAATAATAATGAGATTCCTCATGTTAGAAAATCAGACAAAACTTCTCTATAACAGTCACAACCTGCTGTTGGGAATTTCTTAACTTTTCTCTTTTGTCTTTAGTTTTCTGGAATTCTTTCTCTCTTTCCAATTTTCTTTCTTTACTAAGCTTAGTCTGGCACAAGGCCACAGAGGTGGATCCCAAGCCTCATTCAAATGAAGGGAAAAGAAACACTTGACTCAGGAATCAAATTGGCTTTAGATTTGACACCCCATTTACTAAGCTTAGTCTGGCACAAGGCCACAGAGGTGGATCCCAAGCCTCATTCAAATGAAGGGAAAAGAAACACCTGACTCAGAATCAAATTGGCTTTAGATTTGACACCCCAAAAACTCAAGATTCCATATCAGTGATGCTGATAGCTTTTTAATTTTGTACATCCTGGGATGCATGTATTTGATTTGAATGAGTCCCCAGTAAATTTTTAAATGGTTCCTGACTAAAATTTCTTAATAAATTGTAGAGTTTTTATCTATGAACAACTAAAGCAATCTAACCCTTAATTTGTACCCCATAGCATGTAATTCATTTCCAATAAAATATTGAAATGTATTTAGTAAGCTTGAAATGGTGGGGGAAGAAAATAAACACTGAGACACATAGATACAATTTGAATTGGGAAGACATGGCAACAAACGGTTGTAACCCAATACAAACCCGAATAGTTGCAAAGTCTACTGCAGAATGACAGGGTATTTATAAAACTCCACAATATCATTCAAATCAAGCAGCCAATCAGAACTCAAGGAATGGAATCACCCAAATTC
>CM042157.1:9623661-9683661 GCA_023376005.1 Doryteuthis pealeii
TGACTGTATTGGTCATCTCACCACAGCAAAGCTAGTCATGAAGATCATTACTATTGTAAGTGAGGTCAATCCTCATAGGGCTTGTTGCATTTGTCACTTTCTATCACACTAAGCAAAGTTGAATAAATATCAAAACAAAACTCTTGATTTATAATAGAGACTAAAATTGATGAAATTATGGAAAGATAAAAACGGTAATGATTTTCTATTTGAATCAATATATTCTTTTTTCAAAGTTTTTTTTTTTATTAAATGCAATGTATATTATATATCTCTCTCATATATATATATATATATTTTTGGGAGAATATGTGCTTAATTGAAGTTGTACCTAATTTTGAAAGTTAATTAATTAATAATTAATTAATTAGTCGGGCATACCTATTAAATGTAAGGCTAAACAAATCAAGAAAAATCAATCTCTGTATGTACATTTCGACCTATTAGGCCTCATCAGCAGAGCTATAGATAGAAAGACCGCCTTGTGCGTGATTCGAAACCCGACTGTCAAGCTGACAGGTGAGCATCTTACCCCTACACCAAACGGACCCTCTTGGATTTTTTCGTTTTGCTTAGAAGTAGGTTCCTATTCCTCTTATAGGACTTCTACATGACAGTATGATAAGTAGATACACAAGTGATGTATTTATGATATGGCTTTTTTTAGCCGTCAATTTTTGGGAGAATATGTACAAACAGAGATTGATTTTTCTCAATTTGTTTAGCCTTACATTTAATAGGTATGCCTGATTAATTAATTAACTTTCAAAATTAGGTACAAGTTCAATTAAGCACATATTCTCCCAAAAATTGTCGGCTAAAAAAAGCCATATCATAAATACATCGCTTGTGTATCTACTTATCATATATATATATATATATATATAATATATATATATATATATAAAAGGATTTTATAATTTCCTTGAAGCATTGTGTTTATATTGGTTTGTTGGTTGGTTTTGAAGGCTATCATAACCAACAAACCAATATATATACATACAAGCAGAGCTAATGAGTGTTGCCCAGAATATTAACTACCGTATTTAACGGCATATAGGACGCACGTTTTTTTCCAAAATTTTGGCTCAAAAAATTGCCCTGCATCTTATACATTGTAGGCGAAGTTTGAGACCTCCCATAGGCCTAGGCTAATCTTCTCTATCATGCTCACTAATCCAGCTTACGCTCAGTAATTTTACCTACCCTAAACTCCATGCATCCTTATTTTTTTATATCTTTATTTTTTATACAGCTATGTTTCTGCTTGTGTAATGCACAGCTAGACTGTTTTCAACAATATATGCTTAAATACACTAAAAACTTCTTTTCCTGAATCTGACCTGCTGAAATGGGGGTGCATCTTAAATGCCGTCAAATACGGGATATCTATAATTAGTAATGGTTTATCTGTCAGTCCTCTGTAGATGGTCAAATGCCTTGAGGACGAACAAATAAATTTGGTATTCATATTTACAGCTAGGTTCTCATGACCCCCACCCTGAGGTTCTCATGAACCCCACCCTGAATCTATGATATGGGAGCCCCCACTGTACAAGATCTCAATTTTCCTTCATAGAAAATAAATGCCTTTCCAGGGGCCCCAAACAGGCTTGAGAGCCAGGGGATTGGGGGCTAGTATGTACCAGTCCTTACCAACTCAGCACAAGAGTAGCACATTTTGGATCTGTGCAATAGGGTTGGGAACTGATGGTAGGTGTGGCAGTTCCCCTCAGATGCAAAAAAAAAATCTCCCTAGTTTAGTGCTAGCAAAAAGGTGATTCTCCCTCACTGCCGGGCTGATACCAACTTTAATACTACATTAAAAAAATAGCTAAAAAGAGTAATTAATACTAATTGAATTATGTTAAATAGATAAAAATAATAAATAGTACTCATTAAATTACATTAAATAGTTAAAAAGAGTACTTTATAAGATAAAGAGTAATTTTATAGTACTAATTACTCTTTTCAATGATGTAATGTAATTTAATAACTACTAATTACTCTTTTAAACAATTTAATGTATTCTTTTAATCATCAACAGATGTAAAACAAAGATTGTTTAGACATTTATCATCAATTTGTTGGTCTTAATATAATTATAAAAACAATTGAAAAGTAATTATTTCTCCGAGTAAAAGAAAACATTTTAGAAACATTTCTAAGATCCTTTGCTTTTTGTTGTAAATATCAAGTAACGACTTGGATCAAAATCAAAATTAAAAACTTGTGCTGCTAAATCAACTTTTTTTCATTCGCATGTTTGCATTTATTAATTAAATACTTGACATAGGAAGTCTTCGACTTGAGGGATTTGCTAGACAGTTTTAATAGAGTTATGTTCATGGTTGTTTTTTTAATTTTATTTTATTCCCATGATGCATTGCATGAAAGCAACAGCCAAGAATATGTTTTCAGCATGGCCATCTTGGTTTTCCCTCATTTTCATGAGCTCTTTATATGTGGATTCATTTTTGATGGATAATAATACAATCAAATATTTAAAAGATAACAAGTGTCTATATCAGCTTCAAAGGGAATCAAATCCAGCACACACACACACACACTCACTCACTCATCACATGCAGATATATATATATATATATATATATATATATATATATATAAAAGGGTATGAAAACACACAATAGCTATGAAAATGATATAAAATATTTTCATTTCAAACAATATTGTGTGTTTTCATACCCTTTTATCTATACATATAACGTCAGATTCATTTCCTTACTCTTAACTATGCTTATAGGTACGTGTCCTGCATCACTGATGCATAAAAATCTAAAAGGACGCAGAAAAATCATATCTATGTATACTGGTTTTTTTTTGGTGGTGGTGGTGGGGGGCGAATGAATTACACTGTATGAGATACAAGGTAGGGGTTAGATGGCTTTAGTTGTTCAAAAATAAAAACTCTATAATTCATTAAGAAACTTTATTTCTCAGGGACTCCTTCAACTCAACAACATGTGTCCCAGGATGCACTAAATTAAAAAGCTATCAGCATCACTGTGTATATATATATATATATATATATATATATATATATATATATATATATGGTATGCCAGAAATACCTCCCACATTTTAAACTGTCTCTTGTGTGGTTCAAGTTAACTTGGGCAAGTGGCAATGGTAGCTTCATGAAGCAAACGATTTTTAAAGAAATAGAAATACAATGTTATGATCAAGATTTGGAGCCCCCCTCATATTTTTTTTAAGGTTGACCAAAATACCAAGGAAAGTGATATTAAAAACCACTATAAACAAAATACTGTGTAGGTTGTTCCTTGGATGAACCCTCATGTGTCGAAATCAACGAAAGAGTCATTTTTTTTTCTATATCAAATCATTATTAAAAAAAAAACCCTGATTTTTTCCCACTACTTTGAGTTTTACAATGTTACAATCTTTAGATGAGCAATAAGCTTAAAAAAAGAAGAAGAATGAAGTTTAACAAATAACAAAACTTGGTCTTTAAAACTTGGCTTAATTGAATCCAAAATCAAGAAGAAAAAACTAAAAAAAAAAAAAAACACTCACACACACAAAAAAAAAAAAAAAAAATAAAGGTAACACTGCTCTGGACATATTGCTTGGTGAAGGATACAAAAAAAAAGGACTGACTGTGAAGCTGTTGAAGCCCCTAGACTTGTGGCCTTCTTTGCTTGCAGAATGACTTTTCCAATTAACTGCTACAGTTGCCATAGTGATACATGCAGGTACTTAAGGAAAAAAGACGTGAATCCAGTTCTTTTTTAACTTGGCATGTCATAAGAAGGAGGAAGTATGTTTTCATCTGTCTGAAAGAACAACCAGCCACCAGGATGTGCACACTAAACAATACACTGGAAGATTTTATTAATTACAGACATTTCTATTACAAATAGAACTGAAGGACTAGTTGGTGATGTTTTCTTCCTGTTACAAATATGAGAAGAAAAAAAAAACACAGTTCGGGCTGCATAAAAATTCATTTTTGAAAAATATTGCCTGAGTAGGTGGAGTTTAAAATTCAGTGTCAGAGGATTTGTATCATAAGTAAGTAAGTAAAAAAAAGTAAAGTCGTCGGGGTGGCCTAAAGTCGGTATCAGCCAATCAGCGAGGGAGTCTATCCCCTTTTCACTAGCGCTAGACCAAGGAGATTATTTTAGCGTCTGAGGTGGAGCGCCACACCTACCATCAGCTCCTTACTTTACCGCACAGATCCCTGTGCTACTCATAACGCTGAGTTGGCAAGGGCCGGTATCGAACTAGGAACCTTGTGGTTTCTAGCCGAACGCTCTACAGACTGAGCTAACCCGACCCATAAGTAAATAAAATCATCAAATCTATTAAAAAAGTAAAAAAAATAAGACAATTTGAAATGAAACTTAGTTCTGTTCCCCTCAAATAAAATGTTCCGTGCATCTATTAATTAATTAATTAATAAATTTTGAATATTTGACACATAAATTTTACACAAAATCATAAGTATTTATTTATTTATAAACTTTTAGTTAACTTCTTGTTACTGAGAAAAGGGCAAGAGTAAAAAATAGTTTTTAAAATTGATTACAAATTTTGCAAATAATTTTTTCCATTTAAAGTAAAACAATTTTTAAATTGTTTATTTATTTGAATAATATAGAGTTTATTTATTACAATGGAAAGGATTCAAAGTTAAATTATAAGAAACAGTTTTTATTTATTTTATCAATATTAATTGTTCTTTATACTATGTATTGACGATTTTGGTAATTGTGACATAAGCAGTGACATAGTTTTTGTTACAGACAAATAGAGACCAAATCTCAATTATTAATAGATATACATGTCTTTTCTTTCTATGGTTTTACAACTTTCAATTCAATTATTCTATCATATAACAAGAATTTCAGTTTTGATTTATTGGTTTTCCAAGATCATAGACTTTCTGGAACTACTAACTTTATGAGGAATGGAAATAAAAGTTAAGTTATACAAATTATCTTTGCATTTCATTCGCCTATTAATATTTATCTACAAACTGAATATAAGCAGAATCAGTCCAATAAAAAAGCATTATGTAACTCTCTTAAGACCAAAAAATTGACCGCCTGTAATGTAAAAAAAAAATATATCATCTGTAAATTAAGACTAAAAAATGGACCAGCTCAATGTTAAAAAAAAGGTTATTTCCTATAACTCTAACATAAACAAACAAGTCACTCTTGACTGATGAATTATTTATTTATTTATTGATCTAGTATGAAAAAAGAAGACGGGGTTAGGGTTAGTTTAATGGGAAAATAAATAAATAATCTATCAGTCAAGAGTGGTTCCCGTTTGTTTATTTTAGACTATAGGAAATAACCAAAAATATTACCTTTATAAAAAAATCTAAAAACAAAAACTCATCTTAAACAAAAAGCTCTCTATTTTGATGATCACAAATTGATATCCTAAAAGCATGAGTTACTTCCCTTCCTTATTTTTTTAAATAAAACAATTTTTTGCTTTCTTGCAACTCTATTTTAGGACACAGAAGAGACAACAAGAAGTTGAGTATGAATTTCTTTCACTTTGTAAGTTTTGCCTTGCAACTGGATTTGCATAATCTAACTTTTTCCCTTTTATAATTTGATTATAATCAAAAATTTGATTGAGTCAATCTTTTGGATTGGTCTATTTGTTTAATAGCATAAAAAGTAAGTAAAGTCGTCAGGGCGGCCTAAAGTCGGTATTAGCCAGTCAGCGAGGGAGTCTATCCCCTTTTCAATAGCGCTAGACCAAGGAGATTGTTTTTTTAGCATCTGAGGTGGAGCGCCACACCTACCATCAGCTCCTTACTTTACCGCACAGATCCCTGTGCTACTCATACGCTGAGTTGGCAGGGACTGGTATCGAACTAGGAACCTTGTGGTTTCTAGCCGAATGCTCTACAGACTGAGCTAAACCGGCCCTTTAATAGCATATTCATGAGTAATTCGATGCCAAAGCCATTCTTGTAGAAGAACAGTAGTAGTACTATTAAACCCATTGCTGGTGGGATGAGGGAGTTCATACCTTTCCCAAGGATATTTGTCTGAAAGTGCACATAATAGCATGACTGGAATTTGAACACACTTATTATGATATTGCAATATAGGAAGTGCGTGGTGTAATGGTTAAAGTCATGAGAAATGGACTCGTCATTAAAATCCTGGACGTGGTAATTGCATTTCACTTAGCGCTAATACCCTTGGGAAAGGTATGAATTCTACTCTCCCTCCAGCTATGGGTAAATAGTAGGGCAGACTGGGCTCTTTAATCTTGGTTAGGCAACTGGTCTAGGAGAAGGAAAACTCTGAATTCAAACCTGTTTAACTCCGCTAAAGAAATTGACCTTGTGTCACATCCTGCTCGTGCGGAGGGGTCAGTAAATATATATTATAATATTGCATTTCAGCATGTTATCCTCTACACCATACACTCGCCTCAATCTTTTGGTAATAGACAGGTTTCCTTCAAGAATCAATATTTTAAAAATGTCTAACTCTGTAAACATCTTAAGTAAATGAAATTAGTTAATGTTTTTTTCTAAATTTCTGAGATGAACAATTATTATTAATGGAACATAACTGAGTCAGACTAGTATCCTCATCTTGATTGTTATTATAGCACAAAAATTTCATACTTCAGGTGTAATTTACTAGTATCCTCATCTTGATTGTTATTATAGCCCAAAAATGTCCATTTTTCAGGTGTAATTTACTAGCATCCTCATCTTGATTGTTATTATAGCCAAAAAATCTCCGTTCTTCAGTGTAATTTACTAGTATCTTCATCTTGATTTTTATTATAGCCAAAAAATCTCCATTCTTCAGGTGTATTTAATACTCTGTAACCTTTAATCTGGGAAATATGCCAGATATTGTTTATAGCCAAGTGTGATAACTCTTGTCTTGCGATGATATGCAGCATATTTTCTAAAAAAGTGAAAAGAAAAATGCAAGAGGCAAAGAAATATAAAACATCAAATCAATTCACTTTCTAAAGTCTTCAAGACTCGCTATGATCTTTATTTTCTTCAATAAAGTTTTAGATTTTGGTTTTTATTCTTGAATTAAAGAGAGATATTCCATGTTGATAAGACCACTTTTATGAAACTCTTTTTATGATGCCAAGAGCAATTTAGTACAGCAAAGATAGCTCGATTTTTATTTCCTTTTAATATTTGTTTTAAAAAAATATTAGGACTGAGTGATACGCAAGAAATGAAAGGTGGTTAAAAATATATTCAACATCCACAAGAATCTTTTTGCGAATTTTGATCAAGGCTGCAGAAATTAATATTTATTGCATATATTGAACTAAAAATTATCATTATTAACAATTTTGACTATTATTACTCTCGACCATCTTAATTCTAGTTTTTTTTTTCTCTGAATTTTTGAGATGAGGCTTGATAATTTGTATTTTTGGTCTCATCTTTATTGTTATCTGTACAACATTGTGGTCGATGTGCCCTCCGACCTTCTTCATGGTTAACAGAATGAGAACGGTCTTTATATTGGCATTTCAGTCTCAGAAGACTATAATAAAGTTTTGTGACCCTGAAGTTACAGCACCTCCTGTGACTGTGAAGTCCGATGTTTGAAAAACATTCTCAACCACAGATGTCACATTTGAAGACTGTCTCTGAAGATGTTGATGTTCCGGTGCTTTGTTTCGGTCGATGTGTTCTCCAACCTTCTTCATGGTTAACAGAATGAGAACAGTCTACCAATAGGGATATGGTATATTTTGTAATTGATAATTATCATTTAGAAAAAAATAGAAAACTATAAATCATTTAGTTAAAATGCTAAATATATCTAAGCCATTTAGTCAAAATAAACTATTTATTCATTGAATTTTTTAATCTGATAGTTGCAAAGTAGCCGTTTTTAGTTTTCAATTTCTTATAATTTAAAACTAATTCATTCTTTAAATTAAGATATTCTTTGAGTTATAACAGTGCTTTGATGCCACAGTACTATCCAAACTAAATTCATTAATATTCCTACTTCCCTTAATGTATAAAATTGATAGACAACATGCAAAGGAGTATTAAAATTCTAGTTGGCATGGGGGGAGGGCAACAAAAATCACATTGGGTTGAAAGGGGCCACAGCCACCACCCCACCCCCTACAAAAGGTTGAGAAACACTGGACTCGACAATTATCCTTCTATTCTGTTTGCAATAGACATGTCAATAATCAATCAATTTTTCTAAAATTCTTGTTTTTTTTCATATAATACTTAATTTAATTTAAACTTGTAAAATCATAGCCCAAAATACTTTAACTACTGAATACATCATAGACAAAAGAGATTTTGCATTGACCTAAACTATTCATGATTATAAGATATTTACTTCTAAAACAGTTCATTATACTTAAATAAATGGACCTGATCTTTAAAAAAAAAAAAAGGAATTCTTCAACATGTGCTCCAAGAGGCAAACTCTTTGAAAGACTAATTAATTGTTTAATCAAAAACGTGACTGCTACCAGCAGGAAATCTAACAGTTTGGTTAAAATTGAAATAAACTTAATCATGACAACAAAAATAGATTTCAGGCAAGAAAGTTTTATGCTTATAAGTTCATGAACAGATTTAGTATTACTGAAATTGCCGATAGCTATTCTCTGCATACAGAATAGATTCCCTTAAAAAGTCATTTAATAGTGACACAATTTAGAAGATTAAAAAAAAAAGGCAGGAGATAAAACATTTAAGTCATTTGTTATTGTAAGGGTAATGGAACAAGAATTGATCAAAATGTCTTTGTTTCTTTTTTTTTTAAATTATTATTTAGAAATCAGAGATGCTGATAGGTACGTGTCCTGCATCCCTCATGCACAAAAATCTAAAAGGATGCTGTAAAATTATATCCACGCATCCCAGTGTTTTTCTTTTTTCTTCTCTCACTATTTCAAGCTAACTGTAAATACCAATGATACATAAACTACTGCCCAACTATAGCCTCCTTAGCTGCATTCTATTCATTTACCACAACCTGACTAGGCTTGACCTCACCCTCCCAAATAGTGACAGCAAATTGGCTACTATATCTATTGTCAATCTTGACATATAGAGACTAGTGCTGATGTTGCAACAGGATTATGACACATATTGAAATGGACCCAGTGACCCAAGTTCAAATCCTAGTTGAGGCTGTTTGTATTTCACATAGCGCTAATATCCTCAGGAAAGGTATGAATCCAATAATTCTCCCTCCATCTATGAGTGTAGCAGCGGGTGCACACAGGGACAGGTACAAATGCATGCACAACAAAGACAACAATGTTTCCAATAGCTACATCAGCAGTTTCCCTGCATCTTCAGAACATTGGAGACCTTACTTTTAGGATTATCCTCATAAATTAATGAATTGGCTCTTAAAACATTGATAATGTATCTAAGTATACAATTTTTACTTGTTTAAAATAATTGAGAATACAAGTAAAAGTGACAATAACAAAAAAAAAGCCAAATTGCTAGAACAAGTTTTGGATTGATAATGATTTTTCACAAAATGATAAAAAAGTATATTGTTCAAATGTATATGTATTCCTAAAATGTTATGTGCCTGGGTACATCTGCCATATATATATATATATATATATATATATAATAATTGTAACAGTTTTTAAAAAAAAGATAACAACAACAACGGAGAATAAACAAGCTCTGATGACGATTTTCATAAAATCTAAATATTGTTCAATATCAGCAAAGTTATAAAATGTTTTCACTTTAACAGCATTTTGTGGTGTTTTTCATATCTTTTTTATATATACTCATACTGTCGGATTCATTTTCTTTCTTTTAACTTATATATATTGATTGATAGCTGATAGGGATGGATATCGAGAGAGAGAGAGAGTCAAGGGAATCTAGGATGTTAGTATATTATGATGACTGCTCGTTTCTTTTTCTCTTTCTATAAACTCAGTAAATATCATTTCCCAATAACTAGAAATTAAACTGTCAGAAATAGCAACAGATAAAATTGACTAGAGAGAAAAACTATCACACAGGAATTGAATAATCAGAATTGATATGAAAATAATTAATTTATTAATAAATTTTACTTTCACAAATGATAACAACTATTAGTAAGTACTTGACAGTTTGCTAAATTTTTGTCTTTGTAGTAATAAAAAAAAACTGGGCTTAAATAAATCAGACAAGCAATTTAGTGCATTTACACAGAATATCAGTACTAGAAACTTTTTGGTGATATATATATATATATATATATATATATATATATATATATATGAGCGATCGTTATCAACAACAAAGCTAAGAACTTGTAGAATTTTTTTCCAGATTTATAGTTTTGATTTTTCTTCTTTTTTTTTCTCTTCTCACAACTTTCCACACATGAAGGATGGAAAGAAGAAAGAAGGAACATAAGGAAGGTCACTTAGTTCTTAGCTTTGTCTGTTGATAACGATTGCTCATATATATATATATATATATATATATACCAAAAATTTTTAGTAGATTGCTTGAATGCATTAATTTAATGATTAATTTTCAGTATTTTGTGAGCAGGAGACGAAACATATCAGTTTGAATTCGAAATGTCACTAGTTAATACTGATATTATGTAAAATGTATTTAACTATAAAAATACAATGGGATTTTAAACAACGAATGGCTATGGGGGGTCCACCAGAGTAAAATAGGATTAAAAGGGTCACTAGGTAAAAAAAGGTTGAGAACCATTGATCTAGAGTGTTATGATAAAAAGTTTACAACCCATGTTTTTAGCACAGTCGGTAGAGTGTCCAACTAGGAACACAAGAATCTGGGTTCGATACCAGCCCTTGCCAACTCAGTGTATGAGTAGCACAGGGATCTGTGCGGTAAAGTGAGGAGTTGATGGTAGGTGTGTTACTCTGTCTCAGATACCCAAAACAATCTGCTTGGTCTAATGCTAGTGAAAAGATGATAGACTCCCTCATTGTCTGGCTGATACTGACCTTAGGCCCCCTACGACTTAACTTTAATACTATAATACACGTACACATCCATGTACATGCATACATATACACTGAATATTTACTGAGATCTCTGGAAATAATCACCTTTAATAAATTAATATTTCCATATCTTGTTATGTTATGTAAGGTAATAATTATGTGAAATAAAGATATACTATCCCAGGCAATAATGTGGAATTAAGACATTTAGAGCAGTGTTTTTCAAACTGTGCTCCTGGGACCACAGGCAGTCTGCAACATCAAACAGCTGGGGTTTGCAGGCGGTTCTAGGGTGTCTTAAAAATTATATAATCCGACAGATGAGTGATAAAAACCACAAATTCATATTTCTAGTTATAGCTCAGTAATAGGTGTATCTGGAAATGTAAATTTCCTTTTGGTTGAATTTAACTCATATAAATTTCTTTATAGAGAGCATCACCTGTTAAATTTACAACACATTTTGGTTGTGGGATATATTTCTTTAAGTCCATCTTTATTTTTGGAATTGAGATATTCTGTAACAATTTAAGCTCTACTGATTATAACATAAAATATTGAATTCCATCAAGATTATTTTTCTTCTTGACAGGTTATTTTTGGTGAAATTTGGTTTCATTTTTTAAAGAACCAAATATGTCTAGTATGCTGTGTTCATATTTTTTAAAGTTTTTAAATGATGTTCCATGTGTTATCTACTGTTTCTAGGGGCCCTCTGTTACACCAGTATTTTTTTCTGTGTTTTATTAAGATCTTATGATGGCTTGGTAAACAATGTTAGTTTGTAGAAAATTTCCATGTAGGGGACATTCATGTTTTATTTTGCAATTTCAAGTGTTTTCTTTTGTGATTTGTGGTGTGTTACATATATTTTTTATTCCTTTTTTTTAAATATTCGTAGGATGTTTTCCATGAATCTATAAATGAATTTCATCAAGATTATTGTGACTCTGAGGCAGTCATGGGTAAACTGCCACCCGTTGGTCACATGCAGCTCATGGTACTTTCTAAATGACCTGCCAAAACTTTAATTCTTATAGTAAAGGTCTTTTACCAATGAGAAAAATAAATCAACTTTTTGTTATTTCTAAGGCAGATTCTTATACATATGGTCTTCTGTAGTGAAAATAATTGAAGTACCTTCAATGTAAAATTACCTTGAATTTTTTCAGTAGTGTGGCTTGCTTCTCAAGAAAGGTTGCCCGTGCCGGCACAAAGAGTTTAAGAAATCAAATCTTATTTTGTTCAGATTTAATAGTAACAGTTACTTTTTTAATTCTTAAATAAATAAGCAGTTTCGTCTATTTACTAATGTTTTGCATCATTTATTTCTTACCCAAAATATATATATTTATATATTATTTATAAAGCTAAGTCTGGCACAAGAGAAACATTTTTGAGCAACCAGTGGTTGGACAAAATAATGGAAATACCTCATTTCCAATATTTTATATATATTTATACTTTATCCAACAAGGGCAGATCACTCTGTTTAGACTAAACACAAGGGCAGATCACTCTACTTATACAAGCAGAAAATGACCCAAAGGTTGACATGCCGTAAAATCCAACCAACAATATGTGGCAAGGTTTGGTAAGACTATCTGACTGATAATAACATTTCAACTGTCACTCTAGATGGGCGTGCATATTTCTGATACAGAAGATTACCTTTCTGGAATTGGTTTAACTAATAAAATATCTGAATAAAAAAACTTATGAATTACATTTAATATGGTTTATGTGGTAGATGAATCTTTAAAAATATTCACATTTATTTTATTTCTTTTTTACATCAATATGAAAATTGAGTTCTATCATCTTTCACTTAGAAATCCAAAATTCATATCAATTTTCTGATATCCAAATAGTTATCCTCAAAGGTATCAGGTTTGGTTTCTTTATTTAATGACCTATCAACCTTCATGGATTATATCTAATGTCAGCCATCCTTGTAGAAGAACAGTAGTGGCACTATTTAACCCATAGCTGGAGGTATGAGGGGTTCACACCTTTCCCAAGTGTATTAGTCTAAAAGTGAGCACAATAGTGCGACTAAAGTTTATTTCTTTTTTTACATCAATATGCATATGTTCATATGAAAATTAAGTTCTATGATCTTTCACTTAGAAATCCAAAATTCATATCAATTTTCTGATATCTAAAATTGTTGCAGTTCAGCTTGTTAACCACTACACCATGGGGGCAGTCCAAGACAAAATGAGGGGTGGTAGTATTGTGTTGCAACAAAGATCCAACTTAGGATGACCTGAGTTTTTGACCGGATCTCAAACAACAACCACTGATACTTGTGTGAAGTATTAAATTATCCAAGCCAAGAGGAAGGCCAGAACACTCAATACATGAACCAAACAATTTAATGGCAATATCTTCCTTCTTGAGATGATCTCAAAAAACAAAAAAACAAAACGTTATCAAAGCAAAAACTTTGAACTTAAAATAAAATAAAAAAGTTGTTTTTAATTCTAATAGCCTATTTATGATAATCGTCTCAGTTGAATGAATGTTGAAAATGAATAAACTGTTCGTCAATTACGACAATATTATTCAGATAAAGACTCTAAATCTGGCTGGTATGTTTGAATGAAGGAGACTTAAGCAGAATTAAGTGAAACAAACAAACAAAAAAAAAAGATTGGTATTATTCAAGTAAAATTGATTAACAGAAGGAAAATTGTTTTTATTCCAATTTCTTCTTTTTTTTTTTGAGGAAGTCATTATAAATCCATTCTTTGTATCCCCAAGCAATTCCACTAAACACAATATTTTCTTTCTTTTGGATCTTACTTCCAATTTCATTTTTAATCGTTCTATTAATATCCCCACATTGAAATTTATACATCTTGCTTTTCCTTGTGAAATTTATTCCTGTTTGACTTTTGTGAGTCATTAAAATTTGATGGTATAGAGAAATCTTGTGGTGCTTATAGTGTAATGGTTATTGTTGTAGGAAATGGACCTAGTTCTGGCTTCTCGTTGAAAGATTTATTAAAAAAAAAGATTTATTCTTTTGCCATGATACTTTTGGATTGGGGTTTGTACCAAGTGGACACATGTATTTTTATCTGTATGTAAAAACATAACAGAACTGGTGACAAGGATACTTAACACATACTGAAATAATATGCCATGTAAAAACATAAGTTCAGTATTTTTGGTACCAAAGCATGAGACATCAAGTTAAATAAGATTGGTTAATAAAGAATTGTACAAGACTAATTCCTTTAAATGAAGATAGGTCATTAGAATGTCAAATGACAGAATGGTGAAAGTTACCTTGACATGGACATTGCAAGGAAAATGGAAGAAGAGAAGAAAACAAAAGAACACCTGAAGCTGAATAATAACAATTAAACATTAAGAGTTCTGCCTTTTAGTAATGACAAGTGGAATGTCTAATTGTAGCCTTATATTGCATTTGGTATATAGTAAATAAAAGTACAAATTGATGATAATCTGACAGGGTGGGAAGTGTGATACACTGGGAACAGTGCAAATGATTTGATTTGACCATAAGAATCAAGACCAGTATCTCTATCTTAGAGAATAAAAAATATAGAACTATGGAATTTTAGGATTCAAATGGATTCTCCAGTACACATAAGAAGACCAGATTAAGTAAAACGTAAAGTAAAGTCGCCAGGGTGGCCTAAAGTCAGTATCAGCCAGACAGCAAGGGAGTCTATCCCCTTTTCACTAGCGCTAGACAAAGGAGATTGTTTTGGCATCTGAGGTGAAGCACCACATTTACCATCAGCTCCTCACTTTACTGCACAGATCCTGTGCTACTCATACACTGAGTTGGCGAGGGCAGGTATCGAACCAGGAACCCTGTGGTTCTAGTCAGACATTCTACCGACTGAGCTAAACCAGCCCTTATATTGTGAAACAAAAACGTACTATAGTCAATTTTTCTATTCCAGCAGATGAAAGAATAGAATTGAAGGAAAATACAAAACAGGGACAAATATAAAGACGTAAAAAATGAGGAATAAGAAGGTGACAGATGTGCTTAACTTATTATTGGAGCACTTAAAACTTTCCCAAAGATTCCAGAAAATAATTAGAAGTCTGGGAAAAAATGAAAACAATTCAGATAACCCCAGCCGTAAAAACAGTTAGAATACTGAGGAGAGTGCTGGAAAATTGAGTTGACTTGATCTCATTTAATTTCCTGTGTAAACCATTAGTTAATACTGGTATGAATGCTCAATAAGTGAAATAAAACTTGGCCATGCATAAAACCTTACATCTCAGAGATGATATTTTAGTCTTTTGGTTACTTTGTTTAATGGAATATCAAATTTTGTGGGTTATTTAATGCCAAAGCCATCTTGTAGAAGAACAGTAGGGGAGATGAGAAGGTGCATACCTGTTGCAAGGGTATTCGTCTGAAAGTAAATGTAATAGCGTACGTGGAGTTCAAACTCGCTTACTACAATGTCACAGTCCAGCACGTTAGCCATATAGAGACTCCCCTCCCCCCAGAGACTCCCCGAGACCCCCCTAGAGACTTAGTGTACAAAGAAATACAAAGAGAACTCATTAGTAGATAAGATTATTTGATTTACTATCAAAGGATTTGAAGACAAAACAAGGTAAAATGATGGAAAATTAATTATGGTAGGTAAAAGTTGTGATTAAAGTGACAAGAGGAGACACGTCGAATCTCAAATCAGAAAAGTAGAAAATGAAAAGCCAAAAGAAAAATGGACATTTGAAGGAGACTTAAGAAGTTTAAGTTTTAAGTTTTAAAAGAATGTTTTATACAAGTAAAATTGATTAAAAATTTATTGAAACGACTAAAATCCTTATTAACTGTTTCCAAAAACAAAGGTATAAGACATGTTTAACCCTTTGAATATACATACTCATTTAATCATAATTCTGTGTACCCCAAAGTTATCAGGATAATATTGGCTTTTCTTTTAGCTTCTTTTACAACAGACATGGCCCATGGACTGCATGCGGCTCTCAGCAAGCACATGTGCTATCTGCATGCAGACTGCACTCTCACACAGTGCTTTTACAATACTCCAGGTTTTTTTAAAAAAGTTTTTTCCAAAAATCTTTGTTGAAAACAGTCGTTTATATTCATTAAGGCCATGTGTTACTAAATACAGTCTGTTGTCAACACATTGTCTGTCAGCCCTTCCCTTGAGCTGTGGAAAGAGAAGGCTAGCTCAGTTAATGAAAGAGAGCGACTCTTTCTCTTGCCTTCTCCTGCTTTCAATCATCAAAATGGCTATAAGTACATAAACACTAAATAATTCAATATTCTAAGTAAAAGTCAGCGGGTGGCCTAATGTCGATATCAGCCCGGCAGCAAGGGAGTCTATCCCTTTTCACTAGCGCTAGACCAAAGAGATTATTTCAATATCTTAGATGGAGCACCACACCTACCATTAGCTCCTCCTTAATCGCACAGATCCCTGTGTTATTCATATGCTGAGTTGGCTAGGACCAGTATTGAACCCAGAACCTTGTGATTCCTAGGCGGACGCTCTACTAACTGAGCTAAACCAGCCCATTACTCTAATCATAGAAAATATAAGATATTTAACACATACCTTAGTTAAATTAGTTTGAAGGTTCATCATTTTTATTTAATCATTTTGATACTAAAGACCATCCTAGGAAAGTGCTAAGGTACTGAAAAGAGTTGCTATCTCAGAATCACCAGTGTAATTTACTAGTTATTACTGGTCAGAAATATATTTCTAGCCAACAATGTAGTCTTGTCTTTAAAGATATTTATGAGAATACAGTAATATGATTAAAATAGAATAAGTTAGACTTGTCCATTGAAAACATGAGTAATCTATACATATATAAAGGGCAGTTGTGTGAATCTGTGTCCGGAGGAAACTTGAAAAGAAAACAATTAATGATAAAGTAAATATATATACACATTAAATAAGACCAGAGCTTGGTTTTTGAGCAAGAATAATATAGATTTGATTATTTATTCGTGAAGATAATTAAAATTAAAAAATAAAATTTAAATGATAACAGCATGGATTTCTTTTTTTCATTTAATATTTTAGATAGTAGACATTAACATTTCTTTTCAGAGTAGCTGGATCAATGCAAGGTCTATTTTTTTACATAGGGATTTAAATGGGGCATCCCACTAGGATTCAACTCATGATTAAGTAATAATGGATCTGTGGACTAACTTAAAAAAAACCTCTACCCAAGTGATGCTGGGTAGCTGCTGCTAGTCTTTAATATATTGTTAGGTTTTTTTGTTTAATAGCATATATCAACCTTTATTTAATGCCAAAGCCATCCTTGTAGAAAATAGTAGTGGCTTTATTAAACTCATAGCTGGGGGATGATGGGATTCATATTTTTCCCAAGGGTATTAGTCTGAAAGTGACTAGAGCTCAAACTCACTTACTACAATATTGCAGTCCAGCACGTTAGCCACAACATTATGCCCCCCACCCCCAATTTCTTGTAGGTCTTGTTCACTTGACGGTTAGATGACCAGAAAGTTTTCACTTAGTTTGATTTCTTTGTTTAATGGCATATCAACCTTCTTGGTTTATTTAATGCCACAACCAAACTTGTAGAAGAACAGTAGTGGTACTATTTAGCTCATGGAGGATAAGTGGGTTCATACTTTTCCCAAGAGTCCAAAAGTGAATATAATAGTGCCAGTATTATACTTGTAGAAGAACAGTAGTGGTACTATTTAGCCCATAGCTGGGGGATAAATGGATTCATACTTTTCTGAAGAGTCCAAAAGTGTAATAGTACAAGTGATATTCAGACTTACTACAATGCCGCGCAGTCCAGCATGTTAGCCATTACATCACAAGATCTCCCCTGTTTTCTAAAGGTTATTTCAAAGTTAACATTCATATCATTAAATCAACCAAACCAATAAAACAAAATATCCCTGTATTTACCAAGATTACCTTTAGAACACACCTGTTCATGTAATATGAGTCATATAACATATTTTTCTCATTACAGTAAAGTTTAAAGAAAATCTGCCCCAAAACAAGCTGTGTATATATGATGGACTCTCTTGTCGATTGATGTATGAGTGTTCATATAATGAAGATCCACACAGTGATTTGTTTATAGTGGTGAAGGCTTGTGTTGGACCATCCACACTTTATGGCACAAGCTGATAAATGTAGGTTTTTGCTGGTTGGCTAAACTGGTATGTCCATGTGTAATAGTCCAAAGGAGAATGTAACTTATGAGTTTGTCCTTACTTTCTACAGAAGTGCTCATCAACACTGGTGTGTCCATGTGTAATAGTCCAAAGGAGAATGTAACTTATGAGTTTGTCCTTACTTTCTACGAAGTGCTCATCAACACTGGTGTGTCCATGTGTAATAGTCCAAAGGAGAATGTAACTTATGAGTTTGTCCTTACTTTCTACAGAAATGCTCATCAACACTGGTGTGTCCATGTGTAATAGTCCAAAGGAGAATGTAACTTATGAGTTTGTCCTTACTTTCTACAGAAATGCTCATCAACACTGGTGTGTCCATGTGTAATAGTCCAAAGGAGAATGTAACTTATGAGTTTGTCCTTACTTTCTACGGAAGTGCTCATCAACATCGTGTACAGATTCCCTTGACTTTTTCTATCAGTCCCTACAGGTGATCACCCTTGGTAAGTCCTCTCAATATTACCCAGTGCCTTTTTAGTTTTGCCAGTTGGCCAACACTGGTGTGTCCATGTGTAGGAGTCCAAAGGAGAATGTTGTTTATAAGTCTATCCTTACTTCTTCAGCAGTGCCCAGCATGTCTTGCTCATCTTATTTGGATGGTTGCGAGGAAAGGTAGAAATTATCTTATCAGACTGTTTACACAACATAAATCCATAAAGCTTTGTAATAGTCAAGTAAAAAAAAAAAAGAAGAAATTACTTAAGTTATCTTTATGGATAAGGAAATCAAACACAAGGGAGACGGCTGAATGTCAGGGTAAATATTATCTTTTATATGAAAGGTTCAATACAAATAACACTCAAAGAATTCTTGAAAGATTAATTGGCAAATGTTATCTACAAATCTGACCAAGAAACTCTGAAAATTCTTGTTAACTCTAAGGGTAGATGGCCAAGAAGGTTTTTCGAAAGGTCATTTAAAAGGTAAGACTCGGATCATTACATCAACCACACCAATAAAAAAAAAATCCCTGTGTTTAACAAGATACATCTAGCGCACACCTGCTGATTTTCTCTTTTCTGTTTTTCTGCCTACTCTCTCCTCTCTCTCGGTATGTATAGTTATTTACTAAGATTAGCTTAGATGTGGCACAAGGCAAAACTATGGGGCCCCCAGTGAGAATCAAACTCACTAACAATGGTTTGTGAATCTAACTTGTTAACCATTATCAGATTATCTGTATGCTAAAGTTGAGGATTAAAGTTGTATCTACCCTTTTTGCCTGCAGACAGAGTCCCCCGTAAAATACCTTACGGTGAACTCGCAGATGGCATGCAGAATACAGGAGGCCCCCAAAAACGGTTCAATTAAGTCAACATTGAAGAAATTCATGATCACACCTTCAAGCATGGAAGATGTGGCCTCCAACAGGCAGGGTTGGCGAGACACGAGCTAAGTGGCTCAATATTGAGATTAACAGGGCTGCAGAGTGGCACCGTCTTTGTCACCGTGAACCACCAAAGGCAGATGGGAATTTCTCTTGCAATGTGTGTGACCACATCTGCAAGTCCAGAATTGGACATACTAGCCACCAGAGGGTCCAAAATTGTTAAAGACATGGAGTGACGTGATCGTCATCTGCAATGGACTTCAAAAAGGGAAGGAAAAGTTGATTTTATGAAGCAGAACAATATTGTTATCACTTACCTAATCACCTCTGGTTGGATTTTCAAAATAGGGAAAGGATTCTCTTCTTAATTTTGGATATCTGTTTGCTTTAGCATGACAGAAGTTATGGACAGAGAAACAAAGCATATACAGAAAATATCATATTGTTTATTATATATCAAGTGTGAGAAATATGGATATATATGTATATATAAATAAATAATCTCCTGATCTGTCCTGTACAGAAAGAGTTAGAAATGCATTTCTTACCTGTACACTTTGATTAAAAATGTATGACTGAAGGACTTATTCTAAATATACATTGTTTGCATGTGTTTACATATGTAGTAGGGCAGACTGGGCTCTTTAACCTTTATAATGGAACTAGTTTAGAAGATGGAAAAACTTTGAAGGCAAAATCTGAAGAGGATTCAAAGAATCTGTGTTCTGAATCTTCTGATATCAGTTCATTCAAAAAATGGTGGCTGGCTCTACACAAGCCTTCACCACTGTAAGCAAATCACCTGTCTAGCCATTCACATCTGGAACTGAACTGTTGGGCAATCATACATTGTATAGACTAGGATAGCATATATATATATATACTATACTCTCATACTGTCGTGTAGCAAGTCAATAAAAAATGGAATATAAATAAGTTCAAAACAAACGAACGGAGCAGTCTCCCATGTCTATAACCTTGCTGATGAGACCTAATAGGTCAAAATGTACATCCAGGGATTGACATTTTCTTGATTTGTTTAGCCTTATGTTTGAACATATATGCCCGCTAAATTCATTTATTATTAACTAATTAATTTTCAAAATTAGGTATGACTTCAATTAAGCACATATCCTCCAAAAATATATATATATAAGTATATTTTGGCAGCATTTTTTCTTTTATGCATGTTTTGTTGAACTCAATGGACAATTCTTGTCTGACAAGTTTTTTTTCAATCCTTTCTAATTGTCTGACAATCTTTTTTTATATCAGGGTTGAATTGGTGTATGACTCCAATAAACGTTCTAACTAGGTAGTGCAGAAAGAATCTTGTGTAAGAATCTTTGGTGGATTCATACACCAATTCCACCCTGATATATAAAAGATGGCCAGACAATTAGAAAGGATTTTAAAAAAACTCGTCAGACAAGAATTGTCCACTGAGTTAAACATATATAGTTGTCAGCTTGATTTTAGCCACAACCTCCTTGTGTGCTTTGTTTCAACAATCACCTGTGATTGGTGCACACTAAAATAACTACTTAAGCCAGCAAAGCAGCCCCTACCACAGAGTAGACATTGCTGATTATTTTTCCTAACTATAATGTCAGGCTGATTACTAACTGGCTGAGAATGCTTGGGCATTTGATTTTTTTTTATATATATAATGTTAGAATAGTGTAGACATAGACAACAACAGTGACTGTCAGTATCTGACCTATTCAATCATCAGACCAAGTTATATATATATCTTATTATAATGGAGATTGTGTGCTTTTCTGTTTGTAACAGAAACTATATTACTACTATTGTCATAATTTCCTTAGGTATTTACGTCACATTCTCCATGATATTGTTTTTATTCAAACTTCAATTATTTATAAAATTGTTTTATATGATTAATACTGTTGGCCTTATCTACATCAAAATAATATACAATTGTATTTATATATACAACAAAATGGCGGTTTATTGTGTGAACGGGAAGGTTAATTTGCATATTGATATTAAAAATTTGATTTTAATAAATATGTGCTTAGCATTATTGATTTGTAATTGTTTGGTTTTATTTTAATAAATATGAGCAAAGGTTTCAGGGATATATCATAAAAGAAATTGATTAATAAGAACAAATAACTGTAATTATATTCTTACTTACTATTTTAACTAAATAGTTAAATAAGGAAAATTTAGCAATGAAAGATGGGGGTGATGGAAGAGTAAGTTTCAATTGTTCTATTTTTCAATCATACTCCCGTCTGTTTAAATCTTTTTATCTTCATTCTTATTTAGTTTAATTAGCCTTTCTAATTTAATATAATATTATATTTAAAACGTAAACACTTGCACCCTCCGGGTGCATATATTTGCTAGTATATATAATGTTAGAATAGTGTAATATAAAGTAGTAAAGTCTGCAGAGAGGCCTTTTGTCAGTTCCAGCCAAACAGCAAGAGAGTCTATCTTTTTTTTTGCTTGCACTAAATGAGGGTTCATTTTATTGAAGCACCACACCTACCGTCAGAGTACAGATCAGATTACCCAAGCTGTGCTACTCATGCACTGAGTAGGAAAAAGAAAACTAGTATTAAAATCAGAACCTTCCAATTCCTGGGCAAATGCTCTACTGAGTTAAACCAGACCCTAAATATATATAAAATATCTTATTAATAATGGAGATTGTCTGTATTTCTGTCTGTAACAAAAACTACGTCATAGCTCTATGTCACAGCTTACGTCACACTATTCCTATGCTATATACACCCGAAATTTTGAGTAAACAATTTTAAAAATTGTTTTTTACTCTCGTCCCTTTTTTTTTTTTACAGTAACAAAAAGTTAACTAAAAAGTTTACAAATAAATAAATACCTTTGATTTTGTGGAAAATTTATGTGGAAAATATTCAAAATAATTGTTTGATTATTACATGCACGCAACATTTTATTTGAGAGGAACGGGGCTCAGTTTTCATTTCAAATTGTTTCATCTTCTTTTACTCTTTTAATAAATTTGATGATTTTACTTACTTATGATACAAGCCCTCTGACATTGAATTTTTAACTCCCACCCTCTCAGGCAATGTCTTTCAAAAATTAATTTGTACAATGCCCGGAGGGTGTTTTCTGTTGCTAGTATATATAAAACATAAAAGGAAGAAAAACAGAAGTAACTAGAAGCATAGAGAATGAAAAAGGTTTCCAGCATCATCTTTTATACAAAGGAAATCTTATTTCTCTGAAGGCTTGATGATTACGATTATCTGTGTTATTCGGACTATTGTCCTCATCTTCATTGTTAATATCATTGTTATCTGTACAATGTTTCGGCCGATATGCCCTTCGGCCTTCTTCAGGTATTTCTTTCGGACTCGGGAACCTTCTTATTGGAAATTGGGAGCTGATCGGGGTTCAAATTTCCATGATGGCTCCTGATTACGACAAGAAATACCTGAAAAAGGCTGGAGGGCATATCGGCTGAAATGTTGTACAGATAACAATGAAGATGAGGACAATAGTCCGAATAACACAGAAAGGAAATCTTTATTGCCTGTTCATGCCCTTGCATTTTAAGAATTGTTTTTTGAAATAATTTTTTTTTTTTTTTTTAAATAATTGGGGAATATATTGTGCAAATTTGACATTATTTCCTCTCCATATTTAATTTGGGGAATGATACAATAGAAACTCAGCGCTGGGTCACTGGAGCTTATTCCAATGATGAAATGGTTGCAGAGCTTTTAAAAAACCTTAAGAACAAAAATCCTCTCAAATATTTACAGAAGATGCAGCAAAAACATGGGAAATTATAGGTGAGTTAGGAAAACTGTAGAGGGAAAAATTAAAAATTAGAAAAATGGTTCAGTAATTTACAGAAAGAAATGTTTGGAGTATGAAACATGATTGGATTTTCTGTTCAAGTCTCAACTCAACAAAGTACATCAATGACACAAACCAGTTCAGCATTTTCATTAAACTTGATAAACGACCTGCATTACCTTTTCTGATTTTACCTGTTTATTAATATTTAAAATATTTAAATTAATTAAAAAACTTGAGATGTCGGCTGAAGATTTTTAAATGAGATCACTGATGAAACAAAGGCAATTGCATTTTTACAAACAAATGACCTTTTAGGTGAAAAGATGTCATCATTGTGGTAGAGAAATGAAGGAAACATGAAACTATCTATATTTTGAATTTTTGGGGTTGATCTATATTTAATTTTCCTATAAATTTAATAGTGTTTAATAGTTTTTTTTTGTTTTTTCAAAATAAATACATAAAAATATAATGTTCAAGCCATGGTAAACAAATGATATATTCAGATGACATAGTGAAATAAAACATAAATTTTGTAGATCATATTTTTTCATTGATGCCAATTCAATTTTTTATACGTTTGATAAATTATTTTACAATTTGTATAATTTTTATTTTTTTAAATAAAAGCATAAAAATATAATATTTTATTCAAGCTATGATAAACAAAGGATATCTATTAATAATGGAGATTCGCTTCTGGTTTTTGTCTGTAACAAAAATTACGTCACTGCTTACGTCACATTACCCAAAATCATCATAACATAGAATAAATACACTCAAAATATTAACATGCAACATTAGACAGTCCTCATTGTTTTTTAAAACAAGTTTTAATAGATACATGACTGGTATTATATATCTATATATAGTTTGTTTTATTTTAATACATATACAAAGTTTACATTTCAAATTGTTTTATTTTTTAATCCTTTAATAAATTTGATGATTTTACTTACTTTGGGTACAAACTCGCTGACATTGAATTTTTAACTCCCACCACTCAGGCAATATGTTTTGTTTTTTATTTTGCTAGTATTTAGATAAAAATAATTTGACTTTTGTAGATCACACACCAAAGTCAATTGTAAGGAACTACCTATGTATAATAATTGGTGAATAAAAAAAAATTGGATTCTGAAAATCCAAAATTAATAAAAATATATTAATATTTCTTTTTTCATTAAGTGTTTTTTTTTTTTTAAATTTTTCTTTTTTTTTCTTTATGCGTTTCATCACAATTTAATTAGATTTTTACAAGAGAAAAACAAACAAGAAACAAAACATTTTTGTATAGTATATAAAATTAAGTTTTAAAAATATCTTAAAAGCCATTTATTGTTTAGTGAAGTTTATAATTTAATAAAAAAGAATGCACTCTTTAATTTCATTAGATTATATCATAATTTTTGTGTAATTTATTTGATAGATTATCATCATTTATTTAGTCATTACTAGCTTCCTTGAAAATAAATAAATAAATAAATAATATTATTAATTCATATTTTAAAGGCAATTACAATGCGTATAAAATAGTGTCCAATGTCTAATTAATTTCGAAGTAGCTTCATCTTCAGAGATTGTTTTTTTAAATGGACGTGTCCATTTCAAAAACAGTCTCTGAAGATGAAGATACTTTGAATTTAATTAGACATTCAACACTATTTTATATGCATTGTAATATCTATTAATAATGGAGATTTGCTTCCGTTTTTTGTCTGTAACAAAAATTACATCACTGCTTACGTCACATTACCCAAAATCATCATAACATAGAATAAATACACTCAAAATTTGAACATGCAACATTAGAAAGTCCTCATTGTTTTTTAAAACAAGTTTTAATAAATGCATGACTGGTATTATATATCTATATATAGTTTGTTTTATTTTAATACATATTCAAAGTTTACATTTCAAATTGTTTTATTTTTTAATCCTTTAATGAATTTGATGATTTTACTTACTTAGCTTACAAACTCGCTGACATTGAATTTTTTACTCCCCCCCTCAGGCAATATGTTTCAAAAATCTATTTTTACATCGCCCGGAGGGTGTTTTTTTATTTTTTGTACTAGTAAATGATAATATACTTTACTTAACAATGCTTCAAGCAAAGTATTAAATAAATAAATAGAAGTAATTAGGCAAGTTAAAATTTAATGAATTTCTTTTAATCTGTTAATGAATAAGTATAAAAAGGATTTTTATTAAAATTGAATTGTTGACTTTCATCTAGGATAGTCATGAACACTTCAAATTTGCTTTGTGTTTTGGTGAGATTTAAGCAAACATTTCTCTTTACAAGATGCTGAAACATAGACCAACAGTTACTGGAAATGCTACTTGGATGAATCAAAAGTTTAGTGATATTTTGGTATGTGCTAATTAGCAGCATGTATATCACAAGATTAAAGCTGTTTGAGTCATGGAAAGGTACCCACTGTGGTTGGTAATATTGTGGTAGCTGGTACACTCACACGCTGTGCATTGTTTCACACTGTGAGTAAGAAAGCTGCACAGATGAATGTACAATATAGTGGGAACTTATGCTTCATGAGTTGATTTGTTTGGTTTTATGGCATATCAACCTCAGTGGGTCATTTAATGCTGATAAAGTTTTAAATAAATTCATTCTTAAGGGATAATCAATTTTGTTTATGAACTCATGTTTTCTATTTAACCCATAGATGGGACCCTAACAGGTACTACCACTCCGGGTCAGAGTGGACCAAGTAGCAATGGTGATGAAGGGGTGCTACACATTCCCTAAACCTCCAGTACTGGAACCTCACCATCAGATAGAGTTTAATGTAATTCCCAGGACATGTAGACCCTCAGCCACCGCCTTCTAGCACCCATATGATAAAAAGGGTTGGGGCTTGTCATAAGGGCTGAAGCAAATGTATGGGTGCTAGGGCTTGATATGACCAGCCGATTGATCAGAGGGGGCTTCTCCGACTGCCCTTCTAGTCCAAGTAAGGACCAAAGTGGAATATTGAATGTCATGGACTGCTCAACCACCTGGGTTCTATCCTTAAGTGTCATGGGTTGCCACCCACGGCCAACAGGTATTCCCATTGAGGGAGTCTGCAGAGGTGCATTCGGTGCATTCTAATGCCCAAGTTGACAGGGTGGTCATGAGTTTGAACTGAGCCATAATGCCACAGAAGCAACCAAAAACATTTGTTTTGTAAAAGGTGAAGGCCAAGTTAATCACAGTATGGTAACCAGATGGCTCAAGATATTTTGATTGGGTTGCAAAAATCATGACAATTAAGCAAGGTCAGGTAGGGCCTAAAAAAATGTAGATTCTAAGCTTTAGTAGCAAATCTGGTAAGTAGCACTCAGGCAAGGTTGGCATTCACAGTCTAGTAAGGTTTGTCACCTTGGCAAAAGCATTTGATGGTAGGGCCCGTAGCATAATGTGCTGAACAATGAACATCAGAGTAAGTGAGTTTGAACTCCAGTCACACTATTATGTTCACTATTATGTTCACTTTTGGGAAAGTTATGAATCCCCTCATAACCCCCTCCCCCCAGCTATGAACTTCTACAAGGATGGAATTGGCATTAAATAAACCATGAAGGTTGATATCCCATTAAAAAAAAACCCAAAAGCATCTGAATTATGCTCATATGCCAAAACATTGCAAAACTTTTGATTCACCCTAGTACACTTAGTAATTGGTTCATTTGAATAATAGAAGACAAATATTTTTTTTTTTTTAGATAAGAAAGTTTACCAATAATTCTTCAGTCGATAAGCTTTCTCCATGTTTCAAATACACCAAGTATTTCTCTAAATATCTTTGTTAATGGAACATAACTTTCATCTTCTTAATTGAAAAAAAGATTCTCTTTACTTGCAGTGGCTTCATATTTTTCATTGTCAATTTTGATACTCAATTTTACCAGCTGAGAAAGGAACAAAAAACACACAAAAAAAAACAAAGACAAGAAAATACTAAAACATGTGTACATGATCAGCTGTAAACATACATAAAAATATAGACTGAAGAATTGTTTAAAACATTTAAATGCTAGTATTCAAAATAATTTATGGAATCTTCCTTTATTGTGTGGTAAATAATTATTTACTTATATATTAGTTTATTTCAATTATATATAAAGTTTATGTGTTATTTATATGTACAAACACTGCTTAGTAATATCTTATGTTAAATTGATATAAATCATTGTTTCTTCTATTATATATATATATATATATATATATACCATTCTTTCTTATATATAAATATAATTATATGTATAATTTTATGTTACAAACACTGCTTAGTAAATATTTTATAAGTAATTTTTATGTATCCTTTACTTAGGTTAATTCAATTATAATCTCTCTCTATATATAACGTTTATATATGGTTAAATTTAATTATTGTTTTTGTAAAAGATGTTAAGAATTATTTGAAACATCATTCTAAAAAGAATGAGTTGAGGATATGAGATTTATAGAATCACCTTTAATTTGTCGTGTAATAAAGAATTATTTACTTATAAATGTAATAGTCCTATGATAGATGGAAAGATATACTAAAGCAAAAGAGTGATTACTTTGAAAGGAATCTAGTTAGGAACATATTCTAGTTTTATAGGAACTGTTTATTTTGATAATTAATATTAAATATATAAATGTTTATTTTAATTATCACCACCATAAAATTTGGCAATCAAATTGTAATTCATCAATTGGAGAATAAAATGCACATAAAGTATAGAAAAATAATATAAATGAGCAGACTTGAACACATTCAAAGAAATGAGATGTCACTTTTAATATATCTAGCTACTTCCTATATATACTTTTAGTATTTTCTGTGTTACTATAATTGTTTATTACCATGTTTCCCCGAAATCATGCTTTTTCTGAATGATTTTAATATAAGCCCTCCCCTTAAAATAAACCCTAGCTAAGAGCAGAAGAATTTTGGAAACCAGTGACTACCAGAACCATAACATTCCAGAAGATGATGATGATATTATTTTTGAATGAATTTTTGAATAAAAGAATATGTTAATGGTAAATAAATGTAGATGATTTTCCTAATTTCTGTTTATTTAGAAATTTCCTTTTCTACTTTATAATGTCATTTTTCTATATATGAAGAATAAGACCCCCCCCCCCAAAAAAAAAATAAGCCCTAGTATTTTATTTCAGAGTAAAAACTAATATAAGCCCAGTCTTATTTTTCGGGGAAACACAGTAAAGTAAAATATTTGTTATATTCATGAGTAATATGCATGTATATATAAGTATATGAATATCCCATGGTTATTTTAATATCATATGAAATCATAATAGTAAATTAAATGATAATATATTTAAAAACATATTTGAACATACTTATACCATCTCAAATTGATCAAAAGATAAATAGATAATTCAATAAATACAAAAAACATGTTAATATTACAATGAAATTCCTCATAGTTCAATTATGAGACCATGTAGCTAATTTGTTGCAAAAAGCTTTGTGTGTATGTGTATATGTGTGCATATGTATGTGGGTAATAATGCCTTGTGTTCTTATAGCAACAGAATATCTCAATACTTTGTAGTGAGACCAAGTTGCTAATAATTTGCAAAAAGCTTTGTGTGTGTGTGAGTGTGTGTGTATGTGTGTGTTAGAAAAACCAAAATGCTTGTGTGACCATAGCAATGGAATTTCTCATTAGTTTGTAGTGAGACCAGGTTGCTAATAGTTTGCAAAAAGCTTTGCATGTAGGTGTGTGTGTGTGTGTGTGTGTGTGTGTGTGTGTGTGTTTCGAAAAACCACAATGCAAATGGCTTGTGTGACCATAGCAATAGGATTTATCATTACTTTGTAGGGAGACCAGGTTGCTGATAATTTGCAAAAAGCTTTGTGTATAGGGGTGTGTGTATTATTTGACCAATTTTTATCACACACATATATATATATATATGAAGTAAATGGAAGTTAATATGACAGTATGAATTTAACGTTTTTTTACTTAATTTGTTTAAAAAAAAATGTTAAATTCATATATATATATATACAAAAAAGGCAATGCTCTCTGGCAGCCTTTATATATACAGATATGTGTATTTATCAGTTAAAATCCCCTTCCAAGTTTGTAGGTGATGATGGCCAAGTGGTTAAGGAGCTTGACTGATGATGAATTGATTGGGTTTTCATCTCAGCTGGAGGTAGCCTGCAAATGTCTAGCCACA
Organism: Doryteuthis pealeii; assembly: GCA_023376005.1. Taxonomy (NCBI): domain Eukaryota; kingdom Metazoa; phylum Mollusca; class Cephalopoda; order Myopsida; family Loliginidae; genus Doryteuthis; species Doryteuthis pealeii. The sequence goes on from CM042157.1 coordinate 9,653,245, forward strand.
CTGTAGAGACATGAAATGTATAAAAATGGTGTCTGTGGATGACTATATATATATATATAGAGAGAGAGAGAGAGAGAATTCTCTGAAGAATTGCTAGGCAAGAAACTGCAGTTGGAATATTTTATAACATTCGCTTTTAAAAAACGTATATTTAGCTCTTTTTATTGAGCACTTTTTAAATCGATTTTTATTAACCCAGAAGTAAGTTTATTTGCTTCGTGGATTAGCAAAGATCCATAATATATATATATATATATATATATATATATATAAAAAGTTCTTAGGCTGGCAAGTTACTTTCATGGAATGTAACCAAATGAGGTTATTTTTCAACATAGTCCCTCTTGCAGTCCACACACTTTTTCCATTGTTGTTGCAATGTTTAGATCCAATTGGTAAGAAAAAAATCACCCAACAGCAGTCATCATATGAACTTCTCATACATGAGAGGAGAAGAAGTAATAGATATAATAAATTTGAGATAAAAAGGGCTTTCATTATTGTCTAATGATTGTGAAAATATGTTGTGATCAATTTGTACAATTTTGATATCTAATAAAAGTAGATTAAAACATTTTGAGTCCAAAATTGGTAGATAAAAGATAGGTTGATTGATACTTACTTAATGATGATCTTGAAGAATTGTACTTTCTGACCAGTATTCTCACATAGAAGATAGAAAATATCCCCTTTATTGTTTGAACAGACGGACTTCCTAAATTAAAAATATTATTCACTAATTCAAAATTATATTTTCCTGACCTCCAACTTTGCCAGATTAACACAAGTTTTTTTTTTAACATGGGAGCCATGAATGAACAAAATTTCATATGATATCCAGGGCAAAAGATATGTGGTCCCATCCGAATTACCCTTTTGGAATGCTTCAAGCACTGAGCAATAAACACCACTCTTTTAATTTGTTTGTTTGTTTATTGATTTTAACGGCATATCAACCCGTCTGGGGTTATGTCATGCCTAACAGTTAGGAAGTAATACATATCGTGTAATTAAATTTATACTTTTTAGTAATTGGTTTTAACAATGTGTTAGCATTATTGGGGTTTATGTTGTATGGTGTTGATTAGTTTCATGTCTATATTCTATGGTATAATAGAATATATACCATAGATGATGGGGCAGATGCTGTTTGTGGGGGATGGCACCTGGGACCATGTGATTCACTCACCGAATGAGAGCTGAAAATCCTATTAATCCAAAATGATAACGACTCTCATTCTTCTCACTCTTATGTAGAACATCCCTTATTATTATCATTAATGATAATTTTAACTCTTCGTCCTTATCCTAATTGCTTTTTTTTAATACTCTCTGCAAGTTTTCTGATGATATATTGTTTTACTTCTTCTTGGGCCAAATCTAAAGTGAACAAATGTTTTTAATTTGGTTTTTTCCTCTTGCTAAAAAGTATTTACAAAAAAGTATTTGCTGCTGGCAAGTATTGTATTTTGTTAATGTTATAAAGATCTCATTCCATTTCCAATGTCTGTTTGGTTATTTCCCATTTAGTAACCTTTGTTAGGTTACAACACATATCCTCAAGTTTGGTGCCTTATCTCTAAGGCTGAGAATATACAGACTGTATCCTCAACAGAAAAAAGAAAGGGGTATCCAGGGTATGCATCTGATGATGAGGCTCCAGTTCTGGAGATTGAAGAAAGAGTACTTCTTTATTGCCATTACTCCCAGGTCCACTCATTGGGCACCCTATACTTCTGACCTTGTGCCACAAGCTTAGTAAATAACTATATCACTAGCAGTGGTTTGCCATCTTCATGCTGATGGATAGTATTGTATTTTGTTAATGTTATAAAGATTTCATTTAATTTCAAACCTCTGTTTTTGGTTATTTCTCATTTAATAACCTTTGTTAGGTTACAACACATATCCTCAAGTTTGGTGCAACCTTATTGTAGGGCTGAGAATATACAGACTATATCCTCAACAGATGAAAGAAAGGGGTATCTGGGGCTCCAGTTCTGGAGATCTGAAGAAAGTGGAGTACTCCTTATTGCCATTACTCCCAGGTCAACTCTCACTTGGAGTGTTAGTTCCTATCATAATCCCATCTATAGATCAGATAGATTGTTATTTAATTACTTGATAGGAATAACTGTAAATTGATTATGATATTAGCCTCTATAAACTCTTAGGATTTAATATACAATAAAAAATGTGATAGGTCATGTGTGTTGATGTACACTTTTCTATCTTTGCATTTCTTTGCTGATTTTTAAAGTGGTTTTAATGGAAGAATAAATGGATTAAAAACTCATGAAAAATCTACCAACACCAAAAAGATAAAAACAAATAATGGTGGAACAATGTACTTTCCTTATTCATGAAAACATCTGCTGCTTTCTGAGCACCTTTTGTGTGGGCAGAACTACAATTAGTTCTATGATATGTAGTAGAAAAAACAGACCCATGTCAGGGAGACTGCAAGGACTGACTTAGAGAGAGAGAGAGAGAGTGAGGGAGGGAAATAAATAGTTTTTATTTGAGTATTTTTATTTTATGTTTGAGGAGAACTGGATAAAATGGCTGATGGAAATTGAAGAAGAGTGAAGCTTGCAGTCTAAACAAGCAATAGTGCAGGTGCCTGTCTTGGGCAAAATAAGACATACTGTTTTATAAACTTACATGAAGAGTTTGAGCTCAAGTCTAGAAACAAAAAACATTACTTTGGTGAAAAATGTTCTTATCAGTTTCAAAAGCATGCTTTTACCAAAATATATACATGTGTGCACATGTATACAGTATCACCCTTTTTTTTTTCTTTTAAAAATTATCAAATATATACATGTGTGTACATCCATTTTTTTTAATTATAAAAAGGTTAACCAAAAATGTGCATATGTAGCAGTCTAAAAACAAGTATACTCGCATAAGAAATTCTATATAGTGAATATATTTTCAAACCAAACTTGATATTTTTTTTTACAGATTTTGGTAATAATAATATTAATATTATATTATATATATTATAATTATAATATATTACTGAATAAAGTAAAGTCGTTGGGGTGGCCTAAAGTCGGTATCAGCCAATCAGCGAAGGAGTCTATCCTCTTTTCACTAGTGCTAGACCAAGGAGGTTGTTTTTGAGCCTGAGGTGGAGCGCCACACCTACCATCAGCTCCTTACTTTACCGCACAGATCCCTGTGCTACTCATACGCTGAGTTGGCGAGGGCCGGCATTGAACCAGGAACCTTGTGGTTGTTTCTAGCCGAACGCTCAACCGACTGAGGTGTGGCGCTCCACCTCAGATGCAAAAACAATCTCCTTGGTCTAACGCTAGTGAAAAGGGGATAGACTCCTCGCTGATTGGCTGATACCAACTTTAGGCCACCCTGACGACTTTACTTTACTTACTGAATAAAGAGTTTGATCTTTTTGGATGTCCCATAATTGCGACCTTGTGTCAGAGGTTGTATTAATACTTACCGAATAACATCTATTTTCATTGTAATTTTCCACTGGAATGAAAAATATTCTGGTATCTTTGTTTTTAAAAAAACAAAAACTTTATTATGAATTAGTAGGGGTGTATTTATTTATAGGCAAAACTATACATTTATAACTCACATACATATGAAACACACAACTGGGTGTATATGTGTATATATATTTAATTATTGTCAACTATAAGCCGCTCACAGCAGCTCTCCCACCACTGTGATCCTATCATAAACCACTAGCAGCAGCTCTCACATGTATTGCTAATAATAGGATTCATTTGAATAAAAGGAGTTCTGAGATGAATAGATAGTGAACTTTGAAATATCCCATCATACCGGTAAAAAATACCAAGAAAGTTTGGTAGACAAATATAAATATAAATATATATATATATATATATACACATACATGCATGCATGCAAAGAGTCTAAAAAGGATGTAAATATTTTTTTAACAATTTGTATTTAAATGATTTCAACTTCTTTTGTAGCCCTGAAAACTGTAGTTTGGATAGTTCTGACTACAAAGATATCTTAGAGATTTTCTTGTTGAGGGATTTAAACACTTAGAGCTAGGTCAGCCATCTTCGTTAATTACTAAGGCCTTTTGATCCTGAATGTCATAAAATTTATAGACTAAGTTCATTTCTGTCAATTTGGTAAGTGTATATTGAGGTAATTTCAAAGCTAGACTTCTAAAATAATGGTACAAAACAATCTTCCTATCCTCAATACCATCCTTCAGCATTGTGCCAAAAATAACCTTATATATATGTAAGTAAAAAAAGTAAAGTTGGCAAAGGCCAGTATTGAACCAGGAACCTTCTGGTTCTTGGGTGGATGCTCTACCGACTGAGCTAATATATATAATTCTGTTTGGGTCATCTACTCAACTACATGATATATAAATATAAAAGCTTTGACAATATTTTTTGTATAAGTAGGATATTTACAAGCCTCCAGAAACTGATAATTACCATATTATTTTATACATGGTTTAATATGAACTCTGTTAAAATTATTTGTCTTGTGGGAAATTTATATATTTCCCAGTAGCATTTCTATACACAAGAAAATGTCTGTCTGATTGAAATTATAACCTGAGTCTTATCTCTTTCATAACATTTAGTTTGATATATAATTTGAACCAAAATATGTCATGTGTTAGTTGGAGAGGAGATGAGCACTGCCAAATAACCCTTTCCTTACCATGAAGTGGAATTACTTGGCATAATGGTGATCTGAAGACCTGAAAGAAATAGTTATGGGACCATAACAACAAACAGACAAGATTTTTGAATTCTTTATCACTGACCTCAAACTCTATCATTCCTCTAGCCCTTCTCACGTTGAGATTTTGATATTTTATTTACAAACTGACTAAATATTTCTGACAGTTCAGAATAAACGTGTACTTTGAATTGGGTGCAGGAGTGTGCCCATATCAAATATTTCTGGCAGTTAGAAACAGAAACAACCCCAACCTAAAAAGCACAAATCAAACAAAAAAAATTGTAATTTTTTTTTAACCTAAAATCTGTTCCAATACATTTTAGCATCAAATTTATATATTATACATTGAAAAGAAGAAACAGATTGCCAGTGGCAATGAATAAGGGCATTACTGACAATATATATATATATATATATATATAAAGTATGTAGAAAAAACAACAAGATGTTACAAGTTTTGCTGACAGAAATCTGTTTTGACCATATGAAGAGGTCTTTATCAAAGCAACATTGTAAATGGAAAGACGAAATAAATATATCATTAACCACAAGGCACAGAATGCTCTTGATCAGTACCAGAATTTTTTGAAAATTCCGGTACTGATCGAGAGCGTTCTGTGCCTCGTGATTAATGATATATTTATTTCGTCTTTCCATTTACAATGTTGCTTTGATAAAGACCTCTTCATATGGTCAAAACAGATTTCTGTCAGCAAAACTTGTAACATCTTGTTGTTTTTTCTACATACTTTATATATATATATATATATATATATATATATAGATAATCAAGGTGTGCTGACAGAATGGATTACTCTCTCTCACCATCTGTTCCTACCTGCCACTGCTCTTGGTAAGTCCTCTAGATGGAATCAAGTGTCTACGCAGAGCTGATGAATGTAAGGTTTTGATGGTCAGCCTACACTGGTGTGTCCATGCAGAGGAGTCCATAGGAGAATGTTGCTCATGAGTTCATCCTTAGTGCCCAACATTTCTTGCTCATCTTATTTGGATGGTTTGTGCGACGGGAGATAAATGCACTACAATCATTGTTTTGTAGGGGATGCTTCCAGTATTTGTTCAAAACAGCATGCAGCACCCTTGTGTACAACCCATCTAACTTTTCCTATAAGTGTCTCCACCATACAGTAGTACTGATATGGCTACAGCTTGGAAGAATTCCCATTTTATAATGAAAATGTCCTGAAAATTATTTTACTTTAGAGAAATACTAAAAACCAGGAAGAAAGTGTATGTCAACAACTCAGGAATTAATGGAAACAGAACTCAGAATATTTATTACATATGTAGAAGAATTACTTTCGAATTGGCAGAGAAGGCAACAAGGAAGCCATAACCCAATATGGATCTTACCTTGTTGCAAGCCTACTGCAGAATGCCAGATAATTTATAAAACACTAAAACACCACAGAAACCAAACAACCAATCAGGACTCAAGGAATGGAATCCCCCAAATGCATGAATGGAGTATTCTGTTGGTTTGAACAACAGCAACTAGCTAAGCACAACTGAACTGGTACTTTTGGAGTTCAGGAATACTCCATTCATGCATTTGGGTGATTCCATTTCTTGAGTCCTGATTGGTTGATGTGGTGTTATGGTGTTTTATAAATAACCTGGAATTTTGCAGTAGGCTTACAACAAGGTAAGATTCGTAATTGGAATTCTTTTACTATATGCATCATGTAAATTGATTGCATATGATTTTACCAGAGAAATGCATTGAAAATCACCAAGATAGTAATTGTCTGTAGTCAGAAATTAAATGTTACTAACAGAACAACAATTATTAGATGCATAATTATGGAATCCACAACAAAATTGAGCAGACTAACAATTGAGCTGAAGGAGGAACACAAGACTAACAATTGAGCCGAAGGAGGAACACAAGACTAACAATTGAGCTGAGGGAGGAACACAAAACTAATAATTGAGCCGAAGGAGGAGCACAAGACTAACAATTGAGCTGAGGGAGGAACACAAAACTAATAATTGAGCCGAAGGAGGAGCACAAGACTAACAATTGAACTGAAGGAGGAACACAAGACTAACAATTGAGCCGAAGGAGGAACACAAGACTAACAATTGAGCTGAGGGAGGAACACAAAACTAATAATTGAGCCGAAGGAGGAACACAAGACTAACAATTGACTGAAGGAGGAACACAAGACTAACAATAACACAAGACTAATAATTGAGCAGAAGGAGGAACACAAGACAAACACTCATTTTTAAACTCCTGGGGATTGACTATTTAAGATGATTTGACATTGCAATCTTTTTCTGAATAATGGTAGTTTTTTTTTTTCTTTTTTTTTTCCAAAATTAATTTTAGTGCTGCATTACTAAAAATATTTGTTTTTGGAAATTCTATTTTGATTTTGAATAGCCACTTCTTTCTTCTTTTTTTCCCCATAACCTATTTTTTTTCTGGCATTATTTTACTTGTTTTGAAATAAGAGAAGAGCATTTCAAACTGAAAGTTTCTCAATGTTTTCCTCATGACGGATCCTGCTCTTTTTATTGTGTTGTTGACTGATTTGATTATTATTATTGTATGCTCTTTTCATAGCCAGCCAAAATAAAATCTAAAGAGGAAGATAATCTTAAATAAAAGAAAAACAGTATTTTATTTGGTTTCTATTTATATTTTAATGGTAATGTGCGAATAGGGAAAATTGATCTTAGCTGTAGGTAAATAAAAAAATTAATTGCTGTTATCTATTGCTTCATTGTAAACAATATCTATTCTTATTGGTGAAATTTGTTTATCTTAAAAATTCCCACAGTTCTCTACTCAGCCAGAAAACCAAATGTATATATAAATATTTTCATGTTTATTATTAGAAGACAAGTATCGGAAAGAGGAGGAGAAAAAGTAGTTGAGAGGTTTTTATTTATTAATAGATTATATTTTAATGGCATGTCAACCCAGTCCTAACACATATATGATTGTCTCAACCCAACTACCCTTATTGGCAAGCCTCCTAACCCTTTTGTCATGTATGTGCTAGAAGGTGGTGACTGAGGATCTTAGTGTCTTGGGTATGACATGAAACTGATCTAATGGTGAAGTTACCAACATGAATGAATAAAACAAAATGTCTTTGGCATAAAATAAACAAAAAATAGACATTTGGTTTGTTTTGTTTTACGTCATATCAACCTCAGTGGGTCATTTAATGCTGATAAAGTTTTGAAATAAATCAATTCTTAATGGATAATACAATTTTTTAATAAATACATTTTTCTATTTAACCCATAGATGGACCCTAACAGGTACTACCACTCCGGTCAGAGTGGACCAGGGAGCAATGGTGATGAAGGGGTGCTCCACATTCACTAAACCTCCAAAACTGGAACCTCACCATCAGATAGAGTTTAACGTCATTCCCAGGACATGTAGACCCGCAGCTACCGCCTTCAAGCACCCATACGATAAAAAGGGGTTGGGGCTTGCCATAAGGGCAATAGGGTTGGGGCAATCATATAGGTGCTAGGGCTTGACGTGACCAGCTGATTGATCGGAGGGGGCCTCTCCGACCGCCCGTCTAGCCCAAGATAGGGCCAAAGAGGAGTATTGCATGTCATGAACTCATCCACCTGAGCTCTATCCTTAAGCATCACGGGTCGCCACCCACGGCCAACAGGCGGCCCCATTGGGGGAGTCTTACCCCTCTGCAGAGGTGCAGTCGGTGCATACAAAAAATAGACTTGCCATAAAATCCAACCAACATTATTACTTATATATACTGATAAACTAGGGATTTCATTTCTTTATAATCTCAATGTTTTGGTGGTTGTATTCTTAGCCTTCATCTGTGATTAGAGGGTACAGCATCCAAAATATCAAGATTATAAAAGCTAAGATGAGAATATTAGTCATTTGAGTACATCAGTGTATAATATTGATAATTCCTTATCTCAGAAATCCAGGCAAAAAATATTATCTACATTTGTTATTTATCAAGAAAACAGCAGGAATTGAAGACGGCAGAAAACTAGATAAATTGGAGTTAATGGATTGAGACACTAACTCTGCAGTCCTGCAGGTAGATATTCAGAAAGGAATTTCTAAAACGTTTATAATTGATCAGTTGTGTCTCAAGAAAAAGAAAAGGCAAAAGCAAATAAAAAAAATAAAAAAATAACAATAATTCAGACATGAAAAGACAGAATAATAAGTAAGTTTTCAATTGGTGGATCTTTTTTTCTTTCTTTTACTAAGTAGCAAATAACAGCTAAAAAAAAAATCTCTTAAAAACATGCATATATGCAATTTTTCCCTTGCTTTTCTTTCAACAGAATATAAAGTGGCTTTTTCCATTTTTGTAAAGATAAGAAACTGAATAAGGAACTGAAATTGTCAAACCAATTTGTATATTAATGTGGATCTTTTATTTTCTTCCCTTGTGGTGTTATTTTCAAACTGTGCACTTACAGTGCACATGACTGCATAATGCATAAAATTAATGTTCAGATAAGGCAGATTTGAGAATAATTAAATTATCATCATTGTGTTTGCCAATGTCGATAGTTGTCAGAGGTTCTGTATTAAATGCCAAGTTTTTAAGTGCTGATTTTCAAGGAAGACAAACTCTCCTTTAGGAAATTGTGTGGCTGTCACCATGGTATTGAGACTAATATGTTGGGCTATGACATCGTATTAAGCATGTTTGAACTCCAGTTGTAATATTATAAATTTACTAACCTCTCCACATAAGCAGGATGTGAGGATTCAACTCATTATTCAACAGGAATGGATGTGTAAGACTAGTTTGCTAACTATTATACGATGAGAGGATAACCAAATATGGAATGATGATGATATTAGACAAATACATGGACCTTGCTAGAGAACTGAAAAAACTGTGAAATACAAGGGTGAAAGTAATACCAATTGTAGTTGGTGAATTTGTGTTGCATAATCTATGCGGTTGCATAAGGTTATTGTCAATCCCCTGTATTTCTGAAGGGATGGCCCTTTTCATGTCACGGGCGGTACTTTCCATGGAATATTACAGAAAGCCCGCGAAATATGTGAAGTGACGTGGGACCTGGTTGGGTCGCAGTTCCAGTTTGAACGTCAGGCAGAGAAGGCATATCTACCTTAGCTGGGGCTCACTTGCACACGTGCGCTGTGTTTACTTAGGGGAAGATGTTTAGTTAAGTAAATAAAAGTTTGAATAAATAATATGGTTTTGTGGTTGATGAATGTCTTGGCAACAAGACTGACCTAGAAGAAGAAATGAATCAAGGACGACCAACCAGCAAGAACAGAGAAATAGAAGTCATAGAGAAAGAATAAAAACGACTAGAGATCACCAATGGCCAAAGAAGTAAGTTATGCATCTCTCTATCTACTTGTGTCTATCTCTTCCCCTCTCTCCAGTAAAAGAACACTTGTGTATGTACCCAACATGGGTATATGTGTATGGGTATGTAACATTTGGAATGGTCCCCCAAAATTTAGAAAACAAACTTGAGGAATTGGAAATCAGAGGATGTAACCAGAATTTCAAATGGATTAAAACAGACCCAATTTTCTCAGTTCTATAAATGTCATGTTTATTAGACTAAATCAAGATAAATAGAACTTTTGTGTTTCTCATGTTCATTTGATAAATGTGAGAGAAAGATACAGTGTTCTCAATTTATATAAATCTTGAAGAAAGATAGTTGAACCAGAAGTCAAAAAGAGAGAAGAGTATGGTAAAAAGTATCAATTTCTCTATTGAGAGAGAAAAAGATTGAAATTGTTATAAACAGTCATTAAAAGGTTTCTTATTACTCTTAACATATTTTTATTTATATTGTGGAACATTATCATAACAGGGATGGGTTAGCTCAGTTGGTAGAGCATTCGGCTAGAAACCACAAGGTTCCTAGTTCAATACCGGCCCACGCCAACTCAGCGTATGAGTAGTACAGTGATCTGTGCAGTAAAGTAAGGAACTGATGGTAGGTGTGGCAATCCATCTCAAGACGCTAAAAACAATCTGCTTGGTCAAGCGCTAATGAAAAGGGGATAGACTCCCTCGCAGATTGGCTGATACCGACTTTAGGCCACCCCAACGACTTTATTTACTTTATTATCATAATTATTTCTTATTTTCTTATTTATTTCTATTTTTTTAAATTTCTTACTCATTATTATTATTATTATCTATAATTTTATTTATATATCTCCTATTTCTTATTTATTTTATATTTTTCTTATTATAAAGTATGACATTTATAGAGAAATTTCATACACTAAATGTACCAACTATTATGGGACAGAAGTAGTAAAACATACAACCTCTGTCCCATAATAGTTGTCAATTCAAAGATTAAAAGATATTTTTAAAATAGTTGTCAAATCATATAACAAACAAAATCATTGATAAATATAACAGATGAAAGTTTGACAATTTTCTATTATTGAATATTTTCTGAAATCTCATCTAAGTTTTTCTGAAAATTTCCATCTTTGCTGATCCTAACTTTCCAAAATAGAATTTCCATGAACCAGTTTTTTGATATGCTAAAGAAAGGCTTCATTAATATATAGGTGAGAGTTCTATGCACTCAGATGGATCACATAGCATTTATTTAACATTTAAGCTTGCTCCTGAGGAAGGCTCTTGATTGCACCTTTGGCCTAACAAGCTTGCTCCTGAGGAGGAGGGCTCTTGATTGCACCTTTGGCCTACAATAACACTTCATGCATTGCGTACATATTAAATTTTATCAAACTGGAACAATATTTTTATTGTACAAAAAGGAGAAAACTGTTGCTAAAAATCATGAAAAAAAGATATCACAGTAATTAAAACATGGAAATCTAAAATTTCAGGATTGCAGGTCTGGATTCAGCCTGGAATGTTTTTAAATTACTCACAGAGTGGGCCTGATTCTAAAATTGTATGATATGTTCAGATATGGCCTTTAGAAGTAAAGCTGAAAAAATGTGACACACTGACACACACATTTATTATTAGAGACAGATTCTAATACTGCGGACATCCTAATGATATTTTTCTTTGAAAACCTGGTGTTGCTTAAAACATCGCCGGTTCATATATTTTTTTTTGGAATTAGGGGTTTTGTTAGAAGTGAGAATCCATTATGCTCATGTTTCATAGCTGTAAACAGGGCTGGTGCCAAAGTTCCATGCCCCCTATTCTACTACATGTCAAAGTAGTATTCACAGAAAATATATGAAACTTGCTGGCTTGGGAACCCCTAGTGAGTAAGTTCAGGGTAGTTAATGTTAGCCATGGCTGCAGGTTAGAAAATTATATAACAAGCTAACACTTATATTTGGATGTTCATTCAAACCACTGTTTAAAAGGAATATAAAGGAAAGGAATAGTTTGTTGCCACTAGGCAAAAATTATCATGTTTACCTGATACCTTAGAGAATAAATTGAATAACAGACATGATGTCTACACCAAGAATAATTATCAAAGAGGATCCCAATAACACCCCTACAATAAAAAAAGAAAATGTTAATTTTCTTCGAAACCTAAGACGTCAGGATTTATTATTTTTAGTGAAACATTATATAATCAAAATAGATATCATCAGTTTTGTTTTGTTTTGTTTTAAATTTTATGAAATGTGAATATAACAAAGAAGATGAGGACAATAGCCAGCATCATGTAAATAATAACACCAATCCGCTAAGAAATGTAGACATTTTTCTTGATGTCATGCAGCTATCATTTGAAAGTTGTAGCATCTAATATTGACTGTGACAAAAGAAGACTAAAGGGTAGGTATTTACCGAACCCATTCGCCACGGGTAGGATATGACACAAGACTGTGAGTATAGAGCATCTAGTGAGGATCAAACTTGTTATTAAATAGTAATGAATGTGCAAGACCTGTTTTCTAACTGTTACACCACAATAGGACACCCTAAAGAAAACTAAGCATAGCTGAGATTTAGCACAAGGTCACAAGTATGGAGCATCCAGTGAGGATTCAACTCCTTATTCAGTAGGAAACATTATATAATCAAAATGGATATCATCAGTTTTGTTTTGTTTTAAATTTTATTTCTTTGTTTAATATCGTATCAATCTTCATAGGTTATTTAATGCTAAAGCTTTTCTTGTTGAAGAGCAGTAGTGGTACTATTTAACCCATAGTTGGGGGAATGACACGCTTCATACATTTCCTAAGGATATTTAGTCTAAAAGTTAATGTGCTGGACTGCAAAATCATAGTAAATTAGTTTGAACACCAGTTGGGCTATAATGTTCACTTTTGATTAATACTCTTGGGAAAGGTATCAAACCCCCACCCCATGCTATGAGTTAGATAGTCCCACTACTGTTATTATACAGAGATGACTTTGGCATAAAATAGCCACGAAAGTTGATATGCCATTATGACAATAACAACCCCCCCCCCAAAAAAAAAAACAACAAATAGAGAATTTCACTGAAGAGTGTATGTACTTACCAACCCCTCTGCATCAGTAGAATATGATTATATTAATATCATATATATATATATATATATATATATATATAAAGAGGGGGAGAGAAAGAAAGAAAGAGAGAGAGGGAGAGAGAGAGGGAGAGAAGAATGGGTGAAAGGGAGAGGGGGAGAGGGAGGAAAAACATAGTGAGTGTGTTTGATAGAGAGAGAAAGAGTGGCTGAGACAGAGACAGACATAGAAGAAGAGAGGGATAAGAATGAGTGAAAGAGAGAGAAAAGAAACAGTGAGTGGGATTGAGAGAGAGAGAGAGAGAGAGATAAAGAGATTATGTGTGATTGAGAGAGAGAGAGAGAGAAAAGAAGCACAGTGAGTGTGATTGAGAGATTAAGAGAGAATGGCTGAGAAAGAGAGAGAGAAATACAGACATAGAGGGAAAGAAAAGAGAGTGAGAGAGATAAGTGAAAGAGAGAGAGAGAGAAATAAAAAAGAAACACAGTGAGTATGTTTGATATATATAGAGAGAGAGAAAGAGAGAAAGAGCAAAGAAATTCTTAAATGGAGTTTTTTCAGGTTTGAATTCAGAGTTTTCCTTCTCCTAGACTGGTTGCCATACTCAAGGTTAAAGAGGTCAGTCTGCCATACTATTTACTCATATCTGGATGGAGGATCGTTGGATACATACTTTTCCCAGGGGTATTAGCACCATGGGAAATGCAAAAAGTTTTGTCCAGGATTTGAACTCCTGTTACCATGTCCATTTCCTATGATAATAATAATTAACACCACAGGTGCCTCCCTGAAGAGAGTAGAAAGTGAAGAAAACTGCTTGTAGGGGTTAGATAAAAGTTTACATAAAACGGACCAGTGCAGATTTATTTCAATATAACGTCAGTATTTATGCTTAGTGAAGAGAAAAACAATATGGAATTCCCCAATAACCGAGAAGAAAAAGAAAAGTAACGCTACTGTTTTTCAAGTGAAGAAGATTAACATATGTTGAACTACTTTGTATCTGTAGACAGATTTTATTTCAGTCTAACTAAATAAAAAACAAAAACTGAAACATATTGACTCAGCCTCCAGGAATCTCTGATTCTATCAAATGAATTAAACACCTGAGGAAGAGGCACCAACAGTGATAAAACCAACAAGGATGAGAATTTCAGGTGAAACAATTAATGGAATGATAATGATGATAGGAAATCATCTCAGAATTTAAAAACAATATTCAAAAATAAAGTATGTGATCTTAATAGTTAAGATGTAAGATAAGACCATTAAAAAATTCACTAATTTATCATTTTATTTTTTATTGTGAATGCATAGTTAATTTTTGTTAGAAGTGAGAAGTTCATTAAACAGAGAAGTTCATATATAAAAAAAAAAGCATTAATTCATTTGGATTTGTCTGTAATTTTTGTTCTAAATGGAAGAAATAAGAAATAAAATGACACTCGAATACTACTTAATACTTGATCATGCACACACATGTTGCGGTATAAAATTACCGAGACTGAATCTTGAAATTTTTACCAAAGCTAATGATGATGAAATAAAGATATATTCACAGTCGAACATCATATAAGTAAAGAGATGATATCTAGACTACTGTCTAGACTTTGTCAAGAGGACTCAGTGCTAATTCTTGTTACTTTTCGAATAGCAGATTTTGACAAAACATTATGCAAGCACAGAGAATCTGGATAGTCGGGTGTGTAGGGATGGTGGGGTGGAATTTTACATAAATTCAGCAAAGCTCCAGCCCTTATTCAGTTTGAGTACGGCCGTTGGGGTGATAGTATAATCAGTAGCAGCAAAGATAGAACATAGCCAGGGACCCACATCAGTGAAGCCAGTAATCAACTTAGTCTTATAACTACTTTCTTGCCAGCTGATATAGACCCAAGTGTACACTACTCCACCACAAACTACACAAGTGTCACAACTATATTCACCTGCCCTGTCGGCTGGGGCGTTAGAATGCACCAACTGCACCTCTGCAGAGGGGTAAGACTCCCCCAATGGGGCCACCTGTTGGCCGTGGGTGGCGACCCGTGATGCTTAAGGATAGAGCCTAGGTGGATGAGCAGTTCATGACATGCAATACCCCACTTTGGCCCTATCTTGGGCTAGACAGGCGGTCAGAGAGGCCCCCTCCAATCAATCGGCTGGTCACGTCAAGCCCTAGCACCTATATGATTTTCCCAACCCTATTGCCCTTATGGCAAGCCCCACCCCTTTTTATCATATGGGTGCTATAAGGCAGTGGCTGCGGGTCTAGATGTCCTGGAAATGACGTTAAACTCTATCTGATGGTGAGGTTCCAGTACTGGAGGTTTGGGGAATGTGGAGCACCCCTTCATCACCATTGCTCCCTGGTCCACTCTGACCCGGAGTGGTAGTACCTGTTAGGGTCCCATCTATGGGTTAAATAGAAAAATTTATTTATAAAAAAATTGTATTATCCATTAAGAATTGATTTATTTCAAAACTTTATCGGCATTAAATGACCCACTGAGGTTGATATGCCGTAAAACAAAACAAACAACTATAATCACCAGAGAGTCGCTGTGGTACAATGGCTAACACGATGGACTATGATACGATAATAAACAAGTTTACACCCCAGTCATACTATTACATTCACTTTGCTGATTAATACCCTTAGGAAAGATATCAAGCTCCTCATCCTCCCTCCCAGCTATGGGTTAAACAGTACTACTACTGTTCTTCTACAAAGATGGCTTTGGTATTAAATAACCCACAAAGGTTTATATGTCATTAAGCAAAGAAACCAAATATATATTCACCAAACCTAACTACATGTGACTTCCTTGTTTACGAAACTGAAAATTATTATCAAGGCTAATACTTGAGTGAATATTAAAATGAATATGACAGTGCAGCTTTATACCATATCAAACAAACAAGTTTTAGTGGTGCTTAGACCAGTTGGTATTCGACAGGATCTTGAAGAAAATTAATCTTTCATTCATTGTTCATTTCTGTCTTGGTAAATAATACAGCTCAAGTCTTGGTACTTTGAACACGTATATATATATATATATATATATATATGTGTGTGTGTGTGTGTGTAGTTATTTGTTAATAGCTGCCCTCGCTCCAGCTATGGGTAAATAGCAGGGCAGACTGAGCTCTTTAACCTTGGTTAGGTATAACCAGCCTAGGAGACGGAAAACTCTGAATTCAAACCTGTTAAACTGACTAAAAAAATTGACCTTGTGTTACATCCTGCTTGTGAGGAATGGTTGGTAAATATGTACATAAAAGCTGTGCAGCCAGTTCTTGAGAGATTCAGAATGGCTGGATACTTTGCAGACAGATCCTGCGCTGGTTTAGCTCAGTTCATACAGCACTTGCCTAGGAATCGCAAGGTTCTTGGTTCGATATTGCCCTCGCCAACTCAGCGAATGAGTAGTACAGGGATTTGTGCGGTAAAGTAGGGAGCTGATGGTAGGTGCGGTGCTCCACTTCAGATGCAAAAACTATCTTCTTGGTCTAACGCTAGTGAAAAGGGGATAGACTCCCTCGCTGTCTGGCTGATACCAACATTAGGCTACCCCGACAACTTTACTTTACTATATATATTATATACATAAAGAGTAGAATGTGCATTTGGCTATCAGAAAAAAATAAACAATTTTCCCAAAACGAGGCTGGATAACCTCCTAAGTAGGTCAAGCAGAGAGATGAACACAATATGAAAGTCATTAAGTATAAGGAGGGAATTGGACTTAAGACTTAATAATAACATTAAGTGATTGTGCTATGAGCAATGCAAAAATCATACACACTCTCTTTGAATAGGCAGAGACAATGGCATTAGGTTTAAGGCTCTCACTCTGTCACTGAATTGTCCTACGAAAAAGTAAGCTAGACCAGTGCTTTTCAAATTATCAGATGTAGCCTATTGTTGGTATCAGCCTGTCAGCAAGGGAGTCTATCCCCTTTTCACTAGTGCTAGACTAGGGAGATTGCTTTTTGTGTCTGAGATGGAGCACAGCACCTAACATCAACTCCCCACTTTACTCAACAAATCCAAGCTGTGATACTCATGTTCTGAGTTGGTAAGGGCTGGTATTGAACTTAGAACTTTGTCGTTCCCAGGTGGATTCAAACATTGAATTATAAAGAATATCTTATATCTATTTTATTATTAATAATTGTTCTTTATTCTATGTATTGGCGACTTTGAAAGAATTCAAGAATATACAAGGTGTGTTAAAAAAGTATCAAGATTTTTTGTACTTTTTGACACACCTTGTCTTCTGAAAAAAAAAAACATTCCATTCATTCTTCATTTCTATCATCTTGGTAAATACCGCTTTAAACTTGTTACTTTTTTGACACACCTTGTATTCTGAAAAAATTAATGAATGGAACGTTATTTTTTTTTCAGAATACAAGGTGTGTCAAAAAGTACAAAAATCTCAATACTTTTTTGACACACCTTGTATATATATATATATATATATATATATACCCAACTCCTCTGCACGAGCAGGATGTGACACAAAGTCAATTTCTTAAGTGGAGTTCAACAGGTTTGAATTTAGTTTTCCTTCTCCTAGACTGGTTACCTAGGCATGGTTAAAGAGCCCAGTCCACCCAACTATTTACCCATAGCTGGAGTGAGATTTGGATTCATACCTTTCCCAAGTGTGTTAGTGCTATGTGAAATACCAACAGCTTTGTCCAGGAATTGAACTTGGGTCAACGAGTCCATTTCCTATGACTCTAACCATAAGACCACGCGCCTATATATATATATATAAGTAAAGTAAAAGTAAAGTCATCAGGATAGCCTAAAGTTGGAATCAGCGAGGGAGTATCCCCTTTTCACTAGCGCTAGACCAAGGAGATTGTTTTTGCATCTGAGGTGGAGCGCCACACCTACCATCAAATCCTTACTTTACCGCACAGATCCCTGTGCTACTCATACGCTGAGTTGGCGAGGGCTGGTATCGAACTAGGAACCTTGTGGTTTCTAGCTGAACGCTCTACCGACTGAGCTAACCCGGCCCTATATATATATATATATATATATATATATATATATAGTAAGTCGACAGGGTGGCCTAAAGTCGGTATCAGCCAGTCAGCGAGGGAGTCTATTCCTTTTTCAATAGCGATAGACCAAGGAGATTGTTTTAGCATCTGAGGTGGAGCGCCACACCTACCATGGTAAAAAGCACTCAGTATCATTAATAGAGCTTCTAGTTAGATTCTACCTGAAATTTGTGAGTTTCAATCCCTAAATCCAGATTCAGTGGAAAGAAAAGATATATTATTACAAGGGCAGAATAACAACTAAGAAGGTGACTTAATTGATATCAGATATTCCAAGGCATGGGCGTTAGGATGAGAACAGTCTACCCTGGGGTTGAATAAAGGGTTTCAGTTAAAATTTCCTGAAGGTTACCGATTGTCAAGAAGGTTGAAGGATTCAGAGAATGAAATGTGAATATAACAAAGAAGATGAGGACAATAGCCAGAGTAAATAATAACACCAATCCTCTAAGAAATGTAGACATTTTTCTTGATGTTATGTTCATATCTATCTATCTTTCTCAGCCTATTTATCTATCTATCTATCTATCTATCCTGTTCATATCTATCTATCTTTCTCAGCTTATTTAGATATGAATAGGATAGATAGATAGATATAAATAGGCTGAGAAAGATAGATAGATATGAACAGGATAGATATATCTATCTTTCTCAGCCTATTTATATCTATCTATCTATCCTGTTCATATCTATTTATCTTTCTCAGCCTATTTATATAATTTGAGAGTTGTAGCATCTAATATTGACTGTGACAAAAGAAGACTAAAGGTAGCTATTTACCGAA
This sequence comes from Doryteuthis pealeii, assembly GCA_023376005.1. Taxonomy (NCBI): domain Eukaryota; kingdom Metazoa; phylum Mollusca; class Cephalopoda; order Myopsida; family Loliginidae; genus Doryteuthis; species Doryteuthis pealeii. Next base: position 9,672,292 of record CM042157.1, read on the forward strand.
CCCATTCGCCACGGGTAGGATATGACACAAGACTGTGAGTATAGAGCATCTAGTGAGGATCAAACTTGTTATTAAATAGAAATGGATGTGTAAGACTAGTTTGCTAACCATTACACCATGAGAGGATAACCAAAAGGAGATTGAAGGGTACAAGAGCTGAAACGTAAATATACATATTTATTTACCCCCCCCCCCACATGAGTAGGATGTAACACAAGGTTTATTTCTAAAGTAGATTTTAACAGGTTTTAATTCAGAGTTTTTCTTCTCCTAGCCTGGTTATTCAGCCAAGGTTAAAAAGCCCAGTCCACTCTACTATTTACACATAGTTGAAGAGAGAGTAGTTGGATGCACACCTTTCCCAAGAGTATTAATACTATGTGAAATGGAAACAGCCTTGTCCAGGATTTGAACTCTGGTCGACGAGTCCATTTCCTACGACTGTAACCATTACACCACACACCTCCAAACGTAAATATAACAACCAAAATTAGAACAATGGTTTGACATCTTATTATAATGGAGATTGTGTGTTTTTCTGTCTGTAACTGAAACTAAATCACTACTCAAGTCACAATTCCCTTAGTTATTGACGTCACATTCACCATGAATTTATCCTTATTTTAACCTCAATTATTAATAAAATTGTTTTACATTATTAATACTGTTAACCATATCTACATACTAACAACATGCAATTTTATTTATATATACAACAAAATAGCGGTTTACAGTGTGAACGGGAAGGCTAATTTGCATATTGATATTAAAAATGTAATTTTAATAAATATATGCTTAGTATTATTGATTTCTAACTGTTTGGCTTTATTTTAATGAATATAAGCAAAAATCTCTTCAATGAATCTTAAATGAAATCCATTAACAAAAAAAGATAACTGTACTTTTATTCTTTACTTCCTATTTTAACTAAATACTTAAATTAGAAAAAATAACAATGAAAGACGAAGAGTAAATTTCAGTTGTTCTATTTTTTGATAATATCCCCCTCTGTTTCAAATCTTTTTATCTGCATTCTTATTTAGTTTCATTAGCGTTTCTAATTTAATACGATATTTCATTACATTAAAACTTAAATACTTGCACCCTACGGAGGGTGCATATATTTGCTAGTGTAAATAATAAGAACTCCCCAAAGAAATTTACAGATATTTTTCTTGATGTTATGCAGCTACAGTGATGCTGAGAGCTTTTTATTTTAGTGCATCCTGGGACACATATATTAGCTTTGAATGAGTCCCCGGGAAAATTTATGTGTCCCAACTAAAGTTTCTTAATAGATTGTAGGGTTTTTATTTATGCTCTGGGGAAACAACTAAAGCCATCTAACTTGTAACCTATCCTGTGTAATTCATTTCTAAGAAACTATTGATTTCAAAGAAACTATTGAAATGTATTAAAGTTAGCTTGAAATGGTGAGGGAAGAAAAAAGAAAAACACTGAGATGCATGGATAAGATTTTACTGATTCCTTTTAGATTTTTGTGCATCAGGGACACAGGCACATATCTATCAGCATCTCTGTATGTATATATATATATATATATATATATATATATATATGTATGTACACATTCAATGATGCATGCGAGATGAGAGAAGAAGATGACTTTTATCCACATAGCATATCACCAGAACTTTTCCTCTTTTGTACATTCGTTTATTTTTTTATTCTGATATGAAATTGGATAAGGTTTGGTTAAACACAACAACATTGTACACACAGCTACCCCCTTAACTATCTGTAGAGTAATAGCAAATTCAGATTGGATTACCTGATCACATTTCTGGGGAAAAATCTTCCCCTGGATACTTGGATATGATTTTACTGCGTCCTTTTAGATTTTTGTACATCATGAACGCAGGATGAGAGAGAGAGATGCTGATGCCTCTCTCTCTCTCTCTCTCTCTCTCTCTCTATATATATATATATATATATATATATATATATATATATATACATTATGCAGTTATCATTTGAGAGTTGTTACATCTAATTAACTTTATTTATTTTTGTCTTTACATCCAGCAAAACAAGAACAAGAAATTAAATTCAAAATTAATTAAACAGAAAATAAATGAAAAATAAAGAAAGAAAAAAACTTTCCATCTTGAAAAAAATATATTCTTAGTTAATTACTCTCTTGTTAAATTCATGAAATATAAAACAACATTTGTTGGTTAGTCAAAATTAAACAATTGGGAGGCAGAGATATTAGGAAAATTCATAACTTCTTGTATTTTTGTAAATCTTCTTTGTAAAAGAAAATAAGTAAACGAAAATTTCTTTTATTTTGAATATTACAATTTTTTACTGTTTTAATTTAAAATTATTTTTTAGTGTATATTTCAAAATGATGAAATTAAAATCATTTCACTATATATAAATATTTTAATAATGTATCCATTCATGTATAAGAGTTTTATATAAGAAGTTACTGTGACCTAATTGTTGAAGCATTTTTTTTTTTTTGCAATACAGTTGTAGGTCTGTTGATTAGTTTCAGAGACACATCAGGTGGAATGTTGTGTATATAACAATAAAGATTTTTCTTTGTTTTTATTTTATGGCACATCAACCTCAATTGGTCATTTAATGCCGACAAAGTTTGGAAATAAATTAATTCTTGATGGGTACTAAATCTTTCTATAAACATATTTTTTTCTATTTAACCCATAGATAGGACCCTAACAGGTACTACCAATCCGGATCAGAGTTGACCTGGGAGTAATGGTGATGAATGAATATTCCACATTTCCCGAGCTCCAGAACTGGAACTTCACCATCAGATAGAGTTTAACGTTATACCCAGGACAATAAACCCTCAGCCACTGCCTTCTAGCATCTATATGATAACCCCCCCCAAAAAAAAAAAAAAAAAAACAATAAAGATGAGGAAAACAGTTTTCAAAATCTAAATAATACTAATCCAGTATGTTAATTACCATACAAAAAAGTATTGTGCATATGTTACCAGAACTACTATGTTACCTTTCTATGTTGTTGTCATTGAGACTTGGTGGTTTTTCTCAGTGCATGGGTGAATAAAACCCTCCTCAACGTTTGTCTTTTGTACAATTAAGTTGATTTATATTGCTTTCCTACAGTTGTTACATTGTTTAATTTTTATTGCCAATCATAATTTGTTTGAAAAGTCTGAGCGGTTGAGTCGGAACACAAAAACCTCCAACTCTTTAAGTGATTATGGTCTACAAATAAATATAAAACCAGGATTTTTCATAATCAATCTATCTATCTATACATATATAAAGGGCAGTTGTGTGTATATGTATGTCCGAAGGAAATTTTATGGGGCATCCAGTGAGGATCTAACTTGTGATTAGTAATAATTGATATGCATGACTAACTTTAAAAAAATCCCCTTCTACCCAGGTGATGCCGGGTAGCTACTTCTAGTCCAGATATAAAGGGCAGTTGTGTGTATGTGTATGTATGGAGGAAACTTCGGAAATAAAACAATTAACAACAAAGTAAATATATATACATATTAAATATCGCCAGGGCTTGGTTTTTGAGTAAAAATAATAGAGATTTGATTTATATTTGTGAAGATAATTAAAATATAAAATTTAAATGATAACAGCGTGGATTTTTTTTTTTCATCTAATATTTTAGATAGTAGACATTAACATTTCTTTTCAGATTAGCTGGATCAATGCAAGATTTAAAAAAATTTTTTTTTTTTTTACATAGGGATTTAAATGGGGCATCCCACAAGGATTCAACTCATAATTCAGTAATAATGGATCTGCGGGACTAACTTTTAAAAAATGCCCCTCTACCCAGGAGATGTCGGGTAGCCAACTGCTAGTTTATGATAAAATACGTATTATACAAAACTAGCTTAAAAGCCACCCTATTAGAATGCCTAAGTTTTTGCATATTCTCAGCATTGGACGTTCTCTTGGATGCTGCATTTTCAGGTGTTTCTGATGCCGTTTCTCTCTCTCTCCTTTTGGTAACGGTATTTGATGCTCTCCTTCTTGTTCAATGAAGAAAGCATCAATTCAATAGCTGCCACTTTTGTACCTCTGCAAGGAACAGTATTATCATGTATAGAACTTGCTTCCTGGATAAATGTCATTTGAGATGGTCAAACAGATGATAATCTGAAGGAGTCAAGTCAGAAATAAACTGTAGACATGATAAAACATCCGAACCATAATACTGGAGCCGCTCTTTGGTTACACTTGTCCTGCAAATATATATGCCCCAATCTAAACGCACTTCACCAGACCGACATTTGCGTCTTGATTATTACATGTTCACTTATAGAAAGAAACAAATTCACAGTGAATTCTTGTTGGATTTTTTGCCCTTGGCATGCAAGGATCTAACTCCACTTTGCAATTATGTTTGTCTACTGTCTTTTTTTTTTTTCTTTTTTTTTATGGTGGCAGTAATCTTTGATGTGATGTCACACATGCATGTACTTAATATCAATACTGTTCTGGCTGTCACAAGAAGAATTAAATACCACCTGTTGCTTTGTGTTTACAGCTTTCACAATGTTTTAATTTCAATTGATTTATACTTGGCTGCACCTTACTTTTCAAATATCACTTATCTATCTATCTATATATATATATATATATTATATATACTAGCAAATATATGCACCCTCCGGGTGCAAGTATTTAAGTTTAACAACTGAAACTTACTCTTCCATCACTCTTGTCTTTCATTGTTATTTTTTCTAATTTAAGTATTTAGTTAAAAAAGGAAGTAAAGAATAAAATGACAGTTATTTTTTCTTGTTAATAGATTTCATTTAAGATTCTCGAAGAGATTTTTGCTCACATTCATTAAAATAAAACCCAACAGTTAGAAATCAATAATACTAAGCACATATTTATTAAAATCACACTTTAAATATCAATATGCAAATTAGCCTTCCCGTTCATACTGTAAACCGCTATTTTGTTGTATATATAAATATAATTGCATGTTGTTAGTATGTAGACATGGTTAACAGTATTAATAAAGTAAAACAATTTTATTAATAATTGAGGTTTAGATAAAAATTAATTCATGGTGAATGTGATGTCAATAACTAAGGGAATTGTGACTTGAGTAGTGATTTAGTTTCGGTTACAGACAGAAAAACACACAATCTCCATTATAAGAAGATATATATATATTTATATTTTTATACATATTTACATCAAACTCTTTTGAGTTTTCTTTGTGGACTATAATACTTCTGATTTAATAAAATAAAATTTATTTTATTTTATTTTCAAAACAGAATATGTATTTTCAAAACAGAATATGCATTTTCAAAATTAAAAAAAAAAAATCTTTTTAAATTTAAAAAAAAATTCCGGCTATAAAATTGAACGTTTTGTTTGTACCACTTTCGTCTTATAACGGTCCACTCATACCATCTCTCTATCATACACACATCGCTCTTGATGAAGACCACTTCAATAAAGGGTCGAAACAGATTTCTGTCAGCGAATTTTAATATCATGTGTTTGTTTTTTCTAAAATATTTATTTCACACTGTCGGATTCACTTCCATTCATTTTTCTTATATATATATATATATATATATGAATAAGTGAATCCGACAGTGTGAAGCGAAGACATGAAGTCAACATTGCTTGGTAACTCACTATGCAATTTACAAATCAAGACTTGGCAAGAAACCGTCATCTACCAAGTGTCATTGACTTCATGTCTTTGCTACATACACTTATGTGTGTATATATATATATATACAAGGTGTGTCAACAAAGTATCAAGATTTTTTGTACTTTTTGATACACCTAGTATTCTGAAAAAATTAACATTCCATTTATTGTTCATTTCTATCTTGGTAAATACAGCTTCAATCTCAATACTTTTATGACACACCTTGTATATGAGAGAGAGAGCCTGAAAAGTAACAGATAATATCTCTCTCTAGAATTGTTTCTATATGTGTATTATTATTATTATAATAATATATATATATATATATATATATATATATACTAGCAAATATATGCACCCTCCGGAAGTATTTAATTTAATGAAATATTATATTAAATTAGAAAACCAACGAAACTGAATAAGAATGCAGATAAAAAGATTTGAATATAATCGAAAGATAAAATAACTGAAACATACTCTTCCATCATTCCCGTCTTTCATTGCTAAATTTTCCTAATTTAACTATTTAGTTAAAATAGGAGGTAAAGAATAAATTCACAGGTATTTCTTCTTGCTAATGGATTTTTTTTAAAGATTTATTCACAAGATTTTTGCTCATATTCATTAAGATAAAGCCAAACAATTAGAAGCACATATTTATTAAAATCAAATTTTTGAAATCAATATGCAAATTAGCCTTCCTGTTCACACTGTAAATTGCTATTTTATTGTATATATAAATACAGTTGCATCTTATTAGTATGTAGATATGGTCAACAGTATTAATAATGTTAAACAATTTTATTAATAATAGAGGTTTAAATAAAAATAAAATCATGAAGAATGTAGCGTAAATAACTAAGGGAATTGTGACTTGAGTAGTAATATAGTTTCGGTTACAGACTGAAAAACACACAATCTCCATTATAATAAGATGAAGATAGGATGGATGGGTTTAGAATCCGACAATATGAGATAGATAAAAGGATAAGTGAGCAAGAAATGAATAACTCAAAACAAATCAAGGGTTGAAATAATTTCGTCTGTAATACGGACGAAATTATTTCAACCCTTGATTTGTTTTAAGTTATTCATTTCTTGCTCACTTATCCTTTTATCTACCTCATATATATATAATATATATATATATATATATATATATATATATACACAAAAGCACGATTCAATAAATAAGATGAATAAATAGGAACCACTGTCTTTTCTGCCTATGAAAAATTATTATAAATTATAAAAAAGTGTATTTGCCTTGATCTCATAGGGATGATTTCCAAATTACATAACTTTATTGAACAATGTATGTGATACCTTAAAAGGAAAAGGCCTTTTAAATCTATCTAGAGTCCATGATATCAGGACTTCTAACTATTTTTAATGGAGAATTAAAGTAAATTTATTATAAACAAGGGACATAAAAATGCATATAAAATCTTTTAAATTGGTCTAAATTTTTATGATAATATCCAAATAGTAGATAAAAACTATGCTAAATGCCAATCAACCTGTTGGATTTATCATAACATTAAATGAATTAGTAATATTTTTGATGGTCCATTAGATAAATAAGAAAAGGCTAAAGGAAAATAATTAAAGAGACAAAAGACAGTTAGTTTTTTTTGTTCTCTAATTATACAAACAAAAACAAACAGAAAAATAAAACATGAAATTTGCTCTTAGAAAAAGAAAACTGTCACTGCAAAAGAATCTCTAACCATGATGACTTCTTTGTTACCCATGAGGCAATATCAAAGCTAAAATAGCTTTTACGTTCTGCCTCATTTATTGTGATTTAATTAGATCCTGAAGTAAAGAGAATTGAGCCATGTAATAAAATAGTTGCTATGGAAAATTATTGCTACTTTCTTTATATTAATTACTGCCGAAATATAAGAACATAAGAAAAAAATATAGGGATTAAGTTAATCTATACATATATAAAAGGGGCAGTTGTGTGTATATGTATGTCCGGAGGAAACTTCGAAAATAAAACAAAAAAAAAAAAAAAATAAATATATATATACATTAAATATCAACAGGGCTTGTTTTTTTTTTAGCAAAAATAATAGAGATTTGATTTATATTCATGAAGATAATTAAAAAATAAAATTTAAATGATAACAGTGCGGATTTTTTTTTCATTTAATTTTTTAAATAGGAAACATGATTTTTTTCTTTCAGAGTGGCTGGATCAATGCAAGGTCTATTTTTTTTTTACATAGGGATTTAAATGGCGCATCACACGAGGATTCAACTCATGATTTAGTAATAATGGATCTGCAGGACTTACTTAAAAAATCCCCCTCTACCCAGGCGACGCCGGGTAGCCGCAGCTAGTACAGTTCTAAGTGAGAATCATCTGTAGGTTGCAGGTTCAATCCTGACCACAGACTGTAATAACATAGAATACTTAACACTTGTACCTGGTCATGGTTAGCGGAATGAGAACAATCTACCTCAGTGGATTGAATAACAGGGTTCAGGTCTAAGTTCTGTTATGGCTCCGATTTTGACAAGAAACACCTGAAGAAGGCCAGAGAGCACATCAGCCAAAATATTAATGAGGACAACAGTCCAAAAAATACAAATACGAAAAAAAAAACTTAAGAGAAGAGGCATTTCTGGCTGAATAAGACCAGAGAAATGTGATGCCTTCTTTGAGATGAAGAACAAATGATTAGGAAAATTCTTGGAAAGTGCCTAAAGTGAAGATGGCTGAAAAAAAAGTCTTTATAAACCATGATATGCATATCTACATCTGGTTTCAATTACTAAGTAGAGCAAAAGTATTAAATTTGATTTACAGGATTATAATGAAAGGTTTCTACTTTTTCTTAAAAATACCTTCTGTATTTACTATTGCAAATGACCATAATACCTGTAAAAAATTATAGCATTATTTACCTATGAATCTGTTATATATATATATATATATATATATAAAATAGAAATTTGAAGACAATTGACAATGCAATGGAATAGGTGTTGAAAACACGTTTATTTACCTTTTTTTTCTAAATATTTTGGGATAAATCCCATCTTCAGAGGTTTTAGAAGTACTTGTGTTTTTTTAGTACTTATATTATGGCACTGGCGTAAACGTTTGTGGTTTATTAAGTTGAAGGAACGTTTGAAAATGTTCGGGTAAGATAAGTACTAAAAAAAAAACAAAAAAATACAAGTACTTCTAAAACTTCTGAAGATGGGATTTATCCCGAAAATATTTAGGAAAAAAAAAAAGAAAAAAAAAGGTAAATAAACATAATTTCCAACACCTATTCCATTTCATTGTCAATTGCCTTCAAATTTCTATTTTACACATATGCACAATGCTTCAAACAAACTATAAAAAAAACTATATATATTTACCAACCCCCTACACACGAGCAGGATGTGGCACAAGGTCAATTTCTTAAGCAGAGTTTTCTTCTCCTAGACTGGTTACCTAGCCATGGTTAAAGAGACTAGTCTGCTCTGCTATTTACCCATATCTGGAGGGAGAATTGGATTCATACCTTTCCCAAGGGTATTAGTGCCATGTGAAATGCAAACAGCTTTGTTAATGAATTGAACTCTAACCATTACACCATGTGCCTCCATCTGGATCTTTTATATAGCTAATTTCTCTGCTATCTGTTCTCCAGGAAACTTTATAAAATTTAAATTATCTAACAATTCAAAACAACTTAAATCAGTAAAGTCATTTTAAAATACAAAGTTCTGTATAAAAATTCGGACCATATGACCTTTAGGCACCCCTTTTGCGATCTCGTTTCATAAGGACTTTTTTTTTTCATTTACACTGTCAAAATCCAGTTGTTGTTAGGGTTAGGGTTAGGGTTAATTTTATAATTAAAAAAAAAAAACTCTAAAAATCGTCTGTTAACAAACAACCGGATTTTGACATGTAAATGAAAAAATGTCCTTATGAAACGAGATCGCAAAAGGTGTGCTAAAGGTAATATGGTCCAAAAATTCTAATCATAAAATTATTCTAAAAAATCTGCTGTCTGTTCTCTCAAAAACATTCTTTTAAAAAGTATTCAAATTAACAGCAATAAAAATCCATTACTTAATGTTTTGGTTTACTTCCCTTTTTTAATGATATATCAACCTTTGTAGGTTATTTAATGCCAAATCTACCCTTGTATAAAAAAACAGTAGTGGTACTTTTTAACCCATAGCCCCCCTAGCTATGGGTTAAATAGTACCACTACTGTTCTTCTACAAGAATAGCTTTGGCATTAGATAACCTGATGCATGAGAGGATTCATACCTTTCCCAAGGGTATTAGTCCAAAAGTGAACATAATAGTGTGACTGAAGTTCAAACTTATTTTGCTTGGACAACTTATTGAAATGTCAAAACTAAAAATTTCGAGAGAAATAAGAAATAAATTTTCAATAACAAATTTCCTGTCTGGTTGCTCAGAACACTGCCACCCCACCCCACCTCACCCCACCCCACCCCCGCCAGAAAAATGGAACTTACAGACTGGGAGGCTAAAATTTCGTTTTTGTTTTCAAAATTTTCAAAGTTTTTAAAGTCTATCATTTTTTCCAAAGAATTGGAAAGATGTTTAGTTTCTAGAATGTGTTACTTTAATGCATTATTCAACTGACCGTTTTTTATGTCTCTTTTGTGCTCGTAGATTCGTTTGTTAATATTTATCGAGGTATCACACATGTATTGTTTATTACAATTTAAACATTGGATAGTAAATACATATGCATTAGATTTTATATGGTTATGCTTGTTTTTATAATTGATTATGTTTTTATTATTGAAAAAAAAAAAAAAGAATATGACTCAACATTAATCCAAAGTTTTTAACAATAATACTTCTTAGAAATTAATTTTTATCATGCATCTTTCTTGTGTCCTTTTTATTATGGTATTATCTTCGAACACCATTTGTATGCTTTAAAATTCCACAAGTTTTAAATTGGTCATTTTAATTGTGGGATAACAGTCTATCTGGTTAAAAGAGACAGACTGTAGAATGGAAGGCATTCATGGTATAATGGCTACCATCGTAGGAAATGGAGACAACAACTCGAGTTCAAACCCTAGATGAGACTGTTTGATCCTGTGTTTCACATAATACTGATACCCTTGAGAAAAGCATGCATCCAAATATTCTCCTCCAGTAAGGCAATGGTCTCAAAGAAGGAAAACTGAATTCAAACCTGTTAAATTTGCTTAAAAATTGACCTTGTGTTACATCCTACTCATGTGGAGGGGTTGGGTAAATACATTATGTCAGAAATTGGAAAGAATTTGCAATAACATTAGATATTCTAATATTTATTTACCTTTCTTTCAAATCATGAAGAAATTCCTCAAGGCACCGGGAAGTTTCAAACGGTTATCTTTCAATTAACAAACTGGATTTATATGCATAAACTTCGTCAAGGAATTTTGTTTTAAGATATTAACAACCTGAATTTAATTTCCTTCATTGATTTATCATAAAACATATTTACACTAGCATCATAAATAATAGAATTATTTACATATAAATCAACACTTAATATCTCTCTCTCTCTCTCTCTCTCTCTCTCTCTCTCTCTCTTTCTTCTCTCTCTCTCACTAAAACTTCACATTCTTTAATCTTCTCCCTTCACATTCTCTTATTTTCATTTTCTCTTTCCTTTAAATTAATTCCATTTTCACTTT
>CM042157.1:9688661-9725378 GCA_023376005.1 Doryteuthis pealeii
ATATATATGCATAATAATACTTAGTGATGTATGTATATATATGCATAATATACATAAATGTTCATATACATATATATGTGTATGTGTGTGCAGCTGATATATGAGAGTACATGAAAATGCATTTGCTGAGTAAAATTATAAACATATATCAGATTTATTTGGATATTAACACATATTTGTTATGCTCGATTATCGCATGGTTTATCTTTTTTTTGCATGCAGTCTTTTTTGGCATTTTTACAACATATGCCAAATATAAAATAAAATAAGCAAAATATGACAAAAGTGTGAAAAGTAAAGAATGATGATATAAACAAAATTGAAATAATGAAATGAACAGGAAGAGAATATGTCTGTCAAAACAGTAAATAAATAAAAACTAAAAGTAAAATACTAAAAAAAAAAGAATAAAAATCTATAAAAATTTAATGAGAAAAAAAAAATGGAACGAGGAGGAAAAAAAAGTTTGCAATGAAAAGGAAGGTGAATCAAATACACTGAATAATTAAAAAAGTTTTATATATACATATACATATACATACACTCAATATATATATATATATATATATATATATATATATATATACATACACTCTGTTTATATATATATATATATATATATATATATATATATATATACACACACTCTGTTCATGTATGTATGTATGTATATATATATATACACAGACACACACTGTTTTATATATATATATATATATATATATATATATATACACACACACACACACCTGTTTATATATATACATATGCATATATATATACACACACTCTGTTTATATATATATACATATATATATATATATATATATATATACACACCCTGTTATATATACACACACACACACAACACACACACCCAACCCTCCGCACGAGCAGGATGTGACACAAGGTCAATTTCTTAAGCGGAGTTTAACAGGTTTGAATTCAGAGTTTTCCTTCTCCTAGAGTGGTTACCTAGCCATCGTTAAAGTGTCCAGTCTGCCCTGCTATTTACCCATAGCTGGAGGGAGAATTGGATTCATACCTTTCCCAAGGGTATTCGTACCATGTGAAATGCCAACAGCTTTGTTCAGGAATTGAACTCTGTTTGACGAGTCCATTTCCTATGACTATAACCACTAGACCATGCACCTCTGTACATATACATATATATATATATATATATATATATATATATATACACACACATCCTGTTTATATATATACATATTTATATATATACACCATATATATATATATATATATATATATATGATTCTATGAATATGAAGAGAAGTTATTTACTAAGCTTATTTTAGTTATGGCACAAGTCCACTAGTATGAGGCACCTAATCAGAATTGAACTCACTAACAATAGTTTGCAAATCCATCTTGCTAAGCAATCACAACACAATAGAAAGAAATGCATGTTTTATATAGATTTCTTTAAAACTAAAAAGTACTTCTCTTTATCAATGTATTCCTCTTAGCTTTTTTGTCTATGTTTTTTTTTCATGGATCTCTCTCTCTCTTATATATATATATATATATGTTTAGCCTTACATTTGAACATATATGCCTGCCTAAATTCATTAATTTTCAAAATTAGGTATGACTTCAATTAAGCACATATCCTCCAAAAATTGTCAGCTAAAAGCCATATCAAATAAACACATTGTTTATTTACTCACTCTCATATATATATATATATATATACATTTTTGTATACTACCATAGTTTCAAAAAATTATAGGTTTATTTACATACAGATCAGAACTTCTGACTCGATCTAAGAGTATTATCTGTGGGTTTTACTTAGGATCAATGCAGTATCTGTACTCATTTAAATCTCACTGTTATTTTGAAAACAATAACATATAAATATATTGATGAAATCTATTATGAAATTATTATTTCAAAAGCAAAACTTTTAAAAAGATTTCCATGGGTATAGATAGTTTTCTCTTATTCTAGAGAATATTGCCAGGAAGTAACAATTTGATCTTAGGCTGAGCACGCAGATACTACACTCTAATCCAAGCAGAAATTACAAACAAGAAAATCAGGAATATCATACCATTCCTTATATAGAATGCAAATAATGAATTTAGAGTTCAGCTCATCATGATTATAATTGTCACAATAGTAAAAAAAAAAGATTTACTCTAGTTTTTATATATATGAATATGGTAAGATATTCCTCTCTAGTTTTGTGTATATGAACATGGTAAGAAATTTCCCTCTAGTTTTGTGTACATGAACGTGTATAATATTTCAAAAATGCTAACTAAACTGTGTGGTATGAAATATTAGTGCAATAGCAATAAATGTCTGGAACCATTTCCTCCTCATAGCTTTTTTGTCAATGCTTATGCATAGAAATATATATATATACATATATATATATATACATACATATACATATATAAATAAATGTTACTATCTGTACATCCTCAGTTGTATACTACCATAGTTTTTGCCAAAAATCATAGGATTATTTACATACAGATCAGCACTTGTAACTTGGATCAAAGTGTATTATCTGTTTGCTTTACTGATGTTTTCTTAATTTTCAGAAAGTTGTCAGCTTATATCAACTTTAACAGTGTGTGTGTAAATAAACCAATAAGATTACAACTCATGCTGACATTTGTTCATTCATGCTTTTAATGAGAACTGATGTTCATACATATTAAAAGAACACATGTAAACATGGTGTTTGTAAGTACATGTTTGTGTAAATAAAAAAAACAACAGAAGAACAAACTTAATGGAAATATCTTCATACAATAACAATAAATGATTTTATATAGTTTAAGAAAAAAAAAAAGAATTAAAACTTGAAAAAAGAAATCTGGCAACCCACCTCTGATAGTTGTTGTTATATTTTGTCCCATGTATCCAAAAGGGCCTTAGCCCTGATTTTCAGGAGGACAGAATAGATTCAAGGTGTGTATTTTGGTTTGAGAAAATATAGCAGCAGCAGCAGCAATAGTATTAGAAGATAACACAAGAGCAGCGGTATCAGCTGCAGTGGAAGCAGTGGTGTTTGTGTTGATGGTGGCAGTGGTAGTAACAGCCTGGGGTGGGTGGGTGTTGGTTACAGTGGTATCAAGGTATTGTTGGCTATAGCTTAGCCATGAATTGGTAGTAAAGTGGGGATGGGCTAAAAAATAGTGCTGGGTGAGTGAGAAGAGCACTTTGTCAAGAGGTACGTGACCACATGGCACAACCATTACAAGAACTCTGACTTAAGATGACACAATGTTGATGATGATGATAAAAAGGGAGTTGATGATAATCATGCTGATGTAGATTATGATGATAACAGGAATTCTTTATTTTTTTAAAATTTCTTGTTGTTATGATGCCTTACGATAATAAAAGAATTCTGATATGGTATACAAGGTTTGTTTACCGGCGTTGGCTTCCTGAACTTTTTGAGATATAGATTCCAGGTGATATTGTAAGTCACATGAAACTCCTGACAGTTGACTGCTTAAGCAAGCAGATTTAAGTTTTTGTTATTGTTAGTCGAGGGAACAATTGAGAAATGCGTGATTTGAGAGAAGATTAGAATTTAAAGAAAAGAAAATAAGAAAAATGAAATTGTTAATGAATAACAAGAAAAAGAATGGAAATTTGGAATCTCAGGTAATTTTTTTTTTTTTTTTTGAAGAAGGAAAAACTTAAATGAAAACCTCTTGGATTATTGGAGTTTATTTTTTTTTAATAATTCTTTAACATTTTGATATTTTTCTCAAAATAATAAATGTGTAAATTAAAAAGATATGAATTATTTTTATTTTATTTTTTTGTCAAGAAGAAAGAAAATTTAAATGGAAATATCTTGTATAGAGAAAAAAAAAATTTTATTAGTTTATTTTCTTAAAATAATTCTTGTATGAATTATTATTTAGAGAAAAGAAATATCAAAATGTTAATGTATGAATTAAAAAGATAGGAATTATTATTTTTTTTTTATCAAGAAGAAAGAAAATTTAAATAAAAATATCTTAGATTATTGAAGTTTATTTTCTTATAATAATTCTTTGATGATATTTGCATGATTAATTATTTAGGAATAAATATTGTCAAAACATTAATATGTGAATTAAAATGAAAGATATGTTATTTATGAGTTGTATAATTACTAAGAAGTTTAACTTAGCAAAATAATAATTAAACAACAGATAATTTAATATAAGATTAGATTAAAATATATAATTAATATTATCTTATTGTTTTTGTTTTTTTAGAGGTAAAATCCTAGTTTTGAGAATATTAATAACAAGATACAGAAACATACTGAAAGGTTCCTGTGTGATTGTGTTAAAAACCTATTTTGTTAGTTTGTTGCTGTTTTCTTCGCTGTATCATGATTTTCACGTCTGGTTTACACGTGAAATGCAGCAGCACTAGGGAAATTGTAAAGCCATTTGTATTTTGCTTTTTCCTGCCTAAATGAATGAATGAGTATATTCTTATGTTAGGCTGTGTTGGCTAAATGCTCGGTGTAAATTCATCTTGTCTAGGAGAAAAGTCTCAGTGAGGAAGAGATAACATTTTATATGTGTCGATATACACCATATTGCATGTGTGAATTTTTCATATCTTTTAAACTTTAATCTCCCTCAACTTCCATATCAATGTCTTTCTTTCTCTTATATCTTTTATCAGTGCATCTGATATATTCATCAATTTGAGAGTTAGACAAACTTAATTAAAAGTTAATTTTCTTCTATGCCAAAGATACCAGGGTTTTATAATTTCCAATAGAGTATTATATGACCAAAACGGATGTTAGTAGGTATTATTTCTTACCAAACTCTGTAACCAAAAATAGGAACATGTAGCAGTTACAAAAATAATTACACCCCTTATATATCTATGCAATTTTATTTTTGGTTAATGAACTGTTACCATTTTTTGTTAAAGAGTTTCAATGTACAGTTGAGTTTGGTAATAAATAATAACTAATAACATCTGTTTTAGTTGTATATTATTCCACTTGAAAAAGATAAAATCCTGGTATGTTTGGTTTTGAAGAATATTAACTTTATATCAGAAATTAGTATAAACATACTTCTTTTTTAGGTGATAATATATATATATATATATATATATTATATATATATATATAGATATAGATAGATAGATAGATAGATAAATACCTTTTGCTTTCTTTATATATCTCTTCTTGTTTATCTTTTTCATTAATTCCTAAAATTCCTGATATTACCATAGATAATCAATCAATAAATAAAAAAATAAAGATATTTGTTCTAGATAATTACACACATACATATATATATATATATATATATATATATATATATATATATATAAACATCTTATATACATTTTTATGTAATGAACAGGTGTGAATATATATGTTTGCTTGTTAAAGTAAAAAGATTTAAGTATGGAATTTATGTGCAGAAAGCATAATGATAATGTACTAAGTAATAATATCTGAATAAACAGAAAAGCATTTATGTATTTTTAGGCATTTATATTACAGTATGTGCGTTTCCTAATGAATATCACCTGATCATTGGTTCCTGTTGTAAAACTATGGTTTCCAGGTTAGCCTAATTGATCATTACTAGTGAATATCAATCTTTAGTAAGAGTCATATTATTGTGGCCTTGTGTCAGACAAGTAAATACATAGTTGAAGTAAGCCCTGTCTGGGGCTTTAGAATACACCAACTTCACATCTGCAAAGGGGAAGAACCCCCCCCCCCAATGATGCCACCTGTTGGTTGTGACCCGTGATGCTTAAGGACGGAATCCTGGTGGATGAGCAGTCCATGACATGCAACATTCCACTTAGACTCTTACTCAGGCTAGATGGATCAGTCGGCTGGTCATATCAATCCTTAGCACCTATATAATTGCGCTTATGGCAAGCCCCAACCCTTTTTATCATATGGATACAAGAAGGCAGTGGCTGAGGGTCTTCATGTCCTGGAAATGACATTAAAATCTATCTGATGGTGAGGTTCCAGTTCTTGAGGTTTGGGAAATGTGGAGCACTCCTTCATCACCATTGCTCCCTGGTCTACTCTGACCCGGAGTGGTAGTACCTGTTTAGAGTCCCATCTATGGGTTAAATAGAAAAATGTATTTATAAAAAAAAATTGAGTATCTATTAAGAATGAATTTATTTCAAAACTTTATCAGCATTAAATGACCCACTGAGGTTGATATGCCACAAAACAAACCAAACCAAACTTAGTTGGAGTTTAGTATAAGAAATTGTTAATTTTCTTTGAAGTATGCATTTCAAATAATCTATCTAAACTTTATAAAATTATTATGACACTTAGAGGAATTTAAGAGTGACATTTTTAACAGGTAAATTTTTATAAAAAGTGATATAAGGAAACAACCACAAAGAACAGAAAAATTACTTTTTATTAGTCTACTAGAAGCAGCTACTCAGTGTCGACAGGGTAGAGAGAGGGGGCAAAAAAACCTGGTTTATTGATTTGTTTACTTTTGAGATTTACAAATGCTGGACATTTTTAAGTAGAATTTCAATGCTATTTCTATGTATATTTTAACTGTATTAATATTTAAATATCTTTGAATATAAATCAAATCTTCATCATTTTTGCACAAAAACCAAGAACTGGTAATATTTAATGTGTTACATTTACTTTGTTGTTAATTGTTTTATTTTTGTAGTTTTCTCCAGACATACATACATACACACACACAAACAACTGCCTTTTACTAGATTGTATAGATTGTCCATACATGGATCATATAGTAATTATATAAGTCTCGTCGGGTGCCTAAAGTCATATCAGCCAATCAGAGGAGTCTATCCATTTCAGGTCTAGTTATTTTAGCATCTGAGTGGAGTGCACTCCTACATCAGCTTTACTTTACCGCACAGATCCCACTCAAATGCTGAGTTATATCGAACTAGTTGTGTTAGCGGAACGCTCTACGACAAGCTAACCCGTAGATATATTTATAAATATATAACTACTTATAATTATTCAAATTTATTCATGAGATTGTCTTTTGACTCTTTTTTTTTTCAGATTTCTGTTATTTTAGGTGGAATTATTTTAAGGGTTTTTAGAATGACACCAGAATCATTCAATAAACAGGGGTAATTTAAAAAAAAAAAAAAAGAAATGAATAAAATTTTAAAAATCAGAATTTTTTCTAATGTTATTGTATTTATTATAGCAACAAATATTTTAATCTAGTAAAAATATTTGTTTTGATGCTATTCAAAATGGGTCAAGTCAGATAAAGTGCTCCAGGCTTGAACAGAGGTCTGTCATCAGATTTTTGGTGGCTGAGAAGTGGAAACTATGTGAAATTTAGTGAAGAATGTGTGATGTGTATGGAGAAATATGTTTTAGATGGATTTGCTACAACTGAGTCAACAAGATAGTCCAGAGATGATAAAGGCACTGATTCTCTGGTAAAGAAAAAGTTCTGGGTGCAGCAGTCAGTAAAGATTTTCTTGCTGGAACATGAAAGGATCTATCATTATTGATTTCCTTGAAAAAGCTACAATTGTAAAGTGTTCTTTATTGCCAACTCCATAGGCAAAATTTGTCTTATTTATTGAATGACCCATATATATCTTCATGTGCCATTGCAGCAAGCTAAATTCTGACAATAAACTTGTGAGTATATAAAAAAAAAAGTCATTAGAAAATGTGTGTCATTTAAAAAGAAATCATCAAAATTAAGCTGAATATTTCTTCCTGCTTGCATGTAGATGTCATATTCAATGTCAGGAAACATCTGTTATAAGTTTGTCATCATTCAGGTGTGCCAAAAGCACAGATTCTCTTGACACTCTCTCACTATTCATCCCTATTGGCCATAGCTTTTGGCAAGTTGTTTCCATCATAGGTCTTCTGTCAATGAGGATTAAAGGGACCATCTGTTCCATACGACATGCAATGTAAAGTCTAGGCATGTGTTGAATTACTCTTTGAAGTTTTGTTTTAAAAGAGTGTGTCTGCTTTAAACATTAAAACTTTCTAATGTACAGGGAAGGTCCGAAAGGTTTTGTCAACCCCAACATATTTTTAGAGATAAAATGATTGCATAATACAAACCGAAATTCTAGAAAATTATTTAATTTTTAAAGATTTTTTTAAAGGTAAAATAATAGCATAATGTATATATAATATTATTAAAACAAAAAATAAAATAATTTGATTTTTAAAGTTTTTTCAAAGGTAAAATAATAGCATAATGTATATAGAATATTATTAAAACAAAAAATAATTTAATTTTTTAAAGATTTTTTAAAGGTAAAATAATAGCATAATGTATATATAATATTACTAAAACAAAAAATAATTCAAGTTAAAACAATATATTGAACCACCCTGTATTTTAACTCCATTCTTTGATTGTTTTAAAATCATTTATTTCCCTTAAAACCATTGCAAACTTGCAAAATTTACAAAATCTAACATGATTAAATGTTATTATTGAATTATAATACTACATTTAAAATATCCAATATGATAAATATAAAAAACATGAGAAATTTGAGATTGTGTTGTCTATTTTTACAAGCATTTGTTTTAATCAGTCATAGTTTAATTAATGGCTTTCTAATGTTTTCTTTGAATCAAAAATAATCTTAATTTTATGGTAATATGAAACTATAAAAAAAATTCGGGTATCATCACATAAATGTGTTCTGGCCTCCTGCCCTTAAAAAATGCTAAGTGGTGACTGCTGAAAATCCAACACATGCTACTATTGAACTCCCTAGTTGTTTGAAGGCGTTTTACCTGAAAAGTTAATGCGATATGAAAGCAATATTTTACCCCCATCCAAGTTTTTTCTCAACAAGTGAATGGGAGAAATATGAGGAGGTTAATCCGACAATATGTGGAGAAAGATAGACAAACATGGGATGTTATGGAAACTGGATGTTTATTGTCGATGATGCAACGTTTCGGTCTATTAGACCTTAAATCCTGAAGAAGGTTCAACATGTAAATGTAAATATTTAACCCCCCCCCCCCCTAAAATATGTTTTTTTGTGGTTTGAAGGCGTTTTAAGTATGCCACTATCCAGATTTTTTATCGACAAGTAAATGTAAATATTTATCCCTACCTTTAAAGTATCTTTTTTTTTTTTTTGTATTTTCATTTTATTTAAAAAAAAATAAATACAACTGAGTTTCGAAAATAAAAACAATCAGCTAAGGAGTTCAATAGTAGTGTGGGTTGGATATTCAGCAGGCACCACTTAGCGTTTTTTTAGGGCAGGAGGCCAGGATGCATTTATACGATATGCACCAAATATTATTCACAAAAAGAAAAGTAAATACAGTGAAATAATTAGAAGATTCTACTTTTAAATAATACTGTTAGAAAAAATAGATTTATAGTTTAGTTACCATATTATTTAAAATTATGGATAATACAATAATGATATATGGGTGAATGTTTTAAAATTACAATATTTCCCATACTGTTTTGTGGTATAGTTGTTTACTAAGCTTAGCTGTGGCACAAGACCAGAAATATGGGGTGCTCATTAAGAATAAAATTCACTAACAATGGTTTGTGAATCTAACTTGTTAACAGTTATACCATGTGAGGTGCCACAAATCATTTATTAATCTTAGCTTAGATGTGGCACAAGGCCAGAAGTATGGGCGCCCAGTGAGAATCAAACTCACTAACAACGATCTGCAAATCTAGCTTGTTTATTATTTTTGTGGGATATGGTCCTTTGAGTACTTTTAAGTTAGTTCCCATCCAAGTTGGTTTAATCTAACATCTATCTATCTTTTTCTATACATATGTAAAGGGCAGTTGTGTGTATGTATGTATGTCCGGAGGAAACTATGAAAATAAAACAATTATCAACATAGTAAATATATATACACATTCACTATCACCATATCTTGTGTTTTGAGCAACAACAAAAATTAACATGGATTCATATTTGTGAAAATAATTAAAAAACAGAATTCAAATAGTAACAGCATGGATTTTTTTTTGGCATTTAATTTTTCCTAATGGGGCATCCTGTGATGTGATCCAGTAATAACGGATCTGCGAGACTAACTTTTTCTTCCCCACTTCTATCCAGGCGATGCTGGGTAGCCACTTCTAGTTGTACTATAAACTAATCCATACTGAATAGTATTTAAGATGACATGTTGCATGCCAGAACCGTTATTTTATACTACAGGGTGAGTACAAAAACATGTTGCTGTGGGATGAGAGCCATCATAGATTTCACTGCCTCTAGCAGTGGGAGGGGTGCACAAAGATTCTGATGGTGAGAAAATAAATATTTTGAGTTAATGGATCTGATATCACTATATTTATAAACATCTTTTAATAAGTATTGATGTAAAGTACTTGAAATTGAGTAATGTTTTTGTACACACCCTGTATTTAATATCTTACACATATATATATGAAGTAGTCAAACAATGTGTTTGAAATGGCAAAGGCCGACGATTTGTGGGAGATTATGTGCTTAATTAAAGTCATACCTAATTTTGTTAATTAATTAATTATAACTAAATGAATTAGGCGTGCATATCGGTTTAAATGTAAAGCGTAAACAAATCGAGAAAAAGTTTACCCTTTATATTTAAACCGATATGCATGCCTAATTCATTTAGTTATAATTAATTAATCAAAATTAGGTATGATTTTAATTAAGCACATAATCTCACATACACACACACACACATATAATATATTATATGTATCCAATTGCCACTTTATCTTTAAATATATACAAGGTGTCAAAAAAATATTGTGATTTTTTTGTACTTTTTGATAGACCTTGTATTCTGAAAAGAAAATTACGTTCCATTCATTCTTCATTTCTATCTTGGTAAATACAGCTTTAAACTTGGTACTTTTTTGACAGAACTTGTATTCTGAAAAAATTAATGAATGGAACATTATTTTTCTTCAGAATACAAGGTGTGTCAAAAAGTACAAAAAATCTTGATACTTTTTTTGACACACCTTGTATATTGTATAGTCTGTTTGTAAAGGCACCTAACTTTTGTAGTATGGTTCCAGTCAGATTTTAAATACTGTTACCTATTTTTTTTTTTTTTTTTTTTTTTTTTTCCCCAAATCAGTTAAATTAATTTTCCTTCTTTGAGGATGAGAAATCTTTGTCTTAATTTTTTTATTTTCTCTTTTCAAGCTGTCACCTTTTCTTGCAGCAGCTGGTTATATTAATTCTATCTTTGAAATTCTTGTTTTTTTACATAGATCTTATATTTCTAAGTGCTCCAGTGATAAATAGAAAAATGAATTCAATAAATCAATTTGGAGATTCAAACAGTTCAAGTGCTTAAGAGAATTGACAAGTTTTGCAGTATTTTTGCTCTCAGATATTAGTTTTTTGTAAAATTTCAATTTACTTTTATACACAGTATATATAACCTATTTAAATAAATAAAAAATGGATGTGCGTGGTGGAATGGTTATTATCATAGGAAATACGTACATTGACTTGAGTTCAAATCCTGGATGAGGCTGTTTGCATTTCACATAGTGCAAATACTCTTGAAAAAGGTATGCATCCAACTATTCTCCCTCCAACTATGGGCAGACTGGGCTCTTTAACTGTCATTAAGCAACCAGTCTTGGAGAAGGAAAACTTTCAATTCAAACATTAATGCTTAAGAAATATATATATATATATATATATGCACCAACTCCTCCACACAAGTAGAATGTGACACATGGTCAATTTCTTAAGCAGAGTTTAACAGGTTTAACTTCAGAGTTCCCTAAACCGGTTGCCTACCAAGGTTAAAGAGCCCTGTCTGTTCTACTATTTACCCAAAGTTGGAGGGAGAATAGTTGGATGCATACCTTTCCCAAGGGTATTAGTACTAACTGAAATGGCAACGGCCTCATCCAGGATTTTATCTTGGGTTGCCAAATCCATTCCCTAGAATTATAACAATTTCTTAAGCAGTCTATAACAGAACATGTATACTATATTTACCATGTACCCCACGTGTACGGGTTAGGCACAAGGCCCTATTAATGTGGGACCAACTACAAGCTGAGACTCATGAGTGGTGGGTTAAAAAAATGCGTTGATCCATTGGCATTCCATTGGCACTGGGCAATAAACTTTAAATCAAGGGGGCCGTATTGCCTGGGGGGATAGCCCCCTAGGAACAATGCTGTTAATTGTAGACACATTCCAGGGCTGAAACCACAGGCTCCTCAGCCCGAGAGGCGGGTGTGCATAACAGAAAATGTATATATATGAACATGTATATATATATATATATATATATGCAACACTTGCTCCCAAGTAGGGTGTGACACAAGGAGGAGTTGCATATATATATATATATTATACTTGAAAAAATTATATAGTTATTTACTAAGCTTAGCTTAGATGTGACACAAGGCCAGAAATATGGGGCACCCAGTAAGAATCATACTCACTAACTATGGTCTGCGAATCTTGCTATGCCATGTGAGGTGTTCCAAAATGATATATATCTTAGAGTGTTTAAAACAATTTCTAAATTTTGTGCAAGGTATAATTATATGGAATACCAACTATTTACCTCCGGCCTATGATAATTGTTACATTTGCATATAAATTTAATAATACTAAATGTAATATCTATTATAAGTAATTGCATGTGTAGTAAATTCATCTCAGGTGAATTATTCATGACTAAATCAAGAATTCAATATAAGGAGTTAAAGACCCTATATATATATATATATATATATATATATATTTTATAAAAAAGGAAGGTCCGCAAAATGTATTTTGTTCTCAGAAAAATTTTTTTAATTCTTTTTGTTTTACATGTGCAACACGTGTTTCTTCAGATCTTCTGGTATCTTCTTCAGGCTTTGATTGATAATATATATATAAAAAATTAAATTATATAATATATATATAAATATTAAATTATATAATATATATATAAAATATATATATATATATATACCAACCCCCTCCACACGAGCAGGATGTGACACATGGTCAATTTCTTAAGTGTAGTTTTAACAGGTTTGAATTCAGAGTTTTCATTCTCCTAGACTGGTTACATAGCCATGGTTAAATAGCCAGTCTGTCCTGCTATTTACCCATAGGTGGAGGGGAATTGATTCATACCTTTCCCAAAGGTATTAGCATAATGTGAAATGCAAATAGCTTTATCCAGGAATTGAACTCAGGATGACGAGTCCATTTCCTATGACTCTAACCATTACACCATTCACCTAGAGAGACCCTATAAGAGCAATTAATCTGACATGATGTATTTACACATTAAAGATAATGAATTTACCAATGATCAATTTACTGCAATGGATTTACTTAGAATCAATGTAATCGTATCTAATAGAAAAACACTTGTATCCTTAATCTATGATTGGTGTCTATTGTTAAATAAAAGACAGGTTGAATCTTCTATTTGGTATGAAGTGTAGTTTATCTAAAGAGAATTAAACTGTTGTACTTAGAGAGAGAGATTTGTTATGTCTATCTGAGGTCAACTGAGTTTGATTGACATGTGGTTGTTGGTTGTTTGGCAGTATATACACAGTAAGAAAAGGTAAAGTCGTCGGGGTGGCCTAATGTCGGTATCAGCCAATCAGCGAGGAGTTGGTGCATATGTTTTCACTTCCGCTGTCGTTTATCGCTACAGAAAAAAAAAAAAAAAAATTCATACACACACACACACACAACCACATACCTAAAAAATGCACAATGTTTCCTTCAATACACACACTAACAGCGCTACATACTCACACCTTAAAATAGAATATTTGATGTCATATTTCAAAACCGTCTCCTTTTTTCAAACTTCAGAAAAAAATTTTTTAAACAGACTGAATAAGAAGGATTACCACTCACTTTTTCTCATCATTCTGTGATATATAATTTCTTATGCCCTGAAGATGATCTATTTAATAGATCGAAACACTGCAGCGTCGGCCAATAAACTCACCACTTAACCCATTTAAACCTGTGTTTTTTCAATTTTCTTGATATATTACATACCGTCGGATTTACTTCCTCTCTTCACATATATATATATATTTCTTAAGCATTAATGTTTGAATTGAAAGTTTTCCTTCTCCAAGACTGGTTGCTTAATGACAGTTAAAGAGCCCAGTCTACCCATAATTGGAGGGAGAATAGTTGGATGTATACCTTTTTCAAGAGTATTTGCACTATGTGAAATGCAAACAGCCTCATCCAGGATTTGAACTCAAGTCAATGTATGTATTTCCTATGATAATAACCATTCCACCATGCACCTCCATTTTTTTTTTTCACTAGCGCTAGACCAAGGAGATTGTTTTTGCATCTGAGGTGGAGCGCCACACCTACCATCCTTACTTTACTGCACAGATCCCTGTGCTACTCATACGCATTATTTTGGCGTAATGTAGTAAGTGAGTTTTAACTTCAGTCATGCCATTATTTCACTTTCAAACAAATACCCTTGGGAAAGGTATGAACCTCCTCATAGATGGAGAGAGATGTGGGTTAAATAGTACCACTACTGTTCTTCAACAAGGATGGCTTCAGCATTAAATAACCCACAATGGTTGGTATGCTATTAAACAAAGAAACCAAACCAAACAAATATTTCTATTATATAGGTTTGTCTCCCGCAAAAAAAAATTACTTTATCTCAATTTATATATGTATATAAAAAAAACCTTTGTCAGGTTTGGAGATGATTATATTGTCGTTTCTCTGCATGGATTTAACTGTAATAATCATTTCCAAACCTGACAAAGGGGGTGGAGTTGTAATACTCAACAACACATGACTAAATCAACAAAATGGCAGTTATCCTCAATGACACCTCCAAATTTACTTTCCTAGGAAACGTTGAGACATTTGACAAAACTGACATACAGGAACAACATATACAACACGAACTACTAGGATTTTATAAAGAACATTTAATACCTAAAAATATATATGAGAAAATACGCCCGGTTGGATCCCAGAGACCATGGCTATACGGACTCCCGAAAATTTAATAATTTTAATTTCAAGTAGATTATCTACGTGTAGATCGCAGTTAGATTCTTATTAAATGAATCCACTTATATTTATTACATGGCCAGTAATATATATATATATATATATATATATATATATATTATTATTACAATGCATATAATAATAAAGATGTTTATCGATTTTAAAGTAAACTTTGAAATCGATAAGACAAAAAAACATCTTTTTGTTTTTATTTTATATGCATTGTAATTGCCTTCCAATCATTATTATATAATAACATACTTAACAATGCTTCAAGCAAATTACTATTATATATATATATATATATATATATATATATATATATATATATATATATGTGTGTGTGTGTGTGTATGTGTGTGTTTGTTAAACCTTATCTAAGATAATAATTGATATAATATTGATAGGATATTTGATTTATTATTTATAGAATAGAGTTTATCTAATTGGCTTACCTTTGAAATTCAATGCACAATAATATATTTTTACACCCTATCTAAGAGTATTCTAGATATCAAACACAACTGATATAAGGTATGGGGTACCTCTTTTGTATAAAGTTACCAAGCTGAATTAGCAGACCATTGTTAGTGGGTCCAATTCTCACTAGGCGCCCCATACTTTTGGCCTTCTACCACTTATAAGCTAAGCTTAGTAAATAACTATCTGCTGTAAGGTATAAAACATCTACAATATTTGATGGCATATAGGACGCACTTTCTTTCCAAAATTTTGACTAAAAAATTTGCCCTGCATCTTAAACATCATAGGTGAAGTTTGAGACCTCCCATAGGCCTAGGCTAATCTTCTCTATGATGCTCACTAACCCAGCATACACTCAGTACTTTTACCTATCCTAAACTCCATGCATCCTTATTTTATTGCTGTTTCTGCTTGTGTAATGCACAGCTAGACTGTTTTCAACAATATATGCTTAAATACACTAAAAACTTTTTTTCCTGAATCTGACCTGCTGAAATGGGGGGGTCTTATATGCTGTATACTGTATAAATATATATATTTACCAACCCCTCTGCACGAGCAGGATGCAACACAAGGTCAATTTCTTAAGCGGAGTTTAACAGGTTTGAATTCAGAGTTTTCCTTCTCCTAGACTGGTTACCTAGCCATGGTTAAAGAGACCAGTCTGCCCTGCTATTTACCCATAGCTGGAGGGAGAATTGGATTCATACCTTTCCCAAGGGTATTAGCGCTATGTGAAATGCCAACAGCTTCGTCCAGGAATTGAACTTGCGTTGACGAGTCCATTTCCTACGACTCTAACGATTAGACCACTGTATAAATATATGTTTTATAAGTAAATAAAATCTTATAATTGTACAATAAGAAAGACTTATTTCTGCTAATCCTAATCTAATGATTTATGTTAATTGTTATTCTGTGTTACTCTCACCCTTAGCCAGGATTGAACCTGCAGTCTGGAAATGACTGTTACAGATTGTTAACTATTGGACAGTGGAACAGTCAAACACCTCCTCAGCTTAATGGACTCTTCCTGGCAGTAGTGGCAGTAACTATTTAATCTGTTATAGTGGGGTCATTGGGGAACTAGTAACTGCATGGTTAGGCTTCAACATTTGAACTTATCAATTTACATCAGTGACCACTGAATTTTCTTGAAATAAAATTGTTTTTTTTTTTCATCTTTGATAAACCAAGACTTTATATTTAAATATTAATAAAATATGAGTTTTTAAAAATGTACATCATGTACCTGTTGTTTAAAAAAAATATAGAACTCTAAAGTCTGTTATAGTTGATTTGATTAAAATATCAGATTTAAAAAGCAATCTCTAAAAAAATGTTTTATTCTCGCCTTTTTTTTTCGAGTTAACTAAGAAGTTTACAAATAGATTTAAAGTCAGTCATCAGGGCGGCCTAAAGTCGGTATATATATTTACCAACTCCTCCGCACGAGCAGGATGCGACACAAGGTCAATTTCTTAAGCGGAGTTCAGCAGGTTTGAATTCAGAGTTTTCCTTCTCCTAAACCGGTTGCCTAACCAAGGTTAAAGAGCCCAGTCTGCCCTACTATTTACCCATAGCTGGAGGGAGAGTAGGATTCATACCTTTCCCAAGGATATTAGCACTAAATGAAATGCAATTACCACGTCCAGGATTTGAACTCGGGGCGACGAGATCATTTCCCATGACTTTAACCATTACACCACGCGCTCCATTTATAAGCCAATTAGCGAGGGAGTCTATCCCCTTTTCACTAGCACTAGACCAAGGAGATTGTTTTTGGCGTCTGAGGTGGAGCGCCACACCTACCGTCAGCTCCTTTCTTTACTGCACAGATCCCTGTGCTACTCATACGCTGAGTTGGCGAGGACCGGTATCGAACTAGGAACTTTGTGGTTTCTAGCCGAAAGCTCTACCGACTGAGCTAACCCGAATAGATAAATACCTACAATTTTGTGTAAAAAGTATATAAACTTAATGGTCCTTATTGTTTGTTAAAACAAGTTTTAATAAATACATGCCTGGCATTATATATTTATATATAGTTTTATTTTGATATATATTTAAAGTTATCTAATGTTTAGAGAGTTTTATTTTGATGTATATTTAAAGTTATCTAATGTTTAGAGAGTTTTATTTTGATGTATATTTAAAGTTATCTAATGTTTAGAGAGTTTTATTTTGATGTTATCTAATGTTTAGAGAGTTTTATTAATGTTATAGTTTAGAGAGTTATCTAATGTTTAGAGAGTTTTACAAGAAAATTATTTACAAACAAGAAATAGTTATTTTTTCAGTATCAAGAGGTTAACTAAAAAGTTTACAAATAAATAAATACCTATGATTTTATGTAAAATTCATGAGTAAAATATTCAGAATAATTATTTAATTAATAATTAATAGATACCTGTAACATTTTATTTCAGGGGACAGAACTAAGTTTCAATTTCAAATTGTTTTATTTTTACTCCTTTAATAAATTTGATGATTTTACTAATGATACAAACCCACTGACATTGAATTTTTAATTTTCACCCCACTCAGGCAATATCTTAGCTGTTAGATAATAATAATAATAATAATAATAATAATAATAATAATAGTAATAGTAATAATAATGATAGAACAATTGGAGGAATTGAAAATCAGAGGAAGAATAAAGTCCATCCAGACAACAGCATTGTCAAGATTAATGACAGCATTCAGAAGAATCCTGGAGACCTGAGGAGACTTGCTGTCACTCAGGCTCCAGTGAAACATCACTAGCTAGCACTGGTGTGAAAAACCTCGCAAGGAGTGAAATGATACTACTAATAATAATAATAATCTTTAGGTTTGTCAAGAATTACCTGTGGTTATTATTCTACTACTCTAATCTATGATCAGTAACTACTGAATTTTCTTGAAAAAAATTTTTTTTTTTTATCTTTGATAAATCATATTTTATATTTCAAACCTTAAACTATGATTTTTAAACAATGTAAATCATATGCCTCAAGTTGGTTATAGATGCTCTGATTAAAATCTCAGATTTTAAAAATTAGCTAAGCTGTTAAATAATAATATGATTGTTGTTTAAAAATTTAGAGAAGACTCAAGTTGGTTATAGTTGCCCTGATTAAAATCTCAGATTTTAAAAACTAGTTTAGCTGTTAAATAATAATAATAATAATAATAATAATAATAATAATGTTAGGTTTGTGATGAATGACCTGTGGTCATTATTCGATCTAGTAGATTTAAGTTGTTTGGTTTCTTTCAGTTATGTTGCTAACCTGTGGTAGCTTCATTCACAGCTCTGTTTCAGCATTGTTTTGAAATCTAAAGGAAATATCAGCTAGAGATGAAAAAGAAGAGGAAGGGGAAACGCATAGAGACTGAAGAATCTGTGAACGATTTACAGAGCAAACTCCAAGCCAAAAGCTGGGGAAAGTTGCCAAGGCAACAGATGGACAGACACAGACAAATAGTTAATTGATAGGTAGGTAGGTAAAAGCAAATCATATGTCTTCTTAAGAGATGCTGTGCAGCTAGCTATTCGATGTTGGCTGTAATATTAACACATTAATAGATGGAATGATTAAGCCTTTATCTTGCTTGATAAATAGTAAATATGACTGGTAAGAAACTGGTGCATCCATCTGTGTAAGTGTGTGAATGGGGGGGGGACTGAAGCCATTAATAGTTGGGTGAGAAGAAGAGGGAGGATGGATGATGAAAAGAAAGAGAGAAAACCGGAGACAAGAACAAAAACAGAAAAATGTAAAAGACAGTAATGGTGACACTGATGACGCTTCGTCTTTGATATTAAAAGCCATAAACAGGTAACTTGGTAACTTGCGTAAAAAGGCGAGAGAAGATGTGTACATACATTTGTTAAGCATTTAATCCCATGATTAAAATAAATGGATCGGCTGAGTCTGTTGCATTTTCATTTTAATCCTTGCTCTGATTAGCAATGGATTACCCCACCCCCCACTCCAGTATTCTTTTTCTCTCAGCCTGTTTCTCAATCATATCTTTCCCTTCAATTTTACATCTTTATTTTATTATGCTACCTTTTTCCTTCATCCTTTCATGATACCTTTTTCCCTCATCCATTCATTCATGATACCTTTTTTCTTCATTTCTTCATCCTTTTATGATACCTTTTTCCTTCATCCTTTCATGATAACCTTTTTCCTTCATCCTTTCATGATAACCTTTTTCCTTCATTCATTCATGATACCTTCTTCCTTCATTTCTTCATCATTTTATGTGACCCTTTTTCCTTCATTTTTATTCAAAGTTTCACTTTATTCCTGTTTTATTTTATTTTCTCTTTGCTGCATTTTTTCATTCCATTATTTTTTTTCTTGTTCCTTTCTTCTTTATTCCTTTTTCTCCTCCTCTCACTTCACAACCATTTTCCTTTCAACATTTCTTTTTAATTTCACTCTTTTATATTTCTTTTGTCATTTTCTATCTTTCTACTTAATTTTTCTTTCAAAAACACAATTTCTTCTCTCATTTTAATGTTTTTCTTTCTGTTTCCTTTCTCATTCTTTTTTTTCTGTTTTTCTTTTCAATACATTTCTTTTTGTTTTTGTTTTCTTTTTCCTTTTTTCTGTTTCTTTTGATTTTTTTTCCCAATTTATACTTTTTTTCTAACCCTGTTCTTATGCCAATTTTCTTTTACAAGGTGTGTCAAAAAAGGTATCAAGAGTTTTTGTACTTTTTGACACACCTTGTATTCTGAAAAAAAAACAAAAAAAAACGTTCCATTCATTCTTCATTTCTATCTTGGTAAATACAGCTTTAAACTTGGTACTTTTTTGACACACCTTGTATTCTGAAAAAAAAATTAATGAATGGAACATTTTTTTTTCAGAATACAAAGTTTGTCAAAAAGTACAAAAAATGTTGATACTTGTTTGACACACCTTATATATATATGTATATATATATATATATATATCCTTTTCTTTCTTCCTTTCCTCTTTCTTTCATATATAACTCTAACCTTTTCCTTTGTACCCATTTTTTTGTTCTTTTTCTTCTTTTCAATATTATTTTCATTCTTTTGTTCTTTCTTTGCTCCCTCTTTCATTCTCCTTTTTCTTCTTTCATGTATCATCATCATCTTTTTCATTTATTCTCCATCATCATCATCATCATCTTTGTTTTTTATATTGTTTGCATCTCTTTAATCCTACCCTGATTTTTTTTATCCCCTCCTTTTTCTTTTTTTCTGTTCAGACATCATTTCAATCTCCTTCCTTCCAATTTTTCTTATTCCTTTCTTTCTTTCCATCATAATTTCTTTCATCCTTCTCAGTTTATCATCCTGTTCATTTCATTCATTATTCTTAATTCAGAATCTTCATTAATTAATTCCTCCTTTCAACAATTTCTTATCTTCACTCCTGGATTAAAACTTGCTAAACCCATAAGCCCAAACATATAATAGGAAGTCTTTTTATTCGTGGAATATTTCTCAACAGATAAATAAATAGTTTCAAATCCATCAAATCAATAACATTTACAAAAGTAATTAGACTTTTTCTCTGATGTCTACATTTGCCAAAGATAACACTTAAAAACAAAAAACTTAGAATAAAAAAAAAAAAAGAAAACTTAAAAGAAAAACAATATCAAAATAAAACAAGGTTCTAAATAAGGTGATGCCTTAAGCAGAGTTTTTATTTTGTTTTTTTTTGTTTCTGTGACAGTTTGAATCATCATTCACCTTCACACAATTCTTTTATTTTCTGCTTTTTTTTTTTTTTCTTCTTTTGATAATCACACTGATTTTCATTCTTTCCTCATCAATTTCTTTCTTGTCTATTCCTTTTTATTCATTATAATCTCTTTTTATATCTATATCTTTTTAAAAAATAGGTGTAGTAATAAGAGAACTTACACGGTCGACTTGAGTAAGCTTTATTCTACTTTGAATACATTAGCAGTTCTCTTGGGAGTTTATATAGTTTTACAAAGCTAAAGAGTTATATAAAGGGGAGGTGACTCTCAATTACTTATTAAAAAAAAAATACTTATTACTTATTTTTTAAAAAAAATTCCCATTTTGAAATTATTTTCTTAAACTTTATTTCAAATTTTCAATTTCCCATTGTTTAAAAATCTTTTCTTACAAATATTTTTTCACCCTTTTATCACCATTACTCCCAGGTTCATTCTATAGAATACAATTCTATATTTTATATCAAAATAAGAATAAACACGCGTACACATTTCTTTTCTCAAACTTAAGGGAAAGAAATTAAAACAAACACACAACACCATCCTTTTCCCAAACTTAAGGAAAAGAGATTAAAGCAAGCACATAAATACAATCCTTTTCCTAAACTTAAGGAAAAGTGATTAAAACAAATGTTTATGTATTGGTCAAAGTTTGATCGGAGGAATCAGTGTGCTTTCAACTACATATGCGCGTTTGCGCCAAAAAATTACTTTTTGATCTCACTGAGTATCATAAAACACAGCGAAGAAATCAACAATTACACAGACTTCATCTCGCCGTCAAACAGGACACACACCCAACAACAACAAACAAACAGATATCTGCAGGGACGATTCACTAACATCAAGACAAACACGGCACCCTTCTGAGTCACAAGCTGACTACTAGAATTTACCATTCAATCGTACCACCTCATTAACCATCAGGAATCAATTTCATCAGGTTGTATATTACAAACTTGATTCTCATTTCTATCCACATCTAATCGAACTTTGATGAATACACAAACATTTCACATTACACGACAAACTTTTCCAAACTCTACGCACAAACTTTTACATTTTTTTGAACATTCACATTTTGTTAATTATTGCAAATTTATTCTCTGAATAAATGTATTTGTTACCATTTATGCATATGCATTTGTTTCATCATTTCTCCGTATTTTCTACCTAAACTGTGTCATATTTTTATTTGTCATTTTAATATCATTTGCGAACCTCTGCAACAAGGCCTCCACAGGTCTGACCCAGAGTGGTCGTACCTGTTAGAGTCCCATATATGGGTTGTAACGAGATAATGAAGGTCCTGGCTTTTGTGAGCGAGAACTACTATATTAGAAAGGGAGGAAGAAAGAAATAAGTGAGAGAGTAAAGGTTTTAAAAAGAGTAATGAACACAAAACAGTTTGACCGGAGTGTGACCTCCCAAATGGAGAATTGAGTGTCAACCGGAAGTTGGTGTTGACCGGAACCGGAAGTCACGTGGTGACGTGGAACAATGAAGAAAGGGACCGGCCTCTTTTTTACTTTTGACGCCTAGGGGAACGGACGGGCCTTTGGTGCCTAGTATGGGGTCACAGTAATCAAGTAGTGTTCTCTTTCTCTTTGCCTTTCCTCCTCTCCGATACAGCACACGAGACGAGCACGATAATAAAGGCTAGCAGTTGTGACTACATATTTCTCACATTGTAATTTTTATCAACAAGATGACCACCACGTGCAGAAGACATTTTTAGTACGGTGAATATATCAGCTTTGGGTACTGTGAAACGTATACGACAACGTTACATATATACGTTTGGGTACTGTGACCAGATATACGACAATGTTACAAATATTGTTTTAGTGCCCGGAAAAAAGGGACAACGGTACATGGGTTGAATAGAAGAAAATGAATTAAAGAATTTTATTTCAATTGCCATCAAGCATGAATAGAACAGAATGTCTTTGGCATAAAATAAGTGTTGACATTTCATAGAATAAAAAATAAAATAAATTTTTTTTCCTTCCAACGGTTTTCTTTTTACGCTTCAGCACATTCAAACTTTAACTCCATTTTTATTCTACATTTTATCATTTACCCGCCTTCTTTTTGTAAATTACTTACAAAATAAGTTTTCCCCTTTAAATCCGTACCTCAATTAAATGTCTTAATTGAATCATAACACAAACACAATCACTAACCATTTTACTAACCAGTGAGTTTTGAGATAATGCAATCAATCTTAACAAGAATTCACTTGTCAATCTTAATCTGAAAGAATTGTCTAATAACAAAATTAACAATGAACTCATAGACTTTTTCTTTTGCCTAAACCAGAAATATTTTAAAGTTTTTGATAATATTGTGTAATTCAAAGTGATAATACTTGAAGATAAAACTCCGACAAAGGTTGATAGACAAAACATTTTACATACAGCACAGAATAAACAGGGTACATAATACATAGAGGTGTACATAAACATACATACATAAGTAATACAAAGTTACATATAAAAAGGATAAACATAAAAGCAACATGAGACTAGGAATAGTCCATGTTGTATGAATCACTTACAGTAATGTAAGGGGGGGCCAAAGCTCCAACAAGAGGGGGGTAGGACCAGAGTCTAACCCATAGCGTCTCGTAGGCCGAGCAGCGGCAAAAAGAGAAAGAGAAGTTCAAATCAGCCGCTTAAATACACCCGAGGCCCCTAGTGGGAACCAGCGAAACTAAACGGGTAGACAACTCTCCAGGCAAATACGAAAATAACGCCACAATACGAATAAACATTTAGTGAAAACACCAATGTTTGAATTATATATTTTTCAAATTTTTGTATTGTAGTCACTCTCTTGTAAGTAATTGGCTGGTGTAGCTCATTTGGTTGGATTTTACGGCATGTCAACCCTTGTTGTGTTATTTTATGCCAAAGACATTTTGTTTTATTCATTCTTGATGGGTATTCAAAATTTCTTTAAAACTCAATTTTTTTAAAACTCATTTTTTCTATTTAGCCCATAGATGGGACCTTAACAGGTACTACCACTCTGAGTCAGAATGGACTTGTGAGTTAATGGTGATAAAGGGGAACTCCATGCTCCCCAGAGCTCCTATATTGGAACTTCACCATAGATCCAGTTTAACGTCATACCCAGTACAGCTCAGTTTGTAGAGTATTTGACTAAAAAGCGCAAGGTTCAGTGCATGAGTAGAACAGTTTGGGTAATCTGATATGTGTGGTAAAGCGTCTGGAAGCTGACAGTAGATGTGGTGTTCCACCTCAGCAAAACAATCTTTCTGGTCTAGCACTAGCAAAAAGGGTATAGACTCCCTCGCTATTCAGCTGATACTGACTGTTGGCCATTCTGCAGACTTTACTTTTTAGCCTCTTTGTAAAAAGGGGAGATAACTGTTTGCATCAATCATTTGTTAACCATTCTAGCAAAGAAAAGATCTATCATATGATTTTATTTGTCTTTTTAAGATTCAAGCATTGTCAATCATTATTATTAATATTGATTTTTATTTCATCTTTGAATTTTAGCTGCTTTCAGTTTGTTTTTTTTCCAATTCATAATCTAAAAAGATAAATATGTCATTTATGCCATCAGTGTATAAAAATAACAAACATGACACTGATGGATTGAGTGACTAAGTAGGTAATATAAAGGATAGATTTATAGGTGTGATTTTAGTTTTTGCAATATCAGTGGCGGCTCTTGCAGCTGGTATTGATAAACAGGCAAGGTAAAACGGGTTGTTGTAGGCCCCAGATATTCTTCCAAAGACATAAGAATTCCAAAGTATCTCAAAAAAGCTAGCAAATTCTAAAAACCTTCAAAAAAGCTAGCAAATTCCAAAATACCTTAAAAAAGCTAGCAAATTCTAAAATACCTTCTCAAAAAAGCTAGCAAATTCTAAAATACCTTCTCAAAAAAGCTAGCAAATTCTAAAATACCTTCTCAAAAAAGCTAGCAAATTCCAAAATACCTTCTCAAAAAAGCTAGCAAAAAAAAATACCTTCTCAAAAAGCTGGCAAATTCCAAAATACCTTCTCAAAAAAGCTGGCAAATTCCAAAATAAAATACCTTCTCAAAAAAGCTAGCAAATTCTAAAATACCTTCTCAAAAAGCTAGCAAATTCTAAAATACCTTCTCAAAAAAGCTAGCAAATTCCTTCTCAAAAAAGCTAGCAAATTCTAAAATACCTTCTCAAAAAAGCTAGCAAATTCAAAATACCTTCTCAAAAAAGCTAGCAAATTCTAAATACCTTCTCAAAAAGCTGGCAAATTCCAAAATACCTTCTCAAAAAAGCTAGCAAATTCTAAATACCTTCTCAAAAGCTAGCAAATTCTAAAATACCTTCTCAAAAAAGCTGGCAAATTCTAAAATACCTTCTCAAAAAGCTAGCAAATTCTAAAATACCTTCTCAAAAAAGCTAGCAAATTCCAAAATACCTTCTCAAAAAGCTAGCAAATTCCAAAATAAAAAAGCTAGCAAATTCTAAAACCTTCTCAAAAAAGCTGGCAAATTCTAAAATACCTTCTCAAAATTGCTAGCAAATTCTAAAATACCTTCTCAAAAAAGCTAGCAAATTCCAAAACACCTTCAAAAAAGCTACCAAATTAAAAAAACAAACTTCAAAAAGCTACCAGTTACAGCAAATGACACTCAAAGAATTCATTCTGTGATAAAAATAGCAAAGATTAAGATAATCAGCAGAATAATTGTTTGCCAGAAGAGTAAATTTTCTCCTTCAACCTACATAAGTCCAATATCTCATTGT
The DNA here is from genome assembly GCA_023376005.1 of Doryteuthis pealeii. Classification (NCBI taxonomy): domain Eukaryota; kingdom Metazoa; phylum Mollusca; class Cephalopoda; order Myopsida; family Loliginidae; genus Doryteuthis; species Doryteuthis pealeii. The sequence goes on from CM042157.1 coordinate 9,714,703, forward strand.
TTTAAATCTTTTTAATGTTGTCTTGTTTTGTCAAAACAGAATGTAGGCTGTCTTGGAGGATAACTCTTTTTTTTCTACAATACAGTCAGAAAGTGTTTAGCAAGGAATCTATTTATTATTTGTTGATATGGCAAGGCTTTTTGGTCAACTGTATTGTTCTTATGTTCCTACTCCATTGATCACTGTTTTGTTTTTGTGTGTGGAGTACACATTGTTGTCATTTAGATTGGTCCTATCAATAATAAAGAATTGTTGTATTGTACAATAACAATTATCTGCTATGTCTGGGCTGAGCTTTTGAATAGTGTGTATAAAGTTATTCCAAAGTAACTTGTTTATTATCTGATATGTCCCATCCCGTGAAAGATACTCATAAACAGAATCAGCTCTTAGGAAGTTATCAAAATATTTACACAAAATCATTTACTTCTTGCTAAGTTTGCAAACTTTTATTATAGAAAATTCATTAAAAATCATTTTAATTGTCCTTAAGTAACATTGTTATCATTTATCTTAATAGTAAGGTTTAGTATATTTCAAGCTTTGGCAAGATCATTTTTTGTAAATGAAAATGCCAAAGTTTTGTCCTTCACAATAATTGCAATTATTTTCACAGCTGGTCTAACTTTAAAAACAGTTTTAATTTCTGTTAGAAATATTAATGGTAAATTGAAGATATATTTTGAATTGAACATCTATAATAATGATATATTAAATATATTTTGAAATAAAAATTCAATATTAATGGTATCTTAGATATATATTTTGAATTAAACATCCAATATTAATGGTATATTAAATATATTTTGAATTGGACATCCTTAAATGTGGACTAATTGCACCTCGCATAATAATTAGTGAGTTAGGCTGGTAGACCATTGTTCATGAGTTTGTCTCACAGGGGACCCCCTATACTTCCAACCTTGTGCCACAACAAAGCAATTTTTAGTAAATAATTAAATAGACTTCTGAAGCCCCCTCAGGAATTAGGGAGCCTGAAAAAAGCTTAATTAGTTTTCTAGTAAGATCAGCCCCCGTCACTGCCGTTTGCAACATTGCATTTTTAAGGATGGTTGCTGTCACACAAAATCATCATAAAAATGCCTTGCCCAGTAAAAGAGTTTTCTTTTCCAACAGAGCATTCAAGTGAGCCAATTGCTCATAACAGAGCATTCAAGTAAGCCAATTGCTCATAACAGAGCATTCAAGTGAGCCAATTGCTCATTGTAGCATTGCACAGTAAATGCTTTTTTGAGTTTCTAACAATTCATAATAATAAAGAATGCCATTTCCTCAGGAGATTCCATTCAGTTAAAGACTTAGAAAGCTGTCAAAGACTTAACCATAATTTTCTTCATTTGTGGATTTTCAATATCAATGACTATCTTGTCCTAAATCTTTTTCTATGTCAACAAGAAGATAAATGTAAATGTCTAAACACTGATATATGTTTATGCACTAAACTTTGTTTTGTTGTGGCACAAGGCTGGAAGCATGGGAGTCCCCAGTGAGACAAACTCTATTCTATCTCCAGTTATGCATAAATAGCATTGAAGACTAAGAACTTTAATGTTGGTATGGCAACCAGTCTAAAAGGAAAACTCTGAATTTGCATCACATCCTGCTCTAGTGGAGGGGTTGGTAAACACATATCTTAATTTCTGTAAGTTTGTGTGGAACACCTAACTCCAGAAATTGTTCTCTGACTTATAAAGAGCATACTGCATCTCAATCTTTTTCTAAATGGGTAAATAGTAGGGCAGAGTGGACTCATTAACCTTGGTATGGCAAAAGAAAGAAAACTCTGAATTCAAACCTGTTAAACTCTATTCAAAAAAATTGACCTATGTTACATCCTGCTCATATGGAGAGGCTGGGTAAATACACTATTTGACAGAATTGTCAATGGCGATCCATTGATTCAACAATGATATGATCCTCATCTTCCTCTCCAGCCTCCATAATATTGGTGGGCTGTGATGCTCAAAATAAGCCTGATCCAGAATTTACAAATTCAGGGTAGGGGGGGGGGAAGTTCAGCTTGAGAGTTGGCTCTGTATTCCAGTGCCTCATCATTCTTTCCTCTTTACACATCCAAATTTTCTCTTATCATTATTAATTACTGATTGAATTCTTGCACAAATTCATTTTTGTTGCTCTTACTCAAGATGAAGTGATTAAAAAAAAAAACATTGCTTATTTTTATGTCTGCATAATTCCACCATTAATTGTATTGAATGTCAATGATGTGATTCTTTGAAAGAAAGAAAAAAAGAAAAAAAGGTGGAACAAAGAATACAAAGTTTTTATTATTTTGTTAGTTCTTTCAAAAGAGAAAATAATATCATTTTGTCTTTTCAAGAGGGAAATAATTTCATTAAGATCTTCAAAAATATTTTTGCCTCTTTGTATTTTTGTTTATTAAATGAATGATGATATACTGAACTCATGAAATCTGATAAAGAATTAATTTTCCAATTCATCTTGGCGGATGGTGAGCTTTATTTCTTGGGTTTGTTCTAATTTCAGATCAATCTCCAGTGATGCTGATAGCTTTTTGATTTAGTGAGTCCTGGGACACACATATTTGCTTTGAATGAGTCCTTGGGAAAATCTATGGATTTCAACTAAAGCTGTCTAACTCCAACCTTATAACCTATCCTGTGTAATTCGTTTCTAAGAAAATACTGAAATGTATATACACTTAGCTTGAAATGGTGCAGGAAGAAAAAAGAAAAACACTGAGATGCATGGATATGATTTTACTGCGTCTTTTTAGATTTTTGTGTGTCAGGGATGCAGGACACATACCTATCAGCATCTCTGAATCTCTACATATGAGGCTTGATTAAAAATATTAAAACTGAATCTTTATGGTCTTGAAATTAAAAATTTTAAAGATGTGTGCACAGCTGAGCAAATTAGGAATAATAAAGGGATAATTTCTCTGAATGTTTGTTATGAGGCTCTGGACTGCAGGTTCAATTCTGGTCAGGGGCAGCAGTAACATAGAATAATAGTTAACACAGCTTAATGCCTCTACCCCAGTTATGGTTAACGGAATGAGAACAGGATACACCCGTGGACTGAATAAAGGGTTAGGTTCAAAGTTCTGTGATGGCTCCCGATTACTACAAGAAGGTTCCCGTGTCAGAGAAGGTTCCTGAGTCTGACAAGAAATACCTGAAGAAGGCCAGAGGGCATATCGGCCGAAACATTGTACAGATAACAATGAAGATGAGGACAATAGTCTGAATTTCGTAGATAATAATAAAGGGATAATGTATAAATAAATCAGTGCAAATTTTGAAAAAAGAAAGTTTTTGCGAAATACTGGATTGTGCAAGTGCAACATGCACCATACTCATGAGACCTAACATGCCAGTGATAAGATACTTTGTCAGTTTATCTGTCAATAGGACACAATATAAAGAGAAGTGGATTCAAGCTTTCCTCGAGAGTAATAGAGCTAAATGAATAAACAGTTTTTCTTAATTGTTTTCCATTATTCCAATCAACATATCTATTTTATACACACACACGTGTGTGTGTGTGTGTATGTAAGTAAAAATAATACTTATTGAATGTAATAGATAGGGAATATCTTATGTTTTATTCACCTTGTTTCTTTACAAAGGAATGTGTTTTATGGTTAAGTATGTGTAACAACTTTCTATATTAAGACATAAGTGATGTTATCTTTGGAAAAAAACTGAGCAGTTCAAGAGTCTTTGAGGCGTATATTCTACTACAATAATATCTGGATTGCATCAGTGAATCAAAGAAATTTACAGGTTTGTTTACATGATACTATGCTAAGGTCATTGAACTTAAGTGGATACCTTATATATACTAGCAAATATATGCACCCTCCGGGTGCAAGTATTTAAGTTTTAATGTAATGAAATATCGTATTAAATTAGAAATGCTAATGAAACTAAATAAGAATGCAGATAAAAAGATTTGAAACAGAGGAGGGTATAATCGAAAAATAGAACAACTGAAATTTACTCTTCCATCACTCTCGTCTTTCATTGTTAATTTTTCTAATTTAAGTATTTAGTTAAAATAGGAAGTAAAGAATAAAATTACAGTTATCTTTTCTTGTTAATGGATTTCATTTACGATTCATTGAAGAGATTTTTGCTAATATTCATTAAAATAAAACCAAACAGTTAGAAATCAATAATACTAAGCATATATTTATTAAAATCACATTTTTAATATCAATATGCAAATTAGCCTTCCCGTTCACACTGTAAACCGCTATTTTGTTGTATATATAAATACAATTGCATGTTATTAGTATGTAGATATGGTTAACAGTATAAATAATGTAAAACAATTTTATTAATAATTGAGGTTAAAATAAGGATAAATTCATGGTGAATGTGACGTCAATTACTAAGGGAATTGTGACTTGAGTAGTGATTTAGTTTCGGTTACAGACGGAAAAACACACAATCTCCATTATAATAAGATATATCATTAATTCTAAAAAAATATCTAAAGCACCATTGCCCATACTAAAAGATACATCTTATTTCTTGTGAGGTTTTTGTTATACAAGGTGTTTTAAAAAAGAATCAAGATTTTTTTTTTTGTACTTTTTGACACACCTTGTATTCTGAAAAAAAATTACGTTCCATGAATTTTTTTCAGAATACAAGGTGTGTCAAAAAAGTACTAAGTTTAAAGCTGTATTTATCGAGATAGAAATGAAGAATACAAGGTGTGTCAAAAAAGTAAAAAATTCTCGATACTTTTTTTGACACACTTTGTATGACAGATGGTGAAAAAGTACCTTTTAGAAAAGAAATAAAGTACTTTTGATTAATTAGATAAATAAATAAATGGCAAAAAGAAAGAAAATAATGACAAAATGAAAAAACAAAAAAAAAAATGGCCAACAAAGTAAATAGTCGAGTGAAGAAGTGAGTGAGCAAAAACAGGTGAATGAAAGACTGAAAGAGTCCAGTCTGCCCTACTATTTATCAGGCAAAGTTTTTAACATTGTTTTTGTGAAATTATGAAGTTTATGTCACTTTCTTTTATCCACTGAACCAGCATACATGAGATTCTACTGCCTGACTGAGAAATTGAACACACAATTACCAGATAAATAGATATTCCCATATCCATGTTTAATGGTTAGAAAGCTAATCTCACAAATCTATTACTACTGAATAGCAAGTTCAATACTTGCTGGATGACCCATATTTGTGACTCTGTATCACATTCTGTGGTGAATGGGTTGGTTATATACCTACTAGATATTCCCAAACATGAACAATGTACTTCCATGGAATGAATTCCCAGGAAGTTATCAAATTCTATTATTATTGGCATTTCAGTCTCGGAAGACTATAATAAAGTCTTTGTGCCACTGAAGTTACAGCACCCCCTGTGACTGTGAAGTCCGATGTTTGAAAAACATTCTCGACCACAGATGTCGCATTTGAAGACTGTCCCTGAAGATGCTGATGTGCATTGTTGACGCTGCTTTCTTCTGGACCTCTTAACTTCATGGTGTTGCGTCAGGGTGACTTCTGACATGAGCAATTCTCTACGGAGAGTCTGTTCAATCTCAGCCGTCTAAAAGCCAAAACAAAGGTCAGGCAATTTGTCATTCGGGACATACTATTTGCTGATGATGCAGCAGTGGTAGCACACTCCCAGGAGCACCTGCAAACACTCTTGGACCAGTTCACCCAAGCCTGCCATGACTTCAGCCTGACCATAAGTATAAAGAAAACCAAGATGATGGGGCAGGGAACTGAAAATCCTCCCTCCATCACCATCAACAGCTATACTCTGGAAGTCGTATCAAATACTACAGCCACATTAAAAAGGGCAGGGGTACAATGATTGAAATGATGTAATGATGATAACCAAGATGAAGACACTGATATGAGTAGATAATATATATATATATATCTAAAGAGCAGTTAGTGTGTATGTATGTATGAAACTACAAAAATAGAACAAGTAATTATATATACACATTAAATATCACCAGTTATTGCTTTTTGTGCAAAAATCATGAAGATTTGATTTATATTTGAAGATATTTAAAAATTAAAATATACATAGAAATAGCATTGAAATTCTATTTAAAAATGTCCAGCATTTGTAAATATCAAAAGTAAACAAATCAATACACCAGGGTTTTTTTTGTTTTTTTTTTCCCCTCTCTACCCAGGTGATCCTGGGTAGTCGCTTCTAGTAGTTGATAATTCTAATAAATTGTACATTTTCCTATGAGTTATTTTTGTAAAGGGATTTTGTTTAATAAATTTGATTGGTGTTTATGAAATGTCAGTATGGATCAAGTATTTCTTCATTTTTGTGATTTGAATTAAAGACCAGGTAAAATCAAGTGGGTAGGGATATTCATCTAGAGAGAGAGAGAGAGAGAGAGAGAGAGAGAGAGAGAGAGAGAGAGATAAGCTTAAAAAGAGAGAGACAATGAGAAAAAAATATGTAAAGGTCACCTGAAAGAGAAAAATATCAGGATTCTTAAAATTAAGAAACAGAAAAAGTTAAAATTTATTTTTTAAAATCAGTCAAGAGAAGGAGAAACATAAAAGAAGAAAAAGACAATTCTAAGTGACAGTTATCTTTAGGCTGCAGGTTCCAACCTGGTCAAGGGCAACAGTAACATAGAATAATATTTAACACAGCTTAACACCTCTACCCCAGCTATGGTTAGTGGAATATACCTTATAACCTATCCTGTGTAATTCGTTTCTAAGAAAATACTGAAATGTATATACACTTAGCTTGAAATGGTGCAGGAAGAAAAAAGAAAAACACTGAGATGCATGGATATGATTTTACTGCGTCTTTTTAGATTTTTGTGTGTCAGGGATGCAGGACACATACCTATCAGCATCTCTGAATCTCTACATATGAGGCTTGATTAAAAATATTAAAACTGAATCTTTATGGTCTTGAAATTAAAAATTTTAAAGATGTGTGCACAGCTGAGCAAATTAGGAATAATAAAGGGATAATTTCTCTGAATGTTTGTTATGAGGCTCTGGACTGCAGGTTCAATTCTGGTCAGGGGCAGCAGTAACATAGAATAATAGTTAACACAGCTTAACACCTCTACCCCAGTTATGGTTAGTGGAATGAGAACAGGCTACCCCTGTGGATTTAATAAAGGGTTGGGTTCAAAGTTCTGTGATGGCTCCCGATTATGACAAGAATGTTCCCAAGTTTGAGAAGGCTCCCAAATTCAACAAGAAACACCTGAAGAAGGCCAGAGAGCACATCGGCCAAAACGTTGTACAAATAACAATAAAGATGAGGACAATAGTCTGAATAACCCAAATTATACTAAACAAAAAAGATTTGAAAGAATCTTGTATTTTTCACTATAAGATGCATATTTTACCAAAAACGTTTTAGAACTATTCCTAACTTATTTGCTGTAAGCCGCAAGGAATTGGTTCCAGTCACCTAATCAGAGAAGAAAGGCCAGAAAGAATAAAAAGAGAAATTAATGAGTGAGAAAACTGAAGAATAGCAAAAACAAAGAAAACTTTTCATATGTAATGCCAATGAAAAAGGCAGAGAGAAGACTGAGTATTTGTTTGTTTTGTTTTACGGCATATCAACCACAGTGGGTCATTAATGCCGACAAAGTTTTGAAATAAATTCATTCTTAATGGAGACTCAAATTTTTTTCATAAACATTTTTCTATTTAACTCATAGATGGGACCCTAAATTACTACCACTCTGGGTCAGAGTGGACTTGGGAGAAATTGGTAATAAAGGGGTGCTTCACATTCCCCAAACCACCAAACTGACCGCACCATCAGATAGAGTTTAACCTTCATTCATGTGGATTTTGGGTAAAGGTATTCAACTCTGTTTACAAGTACTGAATGAAACTAAACTTAGAGTTTGGTAGGTGGCTTATATGAGCTTTGGATGTTCCATCTATGAACTCAGCGCAAGTTTCATTTCTCTGATATCTGATGGTCTGTTGGATTCAGGATGTGAGGTAAGAACATGGGATAAGTACCCACTCTTCAGCCATCACTGTTGAACTTTATGCCAGAGCATGCAAGGACTGTATTTAAGATTACAGCTCGCCTGCTGTTGTCTCATCTTAGCTAACTGCCGACGGTGATATCATATTGTTTCTATATCGGAGGATACTTTCTACAATTCCCAGACATAAAGCCCTCAGCCACCGGCCTTCTAGCATCCTATGATAAAAAGGGTGTACTTGCCTAAGAGGCTGAATACATAAAATAAAAAGCAAGAGATTAGTTGATGGAGATAGACTCTGACAAAGGACAGAAGCAATTAAAGGAAATAAAGTAAAATATAAGTTCTTATTGAACCACTGAAATAAAATAGACTGTTTATGTTGCAAATTTAAAAAATCCAAAACAGAAAATAATCGGATGCCAATGTGCCTCCTGTGGCAAAGAATTGGCAAAATCCAAAGAAAAGAGAAAATTTATTATCAATAAACTTTTTTTTTCGTTGGTTCCAAGACAAGATATTATTGCAGTGCTAAACTGAATTCTTTTTTAAAGAAATATTTCCAAAATATACTATCTTAGCCCATCACCTCCCCTCTTCATAGGGTAAACTTTTACCCTGAGGCTTTAGATTAATCAACAGTGCGGTAAAGAAAATTATAGATTTATATTTCTTCACATTTGTTTTTTTCAAATAATAAATAAAGGTTTCTTTTTATTTCTCTTTGAAAAAACATTGTTATACAATTATGATAGGAAATAAAGTACTCGCCTCAGATTTCTTTGCATGCAAGTGCGAAAAAAAAAGTATCAAGCCAAGGGGTACACCGGACGAATTTTGTGTATTTAACAATTAAAGATGAGACAACAGTCTGAAAAATCAAATAAACAAGCATTACCAAGCCTTCATCTAAGAAAGTTAAGACAAACGGAAAATTGAATTTAAAAAAAATAAAATTAAACAATGTCAGCAGCTAAGTGATGATGATAGAAAAAAATCTGTGGACAATTTGAAATTATATATACTAATATATACTATATATATATATGATACATCCAAGGTATGTCATCGAAAGTATTGTAGATTGGAGTTACTTACCAAGATAAAATAACACAATGGATAGTAGATCTGCTAGAAACTATACAATATAATGTACATGTATATAAATCATATATCACACCTATATATAGATATATATATAAAGTCAGCTTTTGTATTGTGTAGAGTGTGCTATATGATGTGTGTTTAATAAACAAACCGGGTTTGTGCAAGTCGATTGCTCTTCTGCGTATAAGTCACCACGACATAGCACATATGTACCATTATGTCTCGCTATTCCTAAATTTCAAGATTCAACTCTTACACTTCTTTAATTTATAACTAGAGACTTGGTGATAGTTCAAAATGTGTAGATTTCAGATAAGTGCTCAGAGGAATCACCGAATAAGAGAGCTCAATGTATTTGTTAGGAAAGCCCTTGCATTTAAGTATCAACATGATAAACACTTTATTAGAATGTTCTTATTAAAGAGCTATACCAGTGGCTAACCAGCATCACCTGGGATAGAGGGATGGCCAAAAAAATCCTAGCTGTATTGAATTGTTTACTTTTGAGATTTACAAATGCTGGACAATTTTAAGTACATTTCAATGCCATTCTATGTATATTTTAATGATTTTCAACTATCTTAATGTATTATAGTATTAAATCTCCGTAAATTTTGCACAAATCAAGAATGTGATATTTAATGTGTATACTATATTTACTTTGTTGTTAATTGTTTTATTTTATACGTTCTCATCGGACATACATACACATACTCAACGCCCTAATTGTCGGCTTAAGCCATATAAAAATATACACATTGTTTTTTACTTAACCTCATACTGTTGTTATCAAGTCATACAAAGTGAAATAAATATAGTTCTCAGAGAACCAACGACGACAGAATGTGTTAAGGCAAGCTAGTGATATGCGTTAAGATACTTCGCTGTCAGCTTGACAGTCAATCGATTCACTGAAGTCACACACGAGACGAGTCTCCCCATGATCTTATACACCTTGCCCTAATATGATACTACTACATAGGTCATGAAATTCCATCAGGAGTTAGACATCTTTTCCTTGGATGTGGTTTGACCTTTTACATGTTGAAACTATATACCCGCCTAAATTCAAGATTATAATCTAAGTTAATTTCAAAATTTGTTATATATATTATAAATGACCAAAGATATAGATCATACTTGACTGCATAATAGTCATTCAACATTTATTTAGAACTGCTGGTAATAAGTGTGATTGAACAGCATAGACTATTTTAAACAAAATTATGGTTTGCATTCTAAGTTCATTTCTATTTGCGCAAATACATCTTCAGTCTGATACTTTTAAACCATATTTAATGTCATGTACACTGTTATGTGGAAAAAAAAGGTCATATATTCACAAATATACCATTAATTTCACATTTGTTTTTATCATTGTATGGTTCATGTCTCAAAAATACACCTTGCAAATTGGCACTATATTTTCTTATTAATATTTCAATATGAGCTTAGTGTTCTTACAATTTAAACTTTTGTTCTCCTAAGTGAAGCCTCTAGTGATCCTGAGCATAATCATCCAGACACAACCTTACAACAATCTAATTTCTACAATCTCCTCTCT
>CM042157.1:9725478-9727978 GCA_023376005.1 Doryteuthis pealeii
TGAGACAGTGATACCTGTGGATTAAATAAGGGTTGGGTTAAAGTTCTGTGATGGCTTCCGATTATGAACAAGAATGTTCCCAAGTTTGAAGCTCCCAAATACATGAACAAGAAAATACCTGAAGAGGGCCAGAGAGCACATCGGCCAAAACATTGTACAAATCTTATTATAATGGAGATTGTGTGTTTTTCTGTCTGTAACCGAAACTATATTACTACCAATGTCACAATTCCTTAATTATTTACATCAAATTCTCGCATGATTTCATTCTTTTTAAACCTTCAGTTATTAATAAAATTGTTTTACATTATTTAATACTGTTGATCATACTACGTACTAATAACGCAATTGTATTTATATATACAACAAAATACCGGTTCACAGTTTGAACTAGAAGGCTAATTTGCATATTGATATTTAAAATTTGCATATTGATATTTAAAATTTCATTTTAATAAATATGTGCTTGGTATTATTGATTTCTAATTGTTTGGTTTTATCTTAAGAAATATAAACAAAAATCTCGTGGATAAATCTTAAAAAAATTTATTTACAAGAAGAAATAACTGTAATATTATCCTTTACTTCCTATTTTAACTAAATAGTTAAATTAGGAAAATTTACCAATGAAACAGGGGAGTAATGGAAAATGATGGAAGAGTTAGTTTCAAAGTTGTTCTATTTTTCAATTATACCCCCTCTGTTGCAGATCTTTTTATCTGCATTCATTAGCCTTTCTAATTTAATATGATATTTTATTATATCAAAACTTAAATACTTGCACCCGGAGGGTGCATATATTTGCTAGTAACAATAAAGATGAGGACAATAGTCTGAATAACCCAAATAATACTAAACAAAAAAGATTTGAAAGAATCTTGTATTTTTCACTATAAGATGCATATTTTACCAAAAACTTTTTAGAACTATTCCTAACTTATTTGCTGTAAGCCGCAAGGAATTGGTTCCAGTCACCTAATCAGAGAAGAAAGGCCAGAAAGAATAAAAAGAGAAATTAATGAGTGAGAAAACTGAAGAATAGCAAAAACAAAGAAAACTTGTCATATGTAATGCCAATGAAAAAGGCAAAGAGAAGATTGAGTATTTGTTTGTTTTGTTTTACGGCATATCAACCACAGTGGGTCATTTAATGCCGACAAAGTTTTGAAATAAATTCATTCTTAATGGAGACTCAAATTTTTTTATAAACATTTTTCTATTCAACTCATAGATGGGACCCTAACAGGTACTACCACTCTGGGTCAGAGTGGACTTGGGAGAAATGGTAATAAAGGGGTGCTTCACATTCCCCAAACCACCAGAACTGGAACCTCACCATCAGATAGAGTTTAACATCATTCATGTTGGATTTTGTATAAAGTATTCAACTCTGTTACAAGATGAATGCAAAACTAAAACTAGAGTTTGGTAGGTGGCTTATATGGAGCTTTGGATTGTTCCATTATGAACTCAGGCAAGTTCATTTCCTGAGTTCTGATTGGCTGTTGGTTTTCAGGGTCAGTAAGAACATGGATAAGTACCCACTCTTCAGCCATCACTTTGCATTATGCCAGCAGCATGCAAGGACTGTATTTAAGTTACAGCTTGCCTGCTGTTCTCATCTGCTAACGCGACGGTGAGTATCATATTGTTTCTATATCTGGAGGATAACTTCTACAATTCCCAGGACATAAAGACCCTCAGCCACCGCCTTCTAGCATCCATATGATAAAAAGGGTAGCACTTGCCATAAGACTGAATACATAAAATAAAAAAGGCAAGAGATTAGTGATGAATAGACTCTGACAAAGGTACAGAGAGCAATTAAATGAATATAAGTAAAATATAAGTTTATTGAACCAACTGAAATAAAATTAGACTTTGTTTATGTTGCAAATTTAAAAAAATCCAAAACAGAAAATAATCTGATGCCAATTTGCCTCCTGTTTCAAAGAATTTGGGAAAAATCAAAGAAAAGAGAAAAATTATCATCAATATAACTTTTTTTTTTCTTGTTCCCAATGGACAATAATATTATTGCATTGCTAAACTGATTCTTTTTTTAAAGAAATTATTTCCAAAATATACTATCTTAGCCACACCTCCCCCTCTTCATAGGGTTGAAACTTTTACCCTGAGGCTTTAAGATTTAATCCAACAGTGGTAGAAATTTATATATTTATATCTCATTTTTTTTTTCAAATATAAAGAAAGGTTTGTTTCTTTTTAGTTTCTCTTTAAAAAACATTTTTATACAATTTATGATAGGAAATAAAGTATCTGCCTCAGATTTCTTTGCATGCAAGGTGGGAAAAAAAAAAAGTATCAAGCCAGAGGGTACACCGGACGAAATTTTGTGTATATAACAATAAAGATGAAGACAACAGTCTGAAAAATCCAAATAAAACAAATTACCAAGCCTCATCTAAAAAGTTAAGACAAACGGAAAATTGAATTTAAAAAAAAAATTAAAAATTAAAATGGTCACAGCTAAGTGATG
>CM042157.1:9730478-9763888 GCA_023376005.1 Doryteuthis pealeii
GTTAGCAAGCTAGATTTGCAGACCATTGGTGTCCCACACTTCTGACCTTGTGCCACATCTAAGCTGAGCTTAGTAAATAACTATATATATATATATATATAAATATAAAATATATAAATGAAAACAGTTTTAAAAGTAAAAATCTTTTCTTCCAATTTCTTCTTCAACACATCCCTACTCCTTCACATAGTCCCGTTTCTCTCAATAGCAATGTTTCACCTTTGAATAAGAGCATGTATCCCTACCCCTTAAAATTCTGTTGACTGTTCTTTGAGCCACTTCTTCACTAGAGATTACACTTCCTCGTCACTGGAATAATGCTTGCCTCTCAAACCCTCTTTCATGGGGCCAAAGAGAGGCAACGTTGCTATTGAGAGAAATGGTGACTATGTGGAGGAGTAGGGATGTGATCCACAGAGGACCAGCTTCATTTTGACGTATGATACATGTTCCTGTGTTGGTAATTATACCTGTCCTACACAAAATGGCATTACTTTTAGACACCTATGTGGAGGAGTAGGGATGTGATCCACAGAGGACCAGCTTCATTTTGATGTATGATACATGTTCCTGTGTTAGTAATTATATCTGTCCTAAACAAAATAGTATTACTTTTGGACAACCTTCGTATTTACTCATAGATGGAAAGAATAATTGGATTCATACCTTTCCCAAGGAAATAGCACCATAGGAAATGCAAACAGCCTTGTTCACGATTTGAACACAGGTAACCGAATCCACTTTCTATGACGACAACTATATAACACCACAAGTAGGAAGCGCGTGGTGTAATGGTTAAAGTCATGGGAAATGGATTTGTCACCCCGAGTTCAAACCCTGGACGTGGTAATTGCATTTCATTTAGCGCTAATATCCTTGGGAAAGGTATGAATCCTACTCTCCCTCCAGCTATGGGTAAATAGTAGGGCAGACTGGGCTCTTTAACCTTGGTTAGGCCACCAGTCTAGGAGAAGGAAAACTCTGAATTCAAACCTGCTGAACTCCGCTTAAGAAATTGACCTTGTGTCACATCCTGCTCGTGTGGAGGGGTTGGTAAATATATATATATAACACCACAAGCAACTCCTCTCTCTTAAAATCCAACTATTAATCAGTCAAGATTATTATCTTTTGGTTGTTGCTTTTCTTTTTCTTGATAATATTCAACTGGTTAATAAGAAATTGTAAGATACTGCTGTAATGCACCCAAGAATAACATCAATTTAGAGAAAGAGATGGGTGTCCCCAACTGATTAAGACTGCTTCTTGAAAACAGCCAGGAGAGCCACTTCTATATAATAACATATAATACTGCAATGTCATCAGATGTGTCTTGCTGGCTGACGAGAATTAATACAAATTTTAGCTTAAGGCCCAACACTATCAATGGAGACTGAAGATGACAAAAACCATTCAGAGTAACATTTCTTTGCCATCTTTAATACAACATTTCAATTAAAGTGCTTTTCAGTTGTCGTTAAATGCCAACTTCTCTACAGACTGACCTTATCCTGTAATCCAATGTCCTTTATGACTGAAGAGCACAGCTTTCATGGCTTTTTATTCATTCTTACAAACGAGTATCTTTATCCTTATTATTATTCTTTTACAGTAACATTTTAACAGTTGTAACTTCCACATGTTTACTTGGTTTCAAACTATGTAAAAATAAAATAAAAATACCCCCCACCACCAAAAAAACACCCAAGTGAATTAGTGATCATCCTCCACATGTTACTACAACAACCAACATTACATTTTTTACTTTGTTTCTTTTTGTTTTATATGACATTGTTTATATTGTGTAATGTGTGAAAATAAACCAGAGGATTTGGTAAAATTCTTCTTCTCTTCTGTTATATCATCCACAGATTTACTCAAAAATATCTGGCATTTGCTTTTAATAAAGCTTCAGTAGCATGGCTAATAGAATTTGGAACCCCCTTCATTTCCTATATTTCATTTTTTTAAATATGTGAAATCTATTAATAATGGAGATTAGGTCTCTATTTGTTTGTAACTGCAACTATGTCACTGCTTGTGTCACCTTACCCAAATCGTCATAATAAAGAATAAATACACTCAAAATTTGAGCCTGCAATCGTCTAGATCCTCATTGTTTATTAAAAGAAGTTTTAATACATAAGTGCCTGGTGTTATACATTTATGTATAGTTTGTTTTATTTTAATATATATATATATATATGTATATATATATATATATTAGTTGTCAAAACTTAGTTCCCATTTCAAATTGTTTTATTTTTTTTACTCCTTTAATAAATTTGATGATTTTAATTACTTATGGTACAAACTCTCTGATATTGAATTTTTAACTCCAACTCCTTCAGGCAATATCATTCAAAAATTAGTTTTTACACCGCCCGGAGTGTGTCTTTTTTCCCCCTTCTTTTGCTAGTAATTATAATAGAACAATACATACAACATAAAAGTATGTGACAGACTTGCACTTAGTGTAATGGTTACTCTCCAGAAAAGAGTTCTAGGAGAGAGCTCAACTCCCCAGCTTGTGTTCTCTACTGCATTTCAAGGATGCCAGCAAGAACGATCTCAGGTGCTTTGGCATTGCCCCCTCCAGCTGGAAAAATTTGGCTCAGGACCGCCCTCAGTGGCAGCAGGCTCTCTGTAGAGGATTGATCATGTCTGAAGTCTCCCTAGTGCACCTCTATGAAGCTAGGAGGTCCAGAAGAAAGCAGCGGCAACAAGACAGCAGCACATCAATATTTTCAGGGACAGCCTTCACATGCGACATCTGTGGTCGAAAATGTTTTTCTGACATTGGACTTTACAGTCACAGGAGGCACTATAACTTCAGGGGCACAAAAACTATATTATAGTCTTCTGAGACTGAAATGCCAATAATAATGGTTACTGTAGGAAATAGAATTGTTGACTCAAGTTCAACTCCTGGATGAAACCATTTACATTTCAGTTCACACTAATGCCATTGAAAAAGGCATGAACCATCACTTTTCAATAGATATGAGTAAATAATAGAACAAACTGGATTAGACAACCAGAAAACTTTGAATTCAAACCAGCTTTACTCTATTTAAAAATTGACCTTGTGCCAGTGGTGGAGGAGCAAATATCTAATGATAAATGCAAATGTCAGTGTTTCACATTTTTCAACTTTACTCCTAGAATACATAGCCCAACATATCATACCATTTTGAAATCAGCTATTAGCATGAGCTAATTAAAAACATTCTGGGCCAAATTCGGACTCACAATCCTGAAATTTTGGATTCCCCAGTTTCAATTACTGCAATTGTTTTTAGCAATGTTTTTACAGGATTTTTTGCAACAAATTTTTTTGCATAGGAACAATTCTTAATGTCCGTTATCTCACACTCTAAACATTATCCATGTGTTTTTCTTTAAAGTCTGTTATGAGTTATTTCCCTTACAACTGGTCATATTTTTCAAAAAAACTGTTTTCTTCATTTCACAACAGATAGGCTTTGATGATGATCTTATACAGATTGAAATATTGCAATAATAGCCAATAAAAACAACATTAATTAATAACATATATGTGTTTTTTTTCAAATTTCTTCTCTGATATAGTGTCAGATTCACTTCCTTATTTTAACTGATAATAACAATTCTTATAACTCTGAAATCAATTTGGGAATAGCTAGCTTAAATGTCGCCAGATAGGGCAGATTTTAAGCTAATGAATACATATGGCATAAAAATGTTCTTTTTTTAAAATTTTCTGACATTTCACAGAACAAATATTGCTAAGCTTTCCCTTCTTATGAAATGAAGGAATTGTTTTTTCTAACTCTGGAGACTTTTCCAATTAAAATTTTCACAAAGGCAAAAGAAAAAGAAAAAGAAAAATCAATGCCGCTAAAGCCAGATTAGATTATGTCTGGGTGAATATGAGGAATTATTATTCTTATTGACAAATGCTGAAGGCAGACTACTTACAATATGGAAGTTCTGGAAAGAAGTCTTATTAAACATACATACATACATATATCTTTTGGTATGTATGTATGTACACAGTTTAGTCGCCAGCAGACTGATCATGATGCCTGCTGCATAGGAGCTAAGCTAATACCCGCCAGATTGCATATTGGGCACACCCACATCACCCATTTTCACCTTTTAAAAAGGGAGGACGCCCTTGTGTGCCCAATTTGCAAAGTACAACTTACAATCAAACATATCCTCCTAAATTGTAACAGCCTCAAACACACTCACACCAAATACTATCAAACAAGAAACCTGAGGGACCTCTCTAGGAATACAAACCCGGAAGATGTTTTAAATTTTCTAAAAAAAAAAAAGAAGCAACCTTTTCAACAGATGTAACAAAACATAACAACCTTTTCAACAAGATAAAACCTCCATAGAACCACTACTTTAAAGACTGAAATCCAAAATAACCTTTTCTGGCATTAAATGACCCACAGAGGTTGATATGCCGTTAAAACAAAACTCAAACCTCCATAGAACCACTACTTTAAAGACTGAAATCCAAAATAACCTTTTCTGGCATTAAATGACCACAGAGGTTGATATGCCGTTAAAACAAAACTCAAACCTCCATAGAACCACTACTTTAAAGACTGAAATCCAAAATAACCTTTTCTGGCATTAAATGACCCACAGAGGTTGATATGCCGTTAAAACAAAACTCAAACCTCCATAGAACCACTACTTTAAAGACTGAAATCCAAAATAACCTTTTCTGGCATTAAATGACCCACAGAGGTTGATATGCCGTTAAAACAAAACTCAAACCTCCATAGAACCACTACTTTAAAGACTGAAATCCAAAATAACCTTTTCTGGCATTAAATGACCCATATCTGCTGTTGATGACATTTTTTGAGCAAAAGTATCCAAGCACTGCAACACCAAAAGAAAAGGTGTATGGACAGCAAGGGGGAATATGTTGAAAAATGCACATCACGCGGTCAAATTCCATGAAAGTATCTTGGTCAGCCTATTAACTTTCTAGCTGACCCTCGTAGACATAAATATATAGACAAACATGTATAGGTATAAAAAATTATACATTAATAAAAAATATCTCAAATTAATTATGTGTATATGCAAATTTGTTTGAATTTACACAAGCAAAATAGTTATACTTGTAATAAAACATTTATACTGGAAAATTTATTATACATATACATATATATATATACATATACATATATATATATACATACATTATATATACAAATACATATACACACACATATATATATACATTATATATACAAATACATATATATATATGCATACATATATATATATACAAATACATATATATATATATGCATACATATATATATGCATACATATATATATATGTATACATACATATATGTATACATGCATACATACATATATGTATACATACATATATGTATACATGCATACATACATATATGTATACATATATACATACATATATATATATATATGCATACATACATACATATATGTATACATATTTATACATATACATATATGCATGCATGCATATATATATATATATATATATATATATATATATATATACATAGCATTAGCATGGTCTTTACAGATCACTGCCGTTCCTCACAATCTTATAACCCCACCACCAGAACCTTTCCTCTCATGTGCTCTCAAATGACTCATCAAATATACATTATATATATTATATATATATATATATAAAGTGTAGGGCCTCATACTCTGAATTATTATCTAATTGACAGCTGTTTATGTTTTTCCTTCCTGTATCTTCCTAGTTTCGACATAGAATACTGACAGCTTTTTAGCGTCACATCATTTGTAAATAAACAATAAACATTATTCTTTTCTATCTAAGAATATGTTTATCTACCTCTCTATCGATGCATCCGCAAACACACTTAACAAGTGAGTTAACCATGTGTCACATATGAATCTGACGATAGTTTTGAATTGGCATTTCTTTATCTACACACACACACCACAAAAAAAAGAGAGAAGAGAGAGAGAGAGAGAGAGAGAAGAGAGAGAGATGTGTCAAGTCAACAAGTTTCCACCTCTGAAAAATATCAATTGCCAGCGTCTGTCTCCTTATCTCAGTGCATGAATGGGCAAACAACTACAAGCAGAGCAACGCAAACAAGATGTAGGAATAGAAAGTAGTGGATACACTAGGTGAGATGAAAGAAAGAAATGAAAACAAACAAAATGGATCCATAGTCAAGCGGATAAGAAAATATGATAGAATGGTTAGGCATGGCGGAAGAAAAACAAAGACAAAAAGAAAGATTTAATGAAGAAAGTGATGTCTGAAGAAGAGAAAAAAAATGAAGAAAGAACAAAGAAGAAGAAAAAAAAAATGAAAGTGGATTAGGAAAGAAAAAAAAAAGAAAGATTTAATGAAGAAAGTGATGTCTGAAGAAGAGGAAAAAAAATGAAGAAAGAACAAAGAAGAAGAAAAAAAATGAAGTGGATTAGGAAAGAAAAAAAAGAAAAGAAAGATTTAATGAAGAAAGTGATGTCTGACCAAGAAGAAAAAAATGAAGAAAGAACAAAGAAGAAGAAAACAAAATGAAAGTGGATTAGGAAAGAAAAAAAGGAAGAAAGAAATTAGAGGAGCAAGAAAAAGTAAATGATGAACAAATGAGAAAATTAGAAAATAAATGAAGAAATCAAATAAAATTTTGGGAAGGAAAAACTAGCATATAAAAATAAAAAAAATGAATGGAGTGAGGAATTATGGGTAAAGAGGATTATATGCAGACATGTAAACTGAGGTAGTAAGTAAAAGTAAATGAAGACAAAACTAAAGATGAAGCAAGATTTCCACAGAATAAAAGTAAATGAATCAGTTAAACAAAAACCAGAGTTAAACAAATGGTGAAACAAATAAAGTTTAAAGAAAGAAATGAAAAAAGAAAAGGAATAAGTTTTGCAGCAGATGAAAAAAAAAAATACAATAGTGATCAAAGTAAATGAATAAATTATGAGAAACTGAATGAAGAAGTGAGAAGAGGAGGAACTGAATGAAGGAGGGAAGTGGTAGAAGAAGGAGGGGAAGTGGTAGAGAAAAGAAGTGAGAAAAGGAAGAACTGAATGAATTACACAGTGAAGGAAGGGAAAGAGGAGATGGAGAAATAAGGAGCGATAAAAGTGAATGAAAGAGGGGCAAGGTGAAAAATGAAGAAGTGATGTGGTTTAAGACTAAATGAAGGACGGGAAGTGGTAGAATGAGAAAGGAGGAACTGAATGAATTTACACTGTGAATGAAGGAGGGAAGGAGGAGAATGAAGAAGTAAGGCATTATAGAACTGGATGAATGAAAAAGGGAATGAAGGAGGGGAAGGCATTTGGAGCGAATGAATGAAAAAAATAAATGAGTAGGCAGGAGACTAAATTAATAATTTGGTTGGTTTTATGGCATATCAACTCTTTTTGGATCATTTAATGGTGAATTAAGTCATTTGATAAAAGTTTCTGTTTCACGTTCTTAATATCTTCAAAGCATAGTGTACATTTCTGTGTTCATTTCATTCAGTAATTTTCAGATAATAACTTGTTTTTTTATATATTTGGTATTATTATATATATATATATATATATATAAATATATTTTATCAGGTCTTTAAATTTTTCTATATAGTTGGAGGCGCATGATCTCTGAATGGTTAGAGTCATAGGAAATGAACTTATTGACTCGAGTTCAAATCCTGAATGAAGCTACAGTTCACATAGCGCTAATACCCTTGGGAAAGGTATGAATCCAACTACTCTCTTAAGGAATTATATTATAGTGTCTACTCTGAATTAATGAGAAAATGACTGTAGGAAAAAGGAAGGAAGAAAATGAATGAATGAAGGCATGAGGTGAGAACTATTAATGTAATAATTAAATTATCATTCTGTGGTATATCCGCAGATCCTGCTAGTAGGAATATAATTGCTTAATTCAGATCTTAACCATACTTATCTACCTGTAACACTCAAACACAAAGACAAAAAAAATGATTCTTAGTTAAACTTGCAGATGACTGAGAATGAAAGACTCTTTTTACTATGATGATCAGATTTTTGTTTGCAGGGTTAGAGAGTATTAACACTATGTAAAATACAAACAGCCTCATCCAGGATTTTTAAGTCCATTTCTTATAAGGATGACCATTACACCATGTGGCTCCACATCTTCATATATTGATGAAGATATAGCTTGTCTATTGTGGATAGTGGACTGAATGTAATAAGACAAGGATTAAATGAACGCATGGGGAAAAAATGAAGGTGTAAGACTGAATGAATAAGTATGTAAGAAGCGTGACACAGAAGGAATAAAAGAAGAAGAAAGGAATGAAAAAGTGATTGAATGAAAATAGAGAATGAAAATAGTGAATTATGATCCAACATAAAGAAAAGAAACAAAAAGTGATGAATATACAAGGATTTTCCAAAAAATATGATATTAAGAAATTGTCCCAAAACTTGAAATGATACAAAAAAAATGATACATGAAATGTCCGTCTCGTTTAATAGTGTATGTTGGCTGGTCACGTCAAGGCCCTAGCTACAATATGATTTACCCAACCCTATTGCCCTTTATGGCAAGCCCCAACCCCTTTTTATAATATGGGTGCTAGAAGGCGGTGACTGAGGGTCTACATGTTCCTGGGGAATAACGTTAAAACTCTATCTGATGGTGAGGTTCCAGTTTTGGAGGTTTGGGAAATGTGGAGCACCCCTTCATCACCATTGCTCCTTGGTCCACTCTGACCCGAAGTGGTAGTACCTGTTAGGGTCCCATCTATGGGTTAAATAGAAAACATGAGTTGATAAACAAAATTGCATTATCCATTAAGAATTGATTTATTTCAAAACTTTATCGGCATAAAAATGACCCACTGAGTTGATATGCCACAAAACAAAACAAACAACTTAATAGTGTATGAATTTAAGAAAAATGCACCCATATATATATATATATATATATATATATATATATATTATATAAAATACAAACAAGGATGTAAAAACAAAAGTATCTGACACACGAATCTGAAAAATAATCGTTCCATTCTTTTTTTCAGAATACAAGGGTGTCTAAAAAAGTACCAAGTTTAAAGCTGTATTTATCAAGATAGAAATGAAGAATAGTGGAACATTCTTTTTTTTCATAATACAAGTGTGTCAAAAAGTACAAAACATCTCGATACTTTTTTGACACATCTTTGTTATGACAGATGTGAAAAGTACCTTTAGAAAAGAATAAAGTACTTTGATTAATTAGATAAAAATAAATAAATGGAAAAAGAAAAAGAAAATAATAATGAAAAATGAAAAAAAAAAAACAAAAACAAATGGCCAACAAAGTAAATAGTCGAGTGAAGAAGTGAGTGAGCAAAACAGGTGAATGAAAGACTGGAAAGAGGCTAGCAGTGAATGAGTTGTCAAATAAATGAATGAATGAATGAATGAGAACTCCTGCTTTTCACTGCCAGTCATCACATTTGTTGATGCCATGGCTACAAGGACAAACACACCAGAGAGAGAGGAGAGAGAGAGAGAAAGCCTTCATAACAACTGCATCATTGTAAATGAATGAAGAGACAGCAGCTGCAAACATGGCAATCTGAGCAGTGCAGCAGAGCAGCAGCGGCAGCGGATCAAGACTATGAGTGGCAGGGTGGGATAGTGTAAACTTTTTCTGTAAAAGAACGGGAGCAACGTTGATGTTGAAGTTAGTAGAATCTTTACTCTCCATGTGTCAGGGTGATTATTGATACAGGAAGTAGCTTCAGTTTAAAGTCAGAAACCATTCCTAAAACCATTCCCACTTCTCTCTCTCTCTCTCTCTCATCTTATTAGAATGGATTATTATGTGAGTCTGTCTAACCAAAACTATATCAAACACTGATGTCACAATTCCCTTAGTTATTTACAGTATATTTGTAACAGTTAATATATAAAAACATTCCCACCTCTTCTCTCTCTCTCATCTATATCTTATATATGATGGATATTAGTGAGTCTGTCTAACCAAAACTATAGATCAACACTGATATACAATTCCCCTTAGTTAATAACAGTATAATTGTAACTTTATTATATAGTCACTCTCTTTATTATATCATGTTCTGTCTATTATATCGTCTTCTCCATCCATATAATCTATATAGAAACATTCCACATCTCTCTCTCTCTCTCATCTCTGATAATGGATATGTATTGAGTCTGTCTAACCAAAACTATATCAACACTGATGTCACAATTCCTTAGTATTAGTGATATTACAATGGATTAAAAATAAATCATAATTTAATAAAATTATATTAATATTTTAAAAAATCTTGCAATGCATGATATATATCAATCAGTAGAAATAAAGGTTACATATAGTATATGGTGCAATAATAATTGAATACTGGTTCTTTAACATGGTTTTAAACAATTTAATAAATAATACTTGGTGTTATTGATCTCATAATATTGTTTTATTTTCAAACATATTAAAAGCAATCCTATATATAATTTTATATAGAAATAATTAATGCATTCTTATTCTGGTTTATTTAGTCTTTCTAATTTTATATAATACTTTATTACATTACAAACTCAAAACTTTTACAATGGGGTGGGGTGGGGGCATTTATTAATTTAGTATTATTAATATTCTTATATTCATATGTGCATGTAACTGAAACCAAGTGGAAATAGCATATCATCAAAAGTGTACTAAATGCTCTAAGTTAAAGAATAAAGCTTATTTCCAGTCCTATTTGCAACTGAATAATAAATTTGTGCTGAACATTTCTTTTTTTGATCATCTAAATTCTTAATCAGACAAAATGTGTCAAAAATCAAAAAAGATTTTTTGTATTTTTTGACACAACCTTGTATTCTGAGAAATTAATATTGCATTCATTCTTCATTTCTATCTTTGTAAATACAGCTTTAAAATTATACTTTTTTGACACACCTTGTATTCCAAAAAATTAACGTTCCATTCATATCTTCATTTCTATCTTTGTAAATACAGCTTTAAAATCTATACTTTTGACACACCTTGATTCTTAAAAAAAATTAATGTTACATTTATTGCTCATTCCTATCTTGGTAAATACAGCTTCAATCTCAATACTTTTTTGACACACCTTGTGTTGTCTGTGTGTGTGTGTATATATATATATATAATATATATATATATATATATAATATAGTCAATTTTTTCCTCATCTATGTATGTAAATAATTCTGTTTGCATGTTTGCTTGTTACCTATAGACTCGTATGCTAATAAGCAAGCCTTATATAAACTGATAGGTGAATCCACTCCCCCAAGAATATTTTACTATATTTGTTTGATGGACTTGCTTACCCCTCCCAAGGGTGCTCAAAACATTTTATCTTAAAATGAATCAAGAAGTGTAATTTGTCCAGAAACAAATAAAACTGGCATATATTTGAACTTCCTGCTGGAAAATGACGCAGAAAGGACTCCTGGCTCATAGGCAAGTCATAATGAAAATTGTCATCTGAATTCCCTTGACACCAAGAGAGCTTTAAAGACATCTAAGATTGGATGGAACATGGGGAGGGTGAGTTGATCACACCACCTGCTCCTGGAGTTGCCTGGAAAATTTTAGCTTAAAATTGATCATCTAGAAGGTATAAACAATTGCTCCCTAATCTCACGGGAGAGGGAACTGGAATTTTTGAAAAAAGTAATAAGACAAAACTCATTTGTACAGAAAGCAAATAGAATTAATTTTTGTTTAGCAAAAATGCTTTTGAATATTATTTTTTTATCCTGGTAAATACCAGGTTCTTCCCATAGTGTGTGCATATATATATATATATATATATATATATATATATATTTATATATTTTTATATATATTTTAACACCTTATCACACAACCTTACACACCTCAAATGCATTTTATTAGAATAGCATTTCCAACAACGCAATCTAGAAAACAATCAGAAACTAAATGGATCTAAAATTACAAACGCATGTGAAGGGATTGAACGCAGACAATGGATTCTCCGTTATTATAATATTTCACAGACGATAACAACAGAGACAAAGGAAGCCGTTAAACAGTAATAACATTCATTTGATAAAGGAATCTAATGAACCTGAAAATTTATGACAAAAAATAATAAAAAAATAATGAATCCAATACTCCATATATCGAGTTCATTCATTATATAGTTTAATGCTTCGTAATAACGCCAACTTTAAAAAAACATTTTTTAAATAAATATATATATATATCTATATATGAAGAGAGAGAGAGGGGGGAAATAGAAAGAAGAATAGATTTTAAAGATATATATATATGTTAGGGTAACGAAGACTTGGCTTGGTAACTGTCTGTTTCTTATATATGCAATTTCAAATCATCTGTATATCACACAGGTGAAAACTGACAGTTACCAAGTGCCATTGAATTTATGTCTTGACTACCATAACTAATCTATATTGTAAGTATATAATATATATATATATTATATATTATATATTTCTAGAAAATTTATATTTATATTTCATAATCTCTCTCTTTCTCTATATATATAAAATCACACTATCACTTTCTTCTTACTGTAAATATTTCAGTAATATATATATATATATATATATATATTAATATAATAAATATATAGAAAAGGTATTACATATCTATCTATTTGATGGCAATAGAACAGTCACAAACTTAGTTCATACATGCAAAATAGCATGCATTCACAGGCGACGTTGATCCGAATACCGGAATATACACGAATATTCAGATCAACATCACCTGATGAATGCCTGTGATTTTGCATGTATGAAACCTAAGGTTGTGACTGTTCTATTGCCATCAAATAAATAGATATGTAATACCTTTATATATTTATTTTTTATATATTATATAATAGCTCTATTCTTTATATAGAGCACTCTCCTAATACTACTGCAATTTGGGCACCATTCCAGGGAAAGCTGAAGTGGTGACTATCCCAGAATATAGTTATATAATATATATATGGTTATTTCCTATAAGTCCACATAAACAATGAGGAATGACTCTTGACTTGATAAATTATTTATTTATTTATTGATCTACTAGGAAAAAGAAGATAGGTTAGGGTTTTGGCGTTAGTTTAATGGTAAAAATAAATAAATAATTTATCAATCAAGAGTGGTTCCCCTTTTTCTCTGAATGTTTGAGATGAGCCTTGATGATTATTTGTATTATCTGCGTTATTCGGACTATTGTCCCCATCTTCATTGTTATTTGTACAACGTTTCGGCTGATATGCCCTCCGGCCTTCTTCAGGTATTTCTTGTCGGACTTGGGAACTTTCTCGGACTTAGGAACCTTCTTTTCAAAGGTTCGCAGATAATACTGGTTCCCCTTTGTTTATGTTGGACTTATAGCAAATAACCTATATAGAGATAGATAATATATAGATAAATAGATAGATAGGACAATAATCAGTAAAACCAAACAATTTAATTTTAAAAAAATGAAAATTACACAATTACTTTCCGCAAAAGGAATTCTTTTTTTTTTTTTTTTAAGTAGATCAGACATTCTGCATTTTTCTTTCTTTCTCAATTGTTTATTACAACAACAACAACAAAATAAAAATTTGAACAAATAAAAAAAAAATTAACCCATGAGAACACCTCAAGAAATGTTCTTCTTCAATGTCAGAAAACAATCTCATTCTGTGTAAAGAATGCCTAAAGTGAAAAAGATTTGAAGTGAGTTTACTTTAAAAGATAGAATTATGTTTGCATTTTCTAAGAATCAACTGAGCCAAATAACAGTTGATTTGTAGGAATCTTAGTTATTTCTCAAGGAAAACTTGTGTTTGTAAATAATAATTCAAGAGGTTGGGAAGAAAATTACAAAAATGAAATCAAGAACAAGAAGAAAAAAACATTTAAAAAAAAGGAAGGAAATATTAAATTGTTAATTTTCTTAAAACTTTATGGAGAAATATGATCATCATAAAATCAATATACTTGTGATATATTATCTATAAGTCAGTGTTTCTTCTTTTCTTCTTTTTTTTATTAGAAGTGTCACAAAAAAAATTACAGATAGAATGATATGTAAAATAGAATCTGGTGATTGAATTAGAATTTTAAAAATCAACATAATCTTTTCAGGCAATGTGGGACTAGACTTTTCAGTTTAAGATAACCACATTTATTATTAATGTTCTCAATATATATATATATATATATATATATATATATATATATATGAGGTGTTAAAGATTGGGTAAATCTGACAAAATGTGGTTGAAAATAAGGGAAAAATGCAGATAAAACATCTCAACAATTAAATTCAAATGATATTTTACCTCAGTTTTTTTGAACATTTTCAAATTTATTCTGAAGCAATAAATTCTTCTTCAGAATAGAGATTAAAAAAAGCTTCGAAAAAGACAGTCAAAATATCATTTAAATTTATTGTTGTGTTGTTTTATCCGCGTTCTTCCTCTATTTTCAACCACATATATCCATATGGAAAACCAACAGGAAAGATTTCTTATTAGAGTACACATCTTAGACAAGTTTCTCATTTCTGTAAACTGATACAATTGTTGGTATGAAATGACTAAAACATTAAAAAAAAAAGAAGAATTTTTTAGAATATTGAGTTTATGTTTTAACTCTTTCTATCCTACTTCCTCTCTTTTGATTCTCTTTCAAAATGCACGTGTAGTTATGATAGCATCATGGTTATTGCTTTGAATTGCAGACTAAGTTCAAATTTTATCTGAGGCTCTTTTTCTTTTACTTTACACTTGGAAAAAGCATAATGCACATTTCTTTGTTCTGTCCAAATCATAGAGATATATTTGATAACATTGTCTTGTAATCTACATGTTACAATGGTTGAGGGTGTAAGGGAAAGTGTGGACCAGTCACTATTTCATAACTAGTTAATACCCAGCTGTACTCTAAATTGAGTCAATTTGATTTTTTTCTCACACACTCACCAACACCACACACACACATAATATATATATATATATATATATACAAGGTGGTCAAAAAGTATAAATTTTGGGTACTTTTTTGACACACTTGTATTCTGAAAAGTATGAGTGAAATGTTAATTTTTTAGAATACAAAAAGTACAAAAAATCTCAATACTTTTTGACACACCTTATATACTATATATATATATATATTTATATATATATATATATATTTCTTTTGAAACAATAGAAATATTACATATGACTGGCATCTTTAATAAAGATCAATGTTGTATCATTGCAATCTGGCTAATTTGAAAATATTTCTTTTGGCATTTCTGTCTAGGTAATAGTAGGGCAAACTGGGCTCTTTCACCCTTGGTTAGGCAACCGGTCTAGAGAAGGAAAACTCTGATTCAAACTGTTAAACTCTGCTTAAAAAATTGACTGTGTCACACCTGCTCGTACGGAGGGTTGGTGTGTGGTGTGTGTGTGTGTGTGTTGCGTGCGTGTGTATGTATGTATGTTATATATATATTATATATATATATATTGGTTTGGAGGTGATTTTGAAGGCTTTCACAATGCAGGGTAAAGAAAAAAAATGAATAAGGTAACAATGGTGTTGTGTGTTTAACTGTATTTTATTCTTGAATTTTCGAGATAAAATCTCTTTTTCAATGCCATAACTAGAAATGCCATAACAAGACAACTTCAGTTCCAGTGGATCTTCTGAAAAAGAGATTTTACCTTGAAAATTCAAGAATGAAATACACGTTAACGCACAACACCATTGTTACCTTATTATTTTTTTTTCTTTACACCTGCATTGTGGTAGCCTTCAAAATCAACCTCCAAACCAATATATACACAATGCTTCAAGCAAATTATAAAACTCTCTTATATATATATAATTATAATATATATATAAAAGAGGAAGAAAGTAAAGTATTAATAGATACATAGAATGTAGGGTTGTAGGCAAGAGCAAGCATTGAGAGGAGAAAGATGAGGCAAGTATTTGATTGCAGGAGAAGAGAGGGAAAAGCAAGTATTAATAGAATGATATGGAGACAGCAAATGATGATGACAGAGGGAGATTCAATTGCATCTTCATCTATTGCACAAGGTTAATAATTACTGTAGGCCTTTGGAAAATTACTTCAGGCACCTGGTCAAGCTGCAACACTCAAAGTGGAACGATAAAGTACCATCAGGTCAATACCCTCCAGTGGTATGCCAGGGAATGATATGCTATCTCGCCAATAGTATTAAATTCCTACATTTTTTATTTCATCCAAGGATTTGTATTATCTGCGTTATTCGGACTATTGTCCCCATCTTCATAGTTATTTTGTACAACGTTTCGGGACGATATACCCTCCGGCCTTTTCAGGTATTTCTTGCGGACTCGGGAACCTTCTTTCGTATTCGGGAGCCATCATGGAACTTTGAACCTAACCCTTTATTTATTCCAATGGGGTATCCTGTTCTCATTCGCTAACCATAGCTGGGGAGGAGTTGTGTTAATTTATTATTTTTCTAACTGTTTGACTCAGGATTTGGAAAATAACATGAGATGCGGGGACATAGTCCGAAATAACGCAGATAATATAATCTTTCAAGCGCATTTCAAACATTCAGAGAAATTCCAAGGATTGTTTTAAAGAAACTTTTAGTAATGGCTTTTCTGTCTTACCTGTTTATATACGAGGGACTGTCAAAAAAGTAACGCCATTTTTATAATATTTTTTTTATGTGATTTTTTTAATAAAACTAAGGCCTACATTAAGACCTTAACGAGGCTCAGACAAGAATCGACGAGTAGACCCAACTTGCCAATCGACAATGGTCCTCCTTCTGGAAGACAATGCTCGACCACACACAAACATTCAGGACAAGGAGAAAATCGCCTCATTTGGGTAGACAACTTTACCACAATCTCCATACTCACAGAATAATGTTTGTCTCTCAAACCCTCTTTCATAGGATCAAGGTGATAGTCTGAGGGGCATTATCTGGTGAGTATGGAGATGTGGTTAAAGTTGTCTACCCAAATGAGGGCGTTTCTCCCTGTCTGATGTTGTGTGTGTCGAGCTTGTCTTCAGAAGGAGGACATTGTCGATTTGCAAGTGGGTCTTACTCGTCGGATTCTTGTTCTGAGCTCGTTAGGTCTTAATGTAGGCCTTAGTTTTATTAAAAATTCACATAAAAAAATTATAAAAATGGCGTTACTTTTTGAAAGTCCCTCGTATATAAACAGGTAAAGACAGAAAAGCCATTAACTAAAAGTTTCTTTTGAAAAAAATCCTTGGATATTTCTCTGAATGTTTTGAAATGCGGCTTGAAGGATTAGTATTTATCTGCGTTATTCGGACTATTGTCCCCATCTTCATTGTTATTTTCAATCCTGAGTCAAAACAGTAGAAAAATAATAAATTAACACAACTCCTACTCCAGCTTGGTTAGCGGAATGAGAACAGGATACCCCCATGGAATAAATAAAGGGTTAGGTTCAAAGTTCCATGATGGCTCCCGAATACGAAAAGAAGGTTCCCGAGTCCGACAAAAAATACCTGAAGAAGCCGGAGGTATATCGTCCGAAACGTTGTACAAATAACTATGAAGATGGGGACAATAGTCCGAATAACGCAGATATACAAATCCTTGGATGAAATAAAAATGTAGGAATTATACTATTGGCGAGATAGCATATTCATTCCTGGCATACCACTGGAGGTATTGACCTGGATGGTACTTTATCGTTCACTTTGAGTGTTGCAGCTTGACCAAGGTGCCTGAAGTAATTTTCCAAAGGCCTACAGTAATTAATTAACCTTGTGCAATAGATGAAGATGCAATTGAATCTCCCTCTTGTCATCATCATTTGCTGTCTCCCATATCATTCTTATTAATACTTGCTTTTTCCCTCTTTCTCCTGCATCAATACTTGCCTCATCTTTCTCCTCTCAATGCTTGCTCTTGCCTACAACCCTACATTTCTATGTATCTATTAATACTTTTACTTTCTTCCTCTTTTATATATATATATATATATATATATATATAAGAGAGTTTTATAATTTGCTTGAAGCATTGTGTATATATTGTTGGAGGTTGATTTTGAAGGCTACCACAATGCAGGTGTAAAGAAAAAAAATTAATAAGGTAACAATGGTGTTGTGCGTTAACGTGTATTTCATCTTGAATTTTCAAGGTAAAATCTCTTTTCAGAAGATCACTGGAACTGAAGTTGTCTTGTTATGGCATTTCTAGTTATGGCATTGAAAAAGAGATTTTATCTCGAAAATTCAAGAATAAAATACAGGTTAACACAACACCATTGTTACCTTATTCATTTTTTTTACACCTGCATTGTGAAAGCTTCAAAATCAACCTCCAAACCAATATATATATATATAATATATATATATACATACATACATACACACGCACGCACACACACACACACACACACACACACCAACCCCTCCGTACGAGCAGGGTGTGACACAAGGTCAATTTTTTAAGCAGAGTTTAACAGGTTTGAATTCAGAGTTTTCCTTCTCCTAGACCGGTTGCCTAACCAAGGTTAAAGAGCCCAGTTTGCCCTACTATTAACCTAGACAGAAATGCCAAAAGAAATATTTTCAAATTAGCCAGATTGCAATGATACAACATTGATCTTTATTAAAGATGCCAGTCCATATGTAATGATTCTATTGTTTTCAAAAAAAGAATATATATATATATATATATATATATATATATATATATATATATAAGGTGTGTCAAAAAGTATTGAGATTTTTTGTACTTTTGTATTCTAAAAAATTAACATTTCACTCATACTTTTCAGAATACAAGGTGTGTCAAAAAGTACCCAAAATTTTTATACTTTTTTGACACACCTTGTACTATATATTATATAATATATATATGTGTGGTGTTGTGTGTTGGTGAGTGTGTGAGAAAAAATCAAATTGACTCAATTTAGAGTACAGCTGGGTATTAACTTAGTTATTGAAATAGTGACTGGTCCAACACTTTCCCTTACACCCTCAACCATTGTAACATGTAGATTACAAGACAATGTTATCAATATATCTCTATGATTTGGACAGAACAAAGAAATGTGCATTATGCTTTTTCCAAGTGTAAAGTAAAAGAAACAAGAAGCCTCAGATAAAATTTGAACTTAGTCTGCCAATTCAAAGCCAATAACCATGATGCTATCATAACTACACGTGCATTTTGAAAGAGAATCAAAAAGAGAGGAAGTAGTGAGAAAGAGTTAAAAAACATAAACTCAATATTCTAAAAAATTCTTCTTTTTTTTTTAATGTTTTAGTCATTTCATACCAACAATTGTATCAGTTTACAGAAATGAGAAACTTGTCTAAGATGTGTACTCTAATAAGAAATCTTTCCTGTTGGTTTTTCCATATGGATATATGTGGTTGAAAATAGAGGAAGAACGCGGATAAAACAACACAACAACTAAATTTAAATGATATTTTGACTGTCTTTTTCGAAGCTTTTTTTAATCTATTCTGAAGAAGAATTTATTGCTTCAGAATAAATTGAAAATGTTCACAAAAAACTGAGGTAAAATATCATTTGAATTTAATTGTTGAGATGTTTTATCTGCATTTTTCCCTTATTTTCAACCACATTTTGTCAGATTTACCCAATCTTTAACACCTCATATATATATATATATATATATATATATATATATATATATATTGAGAACTTAATAATAAATGTGGTTATCTTTAAACTGAAAAAGTCTAGTCACCCACATTGCCTGAAAAGATTATGTTGGATTTTTAAAATTCTAATTCAATCAACCAGATTCTTATTTTTACATATCATTCTATCTGTAATTTTTTTTGTGACACTTCTAATAAAAAAAAGAAGAAAAAAGAAGAAACACTGACTTATAGATATATATCACAAGTATATTGATTTTATGATGATCATATTCTCCATAAAGTTTTAAGAAAATTACAAATTAATATTTCCTTCCTTTTTTTTAAATGTTTTTTTCTTCTTGTTCTTGATTTCATTTTTGTAATTTTCTTCCCAACCTCTTGAATTATTATTTACAAACACAAGTTTTCCTTGAGAAATAACTAAGATTCCTACAAATCAACTGTTATTTGGCTTCAGTTGATTCTTAGAAAATGCAAACATAATTCTATCTTTTAAAGTAAACCTCACTTCAAATCTTTTTCACTTTAGGCATTCTTTACACAAGAATGAGATTGTTTTCTGACATTGAAGAAGAACATTTCTTGAGGTGTTCTCATTGGGTTAATTTTTTTTTATTTGTTCAAATTTTATTTTTGTTGTTGTTGTTGTAATAAACAATTGAGAAAGAAAGAAAAATGCAGAATGTCTGATCTACTTAAAAAAAAAAAAAAAAGAATTCCTTTTGGGAAAGTAATTGTGTAATTTTCATTTTTTTAAAATTAAATTGTTTTGGTTTACTGATTATTGTCCTATCTATCTATTTATCTATATATCTATCTATCTCTATATAGGTTATTGCTATAAGTCCAACATAAACAAAGGGGAACCAGTATTATCTGCGAACCTTTGAAAAGAAGGTTCCTAAGCCGGAAAAGTTCCCAAGTCCGACAAAAATACCTGAAGAAGGCCGGAGGGCATATCAGCCGAAACGTTGTACAAATAACAATGAAGATGGGGACAATAGTCCGAATAACGCAGATAATACAAATAATCATCAAGGCTCATCTCAAACATTCAGAGAAAAAGGGGAACCACTCTTGATTGATAAATTATTTATTTATTTTACCATTAAACTAACCCTAAACCCTAACCCTATCTTCTTTTTTCCTAGTAGATCAATAAATAAATAAATAATTTATCAGTCAAGAGTCATTCCTCATTGTTTATGTTGGACTTATAGGAAATAACCATATATATATATATATAACTATATTCTGGGATAGTCACCACTTCAGCTTTCCCTGGAATGGTGCGCCAAATTGCAGTAGTATTAGGAGAGTGCTCTATATAAAGAATAGAGCTATTATATAATATAATAAAATAAATATATAAAGGTATTACATATCTATTTATTTGATGGCAATAGAACAGTCACAACCTTAGGTTTCATACATGCAAAATCACAGGCATTCATCAGGTGATGTTGATCTGAATATTCGTGTATATTCCGGTATTCGGATCAACGTCGCCTGATGAATGCATGCTATTTTGCATGTATGAAACCTAAGGTTGTGACTGTTCTATTGCCATCAAATAGATAGATATGTAATACCTTTTCTATATATTTTATTATATTATATATATATATATATATATATATATATTACTGAAAATATTTACAGTAAGAAGAAAGTGATAGTGTGATTTTATATATATAGAGAAAGAGAGAGATTATGAAATATAAATATAAAATTTCTAGAAATATATATATATATATAATATATATATATACTTACATATAGATTAGTTATGGTAGTCAAGACATAAATTCAATGGCACTTGGTAACTGTCAGTTTTTCACCTGTGTGATATACAGATGATTTGAAAATTGCATATATAAGAAACAGACAGTTACCAAGCCAAGTCTTCGTTACCCTAACATATATATATATCTTTAAAATCTATTCCTTCTTTCTATTTCCCCCCTCTCTCTCTCTTCATATATATATATATATATATATTTATTTAAAAAAATGTTTTTTTAAAGTTGGGCGTTATTACGAAGCATTAAACATATATAAATGAATGAACTCGATATTATGGAGTATTGGATTCACTTATTTTTTTATTTTTTTGTCATAAATTTTCAGGTTCATTAGATTCCCTTATCAAATGAATGTTTTACTGTTTAACGCTTCCTTGTCTCTGTTGTTATCGTCTGTGAAATATTATAATAACGGAGAATTCCATTGTCTGCGTTCAATCCCTTCACATGCGTTTGTAATTTTAGAATCCATTTAGTTTCTGATTGTTTTCTAGATTGCGTTGTTGGAAATGCGTATTCTAATAAAATGCATTTGAGGTGTGTAAGGTTGTGTGATAAGGTGTTAAAATATATATAAAAATATATAATATATATATATATATATATATATATATATATGCACACACTATGGGAAGAACCTGGTATTACCAGGATAAAAAAAATAATATTCAAAGCACATTTTGGCTAAACAAAAATTAATTCTATTTGCTTTCTGTACAAATGAGTTTTGTCTTATTACTTTTCTTCAAAAAATTCCAGTTCCCTCCCGTGAGATTAGGGAGCAATTGTTTATACCTTCTAGATGATAATTTTAAGCTAAAATTTTCCAGGCAACTCCAGGAGCAGGTGGTGGATCAACTTCACCCTCCCCCATGTTCCACCCAATCTTAGATGTCTTTAAAGCTCTCTTTGGTGTCAAGGGAATTCAGATGACAATTTCATTATGACTTGCCTATGAGCCAAGGAGTCCTTTCTGCGTCATTTTCCAGCAGGAAGTTCAAATATATGCCAGTTTTATTTGTTTTCTGGACAAAATTACACTTTCTTGATTCATTTTAAGATAAAATGTTTTGAGCACCCTTGGGAGGGGGTAAGCAAGTCCCATCAAACAAATATAGTAAAATATTCCTTGGGGGGAGTGGGATTCACCTATCAGTTTATATAAGGCTTGGCTTATTAGCATACGAGTCTATAGGTAACAAGCAAACATGCAAACAGAAATTATTTACATACATAGATGAGGAAAAAATTGACTATATATATATATATATATATATATATAAATATATATTACACACACACACACACACACAAGGTGTGTCAAAAAAGTATTGAGATTGAAGCTGTATTTACCAAGATAGGAATGAGCAATAAATGTAACATTAATTTTTTTTAAGAATACAAGGTGTGTCAAAAAGTATAGATTTTAAAGCTGTATTTACAAAGATAGAAATGAAGAATGAATGGAACGTTAATTTTTTGGAATACAAGGTGTGTCAAAAAGTATAGATTTTAAAGCTGTATTTACAAAGATAGAAATGAAGAATGAATGCAATATTAATTCTCAGAATACAAGGTGTGTCAAAAAATACAAAAATCTTTTGATTTTTGACATTTTGTCTGATTAAGAATTTAGATGATCAAAAAAAGAATGTTTCAGCACAAATTATTATTCAGTTGCAAATAGGACTGGAATAAGCTTTATTCTTTAACTTAGAGCATTTAGTACACTTTTGATGATATGCTATTTCACTTGGTTTCAGTTACATGCACATATGAATAATAAGAATATTAATAATACTAGCAATTAATAAATGCCCCACCCCACCCATTGTAAAAGTTTTGAGTTGTAATGTAATAAAGTATTATATTAAATTAGAAAGACTAAATAAACCAAATAAGAATGCATTAATTTATTTCTATATAAAATTATATATAGGATTGCTTTTAATATGTTTGAAAAATAAAAAACAATATTAGAGATCAATAACACCAAGTAATTATTTATTAAATTTGTTTAAAACCAGTTTAAAACCAGTATTTCCAATTATTGGCACCTATACTATGTAAACCTTTATTTCTACTAGTGATATATATCATGCATTGCAAGATTTTAAAAATATTAATAATATGGGCTATTAAATTATGATTATTTAATAACCATTGTGAATATACACTAATAACTAAGGAATTGTGACATCAGTGTTGATATAGTTTTGGTTAGACAGACTCACATAATATCCATTATAATAAGATATAGATGAGAGAGAGAGAGAGAGAGAGAGAGAGAGGTGGGAATGGTTTCTATATAATAACTGTTACAAATATACTGTAATAACTAGGGGAATTGTGACATCAGTGTTGATATAGTTTTGGTTAGACAGACTCACATAATATCCATCATAATAAGATATAGATGAGAGAGAGAGAGAGAGGTGGAATGGTTTCTATATAATAACTGTTACAAATATACTGTAAATAACTAAGGAATTGTGACATCAGTGTTGATATAGTTTTGGTTAGACAGACTCACATAATATCCATCATAATAAGATAGATGAGAGAGAGAGAGAGAGGTGGGAATGGTTTCTATATAATAACTGTTACAAATATACTGTAAATAACTAAGGGAATTGTGACATCAGTGTTGATATAGTTTTGGTTAGACAGACTCACATAATATCCATTATAATAAGATGAGAGAGAGAGAGAGAGAGAAGTGGGAATGGTTTCTAGGAATGGTTTCTGACTTTAAACTGAAAGCTACTTCCTGTATCAATAATCACCCTGACCATGGAGAGTAAAGATTCTACTAACTTCCACAATCAACGTTGTGCTCCGTTCTTTTACAGGAAGTTACACTTATCACCACTGCCACTCAAGTCTTGATGCCGCTGCCGCTGCTGCTGCTGCCACTGCTCAGATTGCCATGGTTGCAGCTGCTGTCTCTTCATTCATTTACAATGATGCAGTTGTTATGAAGGCTTTTCTCTCTCTCTCTCTCTCTCTCTGCGTGTTTGTCCTTGGTAGCCATGGCATCAACAAATGTGATGACTGGCAGTGAAAAGCAGGAGTTCTCATTCATTCATTCATTCATTTGACAACTCATTCACTGCTAGCCTCTTTCAGTCTTTCATTCACCTGTTTTTGCTCACTCACTTCTTCACTCGACTATTTACTTTGTTGGCCATTTGTTTTTTGTTTTTTTTTTCATTTTGTCATTATTTTCTTTCTTTTTGCCATTTATTTATTTATCTAATTAATCAAAAGTACTTTATTTCTTTTCTAAAAGGTACTTTTTCACCATCTGTCATACAAAGTGTGTCAAAAAAGTATCGAGATGTTTTGTACTTTTTGACACACCTTGTATTATGAAAAAAAAAGATGTTCCACTCATTCTTCATTTCTATCTTGATAAATACAGCTTTAAACTTGGTACTTTTTTGACACACCTTGTATTCTGAAAAAACAAGAATGGAACGTTATTATTTTTCAGAATACAACGTGTGTCAAAAAGTACAAAAAATCTTGATACTTTGTTTTACATACCTTGTGTGTATATATATATATATAATATATATATATATATATATATATATATATGGGTAGCATTTTTCTTAAATTCATACACTATTTAAGTTTGGTTTGTTTTGTTTTGTGGCATATCAACCTCAGTGGGTCATTTTATGCCGATAAAGTTTTGAAATAAATCAATTCTTAATGGATAATGCAATTTTGTTTATCAACTCATGTTTTCTATTTAACCCATAGATGGGACCCTAACAGGTACTACCACTTCGGGGTCAGAGTGGACCA
The DNA here is from genome assembly GCA_023376005.1 of Doryteuthis pealeii. Taxonomy (NCBI): domain Eukaryota; kingdom Metazoa; phylum Mollusca; class Cephalopoda; order Myopsida; family Loliginidae; genus Doryteuthis; species Doryteuthis pealeii. Next base: position 9,755,796 of record CM042157.1, read on the forward strand.
AGGAGCAATGGTGATGAAGGGTGCTCCACATTTCCCAAACCTCCAAAACTGGAACCTCACCATCAGATAGAGTTTAACGTTATTCCCAGGACATGTAGACCCTCAGTCACCGCCTTCTAGCACCCATATTATAAAAAGGGGTTGGGGCTTGCCATAAGGGCAATAGGGTTGGGTAAATCATATTGTAGCTAGGGCTTGACGTGACCAGCCAACATACACTATTAAACGAGACGGACATTTCATGTATCATTTTTTTCTGTATCATTTCAAGTTTTTGGGACAATTTCTTAATATCATATTTTTTGGAAAATCCTTGTATATTCATCACTTTTTGTTTTCTTTTTCTTTATGTTGGATCATAATTCACTATTTTCATTCTCTATTTCATTCAATCACTTTTTCATTCCTTTCTTCTTCTTTTATTCCTTCTGTGTCACGCTTCTTACATACTTATTCATTCAGTCTTACACCTTCATTTTTTCCCCATGCGTTCATTTAATCCTTGTCTTATTACATTCAGTCCACTATCCACAATAGACAAGCTATATCTTCATCAATATATGAAGATGTGGAGCCACATGGTGTAATGGTCATCCTTATAAGAAATGGACTTAAAATCCTGGATGAGGCTGTTTGTATTTTACATAGTGTTAATACTCTCTAACCCTGCAAACAAAAATCTGATCATCATAGTAAAAGAGTCTTTCATTCTCAGTCATCTGCAAGTTTAACTAAGAATCATTTTTTTGTCTTTGTGTTTGAGTGTTACAGGTAGATAAGTATGGTTAAGATCTGAATTAAGCAATTATATTCCTACTAGCAGGATCTGCGGATATACCACAGAATGATAATTTAATTATTACATTAATAGTTCTCACCTCATGCCTTCATTCATTCATTTTCTTCCTTCCTTTTTCCTACAGTCATTTTCTCATTAATTCAGAGTAGACACTATAATATAATTCCTTAAGAGAGTAGTTGGATTCATACCTTTCCAAGGGTATTAGCGCTATGTGAACTGTAGCTTCATTCAGGGATTTGAACTCGAGTCAATAAGTTCATTTCCTATGACTCTAACCATTCAGAGATCATGCGCCTCCAACTATATAGAAAAATTTAAAGACCTGATAAAATATATTTATATATATATATATATATATATAAATAATACCAAAATATATAAAAAAACAAGTTATTATCTGAAAATTACTGAATGAAATGAACACAGAAATGTACACTATGCTTTGAAGATATTAAGAACGTGAAACAGAAACTTTTATCAAAATGACTTAATTCACCATTAAATGATCCAAAAAGAGTTGATATGCCATAAAACCAACCAAATTATTAATTTAGTCTCCTGCCTACTCATTTATTTTTTCATTCATTCGCTCCAAATGCCTTCCCCCTCCTTCATTCCCTTTTTCATTCATCCAGTTCTATAATGCCTTACTTCTTCATTCTCCTCCTTCCCTCCTTCATTCACAGTGTAATTCATTCAGTTCCTCCTTTTCTCATTCTACCACTTCCCGTCCTTCATTTAGTCTTAAACCACATCACTTCTTCATTTTTCACCTTTGCCCCTCTTTCATTCACTTTTATCGCTCCTTATTTCTCCATCTCCTCTTTCCCTTCCTTCACTGTGTAATTCATTCAGTTCTTCCTTTTCTCACTTCTTTCTTCTACCACTTCCCCTCCTTCTTCTACCACTTCCCCTCCTTCATTCAGTTCCTCCTCTTCTCACTTCTTCATTCAGTTTCTCATAATTTATTCATTTACTTATGATCACTATTGTATTTTTTTTTTCATCTGCTGCAAAACTTATTCCTTTTCTTTTTTCATTTCTTTCTTTAAACTTTATTTGTTTCACCATTTGTTTAACTCTGGTTTTTGTTTAACTGATTCATTTACTTTTATTCTGTGGAAATCTTGCTTCATCTTTAGTTTTGTCTTCATTTACTTTTACTTACTACCTCAGTTTACATGTCTGCATATTAATCCTCTTTACCCATAATTCCTCACTCCATTCATTTTTTTATTTTTTATATGCTAGTTTTTCCTTCCCAAAATTTATTTGATTTCTTCATTTATTTTCTAATTTTCTCATTTGTTCATCATTTACTTTTCTTGCTCCTCTAATTTCTTTCTTCCTTTTTTTCTTTCCTAATCCACTTTCATTTTGTTTTCTTCTTCTTTGTTCTTTCTTCATTTTTTTCTTCTTGTCAGACATCACTTTCTTCATTAAATCTTTCTTTTTCTTTTTTTTCTTTCCTAATCCACTTTCATTTTTTTTCTTCTTCTTTGTTCTTTCTTCATTTTTTTTCCCTTCTCAACATCATTTTTCATTAAATCTTTCTTTTCTTTTTTTCTTTCCTAATCCACTTCATTTTTTTTTCTTCTTCTGTTCTCTTCATTTTTTTTCTCTTCTTCAGACATCACTTTCTTCATTAAATCTTTCTTTTGTCTTTGTTTTTCTTCCGCCATGCCTAACCATTCTATCATATTTTCTTATCCGCTCACTGACTATGGATCCATTTGTTTTGTTTCATTTCTTCTTTCATCTCACCTAGTGTATCCACTACTTTCTATTCCTACATCTTGTTTGCGTTGCCTCTGCTTGTAGTTGTTTGCCCATTCATGCACTGAGATAAGGAGACAGACGCTGGCAATTGATATTTTCAGAGGTGGAACTTGTTACTTGACCACATCTCTCTCTCTCTCTCTCTCTCTCTCTCTAATCTTCTCTCTCTCTTTTTTGTGTGTGTGTGTGTGTAGATAAAGAAATGCCAATTCAAAAACTATCGTCAGATCATATGTGACACATGGTTAACTCACTTGTTAAGTGTGTTTGCGGATGCATCGATAGAGAGGTAGATAAACATATTCTTAGATAGAAAGAATAATGTTTATTGTTTTTTACAAATGATGTGACGCTAAAAAGCTGTCAGTATTCATGTCGAAACTAGGAAGATACAGGAAGGAAAAACATAACAGCTGTCAATTAGATAATAATTCAGAGTATGAGGCCCTACACTTATATAGTATATATATATATATATAATGTATATTTGATGAGTCATTTGAGAGCACATGAGAGGAAAGGTTCTGGTGGTGGGGTTATAAGATTGTGAGGAACGGCAGTGATCTGTAAAGACCATGCTAATGCTATGTATAATATATATATATATATATAATATATATAATATATATATATGTATTGTATAAATATGTAACATATATGTATGTAGTATGCCATATATATATATATTGTATGTATATATGTATACATATATGTATTATTATGTATACTTATATGTATGTTACATATATGTATGTATGAATGTATACATATATGTATGTTATACATAATTATATATATGTATGGATATATATGTATGCATATATATATATATGTATTGTATATATATATATGTATGCTATATATATTATGTTTTGTATATATAATGTATAGTATATATTGTGTGTATATGTATTTGTATATATAATGTAGTATATATATATTATGTATATGTATATATATTATATGTATTGTATAATAAATTTTCCAGTATAAATGTTTTATTACAAGTATAACTATTTGCTTGTGTAAATTCAAAAATTTGCATATACACATAATTAATTTGAGATATTTTTATTAATGTATAATTTTTATACCTAACATGTTTGTCTATATATTTATGTCTACGAGGTCAGCTAGAAAGTTAATAGGGCTGACCAAGATACTTTCATGGAATTTGACGCAGTGATGTGCATTTTTCAACATATTCCCCTTGCTGTCCATACACCTTTTCTTTTTGTTTGCAGTGCTTGGATACTTTTGCTCCAAAATGTTCATTCAACAAGCAGATATGGGTCATTTAATGCCAGAAAAGGTTTATTTGGATTTCATCTTTAAGTAGTGGTTCTATGGAGGTTTTGAGTTTTGTTTTAACGGCATATCAACCTCTGTGGGTCATTTAATGCCAGAAAAGGTTATTTTGGATTCAGTCTTTAAATAGTAGGTTCTAGGAGGTTGAGTTTTGTTTTAACGGCATATCAACCTCTGTGGGTCATTTAATGCCAGAAAAGGTTATTTTGGATTTCAGTCTTAAAGTAGTGGTTCTATGGAGGTTTGAGTTGTTTTAACGGCATATCAACCTCTGTGGGTCATTTAATGCCAGAAAAGGTTATTTTGGATTTCAGTCTTTAAAGTAGTGTTCTATGGAGTATGTTTGAGTTTTGTTTAACGGCATATCAACCTCTGTGGGTCATTTATGCCAGAAAAGTTATTTTGGATTTCAGTCTTTAAGTAGTGGTTTATTGGAGGTTTTATCTTGTTGAAAAGTTGTTATGTTTTTTACATCTGTTGAAAAGGTTGCTTCTTTTTTTTTTTTTAGAAAATTTAAAACATCTTCCGGGTGTATTCCTAGAGAGGTCCTCAGGTTTCTTGTTTTGATAGTATTTTGGTGTGAGTGTGTTTGAGGCTGTTACAAATTTAGGCGAGGATATGTTTGATTGTAAGTTGTACTTTGCAAATGGGCTCACAAGGGCGTCCTCCCTTTTTAAAAGGTGAAAATGGGTGATGTGGTTGCCCAATATGCAATCTGGCGGTAATTAGCTTAGCTCCTATGCAGCAGGCATCGGGATGATCAGTCTGCTGGCGACTAAAACTGTGTACATACCATACATACCAAAAGATATAGTATGTATGTAGTTTAATAAGGACTTCTTTCCAGAACTTCCATATTGTAAGTAGTCTGCATTCAGCATTTGTCAATAAGAATAATAATTCCTCAATTCACCCAGACATAATCTAATCTGGCTTTAGCGGCATTGATTTTTCTTTTTCTTTTTCTTTTGCCTTTGTGAAAATTTAATTGGAAAAGTCTCCAGAGTTAGAAAACAATTCCTTCATTTCATAAGAAGGAAAGCTTAGCAATATTTGTTTTCTGTGAAATGTCAGAAAATTTAAAAAAAGAACATTTTTTATTGCATATGTATTCATTAGCTTAAATCTGCCCTATCTGGCGACATTTAAGCTAGCTATTCCCAAATTGATTTCAGGAGTTATAAGAATTGTATTATCAGTTTAAATAAGGAAGTGAATCTGCACTATATAGACGAAGAATTTGAAAAAAAACACATATATGTTTATCTTAATTAATGTTGTTTTTATTGGTGATTATTGCAATATTTTCAATCTGTATAAGAATCATCATCAGCCTATCTTGTGTCGAAATGAAGAAACAGTTTTTTTGAAAAAGTAGACAGTTGTAAGGGAATAACCATAAAAAAAATTAGCTTAAAGGAAAAACCACATGGATAATGTTTAGAGCCTGTGAGATAACGGACATTAAGAATTGTTCACTATTGCAAAAAATTTGGTTGCAAAAAATCCTGTAAAAACATTGCTTAAAAAACAATTGCAGTAATTGAAACCTGGGGAATCAAATTTCAGGATTGTGAGCCGAATTGGCCAGAATGTTCTTTAATTAGCTCTGCTAATTAGCTGATTTTCAAAATGGTATTTATGATATGTTGGGCTATGTATTCTAGGAAGTAAGTTGAAAAAACTGTGAACACACTGAATCATTTGCATTTTATCATTAGATATTGTTGCGCCTCACCTCTGGCAACCAACAAGAAGATATATATGTGTAAGAAGGGAAATATATAATATTATATATATATATATATACTATATATATATATAATATGCGTGTATGTAAGTACAGGTAGGACGCAGTGGTAAATATATTATTATGTATTATAATAATATATATATATGGTAAATATATATATTAATATATATATATTAATATAGTGGTAAATTATATTATATATATATATATATATTTATATACAGTGGTAAATATTATATATATATAATTATTTAATATATAGTGGTAATTATATATATATTTAATATACAGTGGTTATATATATTGTATATATATATTTAAATACTATATATATATATAATATAATATATTTACAGTAATACTATATATTTATATATTAAACTATATATATAATATATAAGTTACAGGTGGACGCAGTGGTTAAATATATTATATATATATAATATATATATATATATATATATATATGCGTGGTATTTGTATGTTAACATATGGACGTTGTGTGTAAACTTTTGGATCATAAGGTGTATTCAAATATTGCTGCAAATCTCTTTCTTTATGTATACATAATTATCAACCCAACCGGGTCTGTGAGTGTGTTTTTATCACAAATCTCACTCTCTCTCTCTCTCTCTCTTTCATCATTCTCTCTCTCTATCCCTTATCACTCTCATCGCTCTCTCTCTCATTCTCTTAATTCTCTCATCTTTTCTCTCTCTCTCTTCTCTCTCTCTCTCTTTCTCTCTTCTCCTCTCTCTCTCTCTCTCTCTCTCTCTCTCTTTGCACCTGTCTCTCTCTTTCTCTGTATATACCTCCCTCTATCTGTCCGTCTGTTTATTCTACGTTTGTATCACTCAGTGTGTAGGTTAACTATCCATTGATTGATAAATGATATATAATAATGATAAAATAAAAATATCAATGATAATGATAATGATAAATAATAATAAATAATAATATATAATAAATAATATAATATATATATATTTTATATATATATATATATTATTGTATATACCATATTGTTCTGGTATTTCGACTTGATTATTGAAAGTGGAGATCTCTCTCTCTCTTCTCTCTCTCATCTCTCTCTCTCGTATTATATTAATATATATATATATATTATACATATAATATGTTGAATAATAAATGAAAAAAAATGGTGTATCGATAACAATTTACTTCAAATTTTTTACTATATATATTATAATATTATATATATATATATATATATCTCTTCTCTTTCTTCTTCTTTTCTATAAAAATTTCCCTTCTTCTTCTATAACTTTTCCCCTTCCTCTTCATCTTTTCTATTTTTCAACTTCTTCTTTTTACACCATTTCTTTCTCTTCTTCTTCTTCTTCTTCTTCTTCTTCTTCTTTTCTTCTTCTTCTTCTTCTTCTTCTTCTTCTTTATTTTCTTCTTCTTCTTTATTTTCTTCTTCTGCATTTTCTTTTTCATTCTTTCTTTTTCCTCCTCCTCCTTCTCCTCCTTCTTCTTCTTTTTCTTCTTCATTTTCTTCTTCTTCCTCCCCCTTCTCCCCTTCTTCTTTATTTTCTTCTTTCTTCTTTATTTTCTTCTTCTTCTTTCTTCATTTTTCTTTTCTTCTTTTTCCTCCTGCTCCTTCTCCGTCCTCCTCTTCTTCTTTTTCTTTTCTTCTTCATTTTCTCCTATCTTCCTCCCCTCTCCCTATCATCTTAACATCTCTTCTTTTTTTTTTTTCTTCTGTCTTCTTTCTTCTATCTTCTTCTTCTTTATTTTCTTCTCTTTTTCTTCTCTCCTCCTCCTTCTCCTCATTTCTTTTTCTTTTCTTCTTTTCATTTTTTCTCTTCCCTTCCCTTCCTCCCATCTTCTTCTTCTTCTTCTTCTTTCTTCTTCTTCTTCATTCTTCTCACGTTAGCTCGCATTCATAATCATAGTTCCGCCATTTCAAAGTTTGTCGATATAAAAATCCAATTGCAAGGATTGTATCGATTGTTTTTGTTTTTAACACTTAGAAAAAAACTGAGCATTCCATCCTGAGGTATTTTTTATAATACCGTACCGACTATTAAATAAGCTGGCCAGGTTTATTGCCATATAAAAACACTCCCACACTTAAACATGTTCATAGAATATTAACAAAAGATGGCTTGTTTGTATAAGGTCTTCATTATACTGAGCCATCTTTTTTGTCCTCCGGAGTTATGAGTAACACCGCTTTAACACACTCGCTGATTGTTTTCCACTATGGCAGTCATTATACTTTCTTCCCCTTGACGTCTCTCTCTCTCCTTTCTCGCTCTCTTCTCTCTCCTTCTTCTCTCTGTGTAGTATACTCCCTCTATCTGTCCGTGCTACCCGCCCTTGGTTTTATCTACTGTTTCGCTCTGCTTCCCTTTTTTCTACTCCTCATCTCTCTCTCGTCTCTCTCTCTCTCTTCATCTCCTCTCTCTTGATCTCTCTCTGTGC
>CM042157.1:9763988-9868988 GCA_023376005.1 Doryteuthis pealeii
TTAGTTCTTTTAAAAAACCATCTATCACATTGTACTGATTGAGATATAAATAAAGTTATCGCTGTGCCTCAGATTTTTTGAATGCTAAGTTTTGGGAAAAAAAAAAAAAAAAGTATGTTTACTCAAGCCTACGAGGCCAGTGTACACCTGGCAAAATTTACATGTATGTTTATAGTTAGCCTTTGTATTAGCTTGATGTTTATCGTTGGTGAGCATGTAAAAGTATAATTATTCAACAAATAAAGCGATGAAACAAGCCCGAGGCAGTCTTGAAAAAATCCAAAAAATGATAATAAAAAAAAAAAACAACACTCATTACCAAGCGCTCATTCTAAAGCTTATAAACAAACGGAAAATTGAAGTTTAAAAAAAATTAAAATTAAAGATTAAAATGGTCACAGCTATAGTGATGATGATGTAGTAATATCTTGTGAAATTTGAAATTATATATATATATATATATATAATATATTACACACACAAGGTATGTCATAAAAGTGATTGAGATTGAAGTGTATTTACAGCAAGATAGAAATTAAAAAATAATGGAAATGTTAACTTTTTAAGAATACAAGGCGTGTGCTTCAAAAAGTACAAATTACAAAATGGCTTGATAGTTTTTGACGTATCACCTTCTAATATATATATATATAAAGTATATTTAATATTATAAAGTCAGTTTGATACTTTTGACAAAATATGTTGGTGATGAAACACAGTTTTGCAAGTGCAATTACCCCTCTTCCATAACCACCAGGACATAGCACTGTACCATTTTTGTCTTTTCGCTAAATTCAAGATTCACGTTTTCTTCATTTTAATTTTAAATAGTATTGTGAGTCCAGTTTCATAAAGTCTGGAATTAAAGTGCTGAGACCATATAGAATGAGGTCAGTTTGTAAAAGCCTGGCATTTAATGATAACTTAACAAAAAGACACAAACTTTATTGAAAATGTTTTATTAAATGATTAAGAGTGGCTAACCAGCTCACCTGGGTAAGGCGATGCAGACTAAAATCGTATGTATTGAATTGGAGTATTTTAATTACAAAATTGGGGGCGTAATGCTCGACATTTTAAGTAGAATTTCATGCCATTTCGTTATATTTTAATTTTCAATTATCTTGTATATAGATGTCAATCTCCGTAAATTTTTACACAAATCAAGAATGTGATATTGATGTGTATATATATTTACTTTGTTGTTAATTGCTTTTATTTAGTAGTTTTCATCCGGTATACATACACCACTAACTTCCCTTATGTCGCTTAAGGCCAATAAAAATAAACACATTGTAGTTGTTTACTTAACTCATTACTGTGTGTAGCAAGTCAATAAAAAGTTGAATATAATAAGATGCAAAACAAGACGAAGATGGGGAATGCAACTTAGTGTAATAGGTTAAGGAGAACCCCTTTTTTTTTTGGGCTGGTTTTTTTCCACAGCTTTACAGTCGAGTTTGAGTCACAGCACGGAGCAGTCTCCCATGTCTATAACCTTGCTGATGAGACCTAATAGGGTTGAAATGTACATTCAGGATTGGACTTTGTCTTGATTTGTTAGCCTTACATTTGAACATATATTACCCACTAAATTCATAATTATTAACTAATTGAATTTTCAAAATTTGGTATATATATATATTATATATTAATATATATATATATATTCTTAGTCATCTATTATATATTATATTATATATATATATATATATTTATAATATATATAGATATGACAAGATATAGATTTGACTGATAAAATAATTATTCAACATATTAGGTATCTGCTGGAATAAGTGTGTTGACAGCAATAGACTATTTTTAAAAAAATTTGTTCATTGGTTATTCATTTCTTTTTTGCAAATACATCTTCAGTCTGATACTTTTAGAACAATATTTTGTATGTCATGTTATGTGAAATAAAAGGCTAACAAAATACTTAATGTTCCATTTTTTTTTATCTGTGTATGTTCATTGGTATCAAAATAAACCCTGTGAAAATTGGCAATATATTCTTTACAATTATCAATGAGCTTAGTTTCTTACAGATTTACTTTGTTCATCCCTAATTGGATACCTCTGTGATCCCTGAGCATAAATCCCAGACGACACCTTAACAACATCTAATTCTCAAAACCTACACCTTAGCTGGCATTATGGCAAGAATATCGATTTGAATGCTAAAACATATCGGATGGAAAGCAATATTTCTCTCGAAACTGTGGTAGAAAAAACACAATATGAAATGCATTTCAAAGTAAAATTCTCTTAATCCACATACAATTTCAAAGAAGCAGTATAGTTTAAAAAAAGAAGGGCTCACAACAGCTATTGCATAATGTTTTTGCTCTTAGGCCTAGAATCAGAGTGTAGTATCGTTCCTGTTGTCAATTGTACTATGTCTTTAAATCTAGTTATATATTTCACTGACATCGGAAATATTCCTTATTATAAATTTTTACAGACGCTGCCCTGTTCAATAACAATAAAGACAAAAGATTCATTGACCAGGAACAGACAGTCATATTGATAAAGTATCTAACGAATCCAAAAATGTATGATAAAAAATAATTAAAAAAAAAAAAGTGAATCCAATACTGCCACAACATCGAGTTATTCATTTATTTTTTAGATGCTTGTTAAATAACGCCCAACTGTAAAAATAAACATAAAATATATATACATATATATATATATATATAATATAATAGTATAATATATATATAAATAAAATCTCCACAGACACGTGTTTGGCGTTTCACGACTCTTCAGTGTGCAGACACAAACAGCTATCCTTGGCTAGGGTCAAACTCAGACTAGTGCTTTACTGCTATGTTCTATATCCCCTCAGTATCTGACAACTGTAGCGATGAATGGTTTGAATTTTAACAATTAGAATACATCAGGTTTGTTATGTATTTTACGCTCACTGAGAGATCAAATTTCTGAGGAAATGATCATTTGTTTATGTGTTGGTGTAATTTAGCAACTAATTTTCGCAGACCATTGGCTTGTCCCACCCCCACTTTTTTCTGGGGGAACCTTTTGTTTTTGCCCCCCACAATCTAAGCTAGCTTAAAAAGTACTATTATATATATATATATATAAATATAAATATATTAATGAAAACAGATTTTAAAAGTAAAAATCTTTTCTTCAATTTCTTTCTTCACACACTCCCTATCCTTCACATAGTCCCGTTTCTCTCAATAGCAATGTTTACCTTTGAATAAACATGTATTCCCTACCCTTAAAATTCTGTTGACTTTTTCTGAGCCACTCTTCACTAGAGATTACCATTCCTCGTCACTGGACGAAATGCTTGCCTCTCAAACCCTCTTCATGGGGCTTTAAGGAAGAGGGCAATCGTTGCATTGAGAGAAATGGTGACTATGTGGAGGAGTATGATGTGATCCACAGAGGACCAGCTTCATTTTGAACGTATGATACATGTTCCTGTGTTGGTAATTATACCTGTCGCTACACAAAAGCATTACTTTTAGACACCTATGTGGAGGAGTAGGGATGTGATCACAGGACCAGTTCATCTTTGGATGTATGATACATTTCCTTGGTTGTAATATATTCTTCTAACAAAAGAGTATTTATACTTTTGACAACCTCCGTATATACTCATAGATGGAAGGAATAATTATGGATTCATACCTTTCCACAAGAATTACATCCATAGGAAATGCAAACAGCCTTTGTTCACATTTGACAAGGTAACCGAGATCCACTTCTATTGACGACAAATAATATAACACCCAAAGTAGGAAGCGCGTGGTTTTTTACATGTAAGTCATGGATAATGAGTTGTCACCCGAGGTTCAAACCCTGCTAGTACATGGACGTTCTGAGGTAATGCGCATTTTCATTTAGCGCTGAATATCCTTGGGAAATAAGTCGATGAATCCTTACTCTCCCTCCAGCTATGGTAAATAGTAGGCAGACTGGGCTCTTAGACCTTTCGTTAGGCACCAGTCTTCAGCGAGAAGGAAAACTCGTAATTCAAGCCTTGCTGATAACTCCGCTTAAGAAATTACCTTTGTGTCACAGTCCTGCTCGTGAGGGTTGGTAAAGTATATATATTATACACCACAAGGCACTCCTCTCTCTTAACAATCCAACTAATTAATCAGTCAAATTATTATCTTTTGGTTGTTTGCTTTTCTTTTTCTTCGATAATATTTCACTTGGTTAATAAAAATACTGTTAAATACTGCTGTAATACCCAGGAATAACATCAATTTAGAAGAAAGAGAAATGGGTGTCCCCCAAATCCTGTATTAAGACTGCTTCTTGAAACACCAGGAGAGCCACTTCTATTAATAGACATATAATACGCAATGTCATCAATGTGTTCCTTGCTGTGACTGAGAATTAATACAAATTTTAGGCTTAAGCCCAACCACTATCAATGGAGACTGAAGATGACAAAACCATCAGAGTGGCAAGTACACATTCTTCTGCCATCTCTTAATACAACATTTCAATTAATGCTATTTCAGTTTTCGTAAATGCCAACTCTCTACAGACCTGACTCCGATCTTGTAATCCAATATCCTTAATGCACGCAGAGCAACTTATCATGGCCTTTTATATTCTACAACGAGTATCTTTATCCTTTATTTATTCTTTCTACAGTACATTTCAACAGTTGTAACCTCACATGTTACGTTGGTTTTAAACTAATGTAGATAATAATAAACAATAAAAAAAATACCCCCCACACCAAAAAAAACACCAATCGAAATTAAGTGATCATCCACATTCGTTTAACAACACCAACATAATTTTCTTTGTTTCTTTGTTTTATATGACATTGTTAATATTTTTGAATGTGTGAAATAAACCAGGAGAATTTTGTGTAAAATTCTCTTCTCTCTGTTATTATCCACAGACTTTACTCAAAACTATCTGGCATTATGTCTTTTAATAAAAGTTCAGAGCATGGTATATAGAATTTGGAACCCCTTCTCATTTCCCTATTTTTTCATTTTTTAAATATTGAAATCCTATTAATAATGGAGATTACGGTCTCTATTTGTCTGTAACTGCACACATATGTCACTGCTTGTGTACTCTACCCAGATCGTCATAATAAAGAATAAATACACTCAATTTGAGCCTGCAATGTCTAGGATCCTTCATGTTTATTAAAAGATAGTCTTAATACCATAAGTGCCGGTGTAATACATTTATGTTATTGTTTATTTTGAATATATATATATATTATCATAGATGTATATATATATATAATCATAGTGTCAAAACTTAGTTCCCATTTCAAATGTTTTATTTTTTTACTTTAATAATTTCGCATGATTTTAATTTACTTTGGTACAAACTCTCTGATATTAACTATTTTAACTCCAATCCTTCAGCCAATATCATTCAAAAATTAGCTTTTTACACGCGGAGTGCTTGTGTCTTTTTTCCCCCTTCTTTTGCTACTATATATGAAAAAAAAAACCGCAATACTATACAACATAAAAGTATGTGACAGCTTCCACTTAGTGTAGATGGTTACCTCTCCAGAAAAGGATTTCTATGAAGAGAGCTCAACTCCCCAGCTTGTGTTCTCTACCTGCATTTCGGATGCAGCAAAACATCTCAGGTGCTTTGGCATTGCCCCCTCTAGCTTGGAAAATGGCTCCAGGAGCCCCCTCAGGGCGACAGCTCTCTGTACGAGGATTGATCATTCTGAAGTCTCCCATAGTGCACCTCTATGAAAGCTAGAGGTCCGAAGAAAGCAGCGGCAACAACAGCAGCACTATCAATATTTTCAGGGACACCATCACACTGGAACTGTGGTCGAAAATGTTTTTCTGATCTTGAGATTACAATCACGGAGCACTATAATCTTCAGGGCGCACAAAAAACTATCATTATCAGCTTCTGAGACTTGAAATGCCAATAATAATGTTACTGTAGAAATTTGATGTTGATCAAGTTCAACTCGCGGATGAAAACCATTCTACATTTCATTCACCATTAATGCCATTGAAAAAGGCATTGACCTTCACTTTTCAATAGATATGAGTAATAATAGAACAAACTGGATTAGACAACCAGAAAACGTTTGAACTCAAACCAGCTTTACTCTATTTGAAACATTGACCTGTGCCAGTAGTGAAGGAGCAAATCTAATGCATAAAGCCAAAATGTCAGCTGATTTCACATTTTTTCACTTTACTCCTAGAAGTACAATAGCCCAAACAATCATCCCATTTGAAATCAGCTTATTACGCATAGCTAATTAAAACATTCTGGCCAAATTCGGACTCACAATCCTGAAATTATGGCATTCCCCAGTTTCAATTACTGCAATTGTTTTTAGCAATGTTTTTACAGGATTTTTTGCAACAAAATTTTTTGCATAGAGGAACAATCTGAATGTCCGTATCTCAACACCTCTAAACACTCTATCCATGTTTAGTTTCTTTAAAGTCTTTTTATGAGTTATTTCCCTTACAACTGGTCATATTATTCAAAAAAACTGTTTTTCTCATTTACACAACAGATGTGCTTGTATGATCTTTTATACAGAATGAAACTATTGACAATATAGCCATTAAAAACAACTTCAATTAATAAACATATATGTGTTTTTTTTCAATATTTCTCCTGAATATAAGTGTCAGGATTCCATTCCTTATCTTAACTAGATTAATAACAATTCTTATAAACTCTGAAATCAATTTGGGAAATAGCTAGCTTAAATGTCGCCAGATAGGGCAGATTTTAAGCTATGAATACATATGGCATAAAAAGTTCTTTTTTTAAAATTTTATGACATTTCACAGAACAATATTGCTAAGCTTTCCCTTCTTATGAAATGAAGGAATTGTTTTTCTAACTCTGGAGACTTTTCCATTAAAATTTTCACCAAGCAAAAGAAAACAGAAAAAAAATCAATGCCCTAAAAGCCATTAGATTATGTCTGGCGTGAATATGAGGAAATTATTATTCTTTTGACAAATGCTGAAGGCGACTACTTACAATATGGAAGTTCTGGAAAGAAGTCTTATCAAACATACATACATACATATATCTTTTGGTATATGTATGTACACAGTTTAGTCGCCAGCAGACCGATCATGATGCCTGCTGCATAGGAGCTAAGCTAAAACCCGCCCAGATTGCATATTGGGCACACCCACATCACCCATTCTCACCTTTTAAAAAGGAGATGCCCTAGTGTGCCCAGTTGTGCCCAAAATACCAACTTACAACCAAACATATCCTTCTAAATTGTAACAGCCTCAAACACACCCACACCAAATACTATCAAACAAGAAACCTGAGGGACCTCTCTAGGAATACAAACCCTGAAGATGTTTTAAATTTCTAAAAAAAAAAAAGAAGCAATCTTTTCAACAGATGTAACAAAACTAACAACCTTTTCAACAAGAAATAACCTCCTAGAACACTACTTTAAAGACTGAAATCCAAAATAACCTTTTCTTGCATTAAATGACCCACAGAGGTGATATGCCGTTAAAAACAAACTCAAACCTCCATAGAACCACTACTTTAAAGACTGAAATCCAAAAAACTTTTTGGCATTAAATGACCCACAGAGGTTGATATGCCGTTAAAACAAAACTCAAACCTCCATAGAACCACTACTTTAAAGACTGAAATCCAAAATAACTTTTTCTGGCATTAAATGACCCACAGAGGTTGATATGCCGTTAAAACAAAACTCAAACCTCCATAGAACACTACTTAAAGACTGAAATACAAAATAACCTTTTCTGCAGTAAATGACCCACAGAGGTTGATATGCCGTTAAAACAAACTCAAACCTCCATAGAACCACTACTTTAAAGACTGAAATCCAAAATAATCTTTTCTGGCATTAAATGACCCATATCTGCTGTTGATGACATTTTTTGAGCAAAAGGATCAGAGCACTGTAACACCAAAAGAAAAGGTGTATGGACGGCAAGGGGGAATATGTTGAAAAATGCACATCACGCGGTCAAATTCCATGAAAGTATCTTGGTCAGCCTATTAACTTTCTAGCTGACCCTCGTAACATAAATATATAGACAAACATGTATTAGGTATAAAAAATTATACATTAAAAAAATATCTCAAATTAATTATGTGTATATGCAAATTTGTTTGAATTTACACAAGCAAATAGTTATACTTGTAATAACATTTATACTGGAAAATTTATTATACATATACAATATATATATATATACATATATATATATACATACATTTAATACAATACATTACACACATTATATAATATTATATTATTACAATACATATATATATATGCATACATATATATATATACAAATTATATATATATATGCATATATATATATGATACATATATATATATGATTATACATATATGTATACATGCATACATACATATATTGTATACATACATATATGTATACATGCATAATACATATATGTATACATATTAATACATATATATTTATATGCATACATACATACATATATGTATACATATTTATACATATACATATATGCATGCATGCATATATATATATTATATATATATATATATAATATTATCATAGCATTAGCATGGTCTTTACAGATCACTGCCGTTCCTCACAATCTTATAACCCCACCACCAAACCTTTCCTCTCATGTGCTCTCAAATGACTCATCAAATATATATATATATATATATATATATATATATATAAAGTGTAGGGCCTCATACTCTGAATTATTATCTAATTGACAGCTGTTTATGTTTTTCCTTCCTGTATCTTCCTAGTTTCGACATAGAATACTGACAGCTTTTAGCGTCACATCATTTGTAAATAACAATAAACATTATTCTTTTCTATCTAAGAATATGTTTATCTACCTCTCTATCGATGCATCCGCAAACACACTTAACAAGTGAGTTAACCATGTGTCACATATGAATCTGACGATAGTTTTGAATTGGCATTTCTTTATCTACACACACACACACACAACAAAAAAAGAGAGAGAGAGAGAGAGAGAGAGAGATGTGTCAAGTCAACAAGTTTCAACCTCTGAAAAATATCAATTGCCAGCGTCTGTCTCCTTATCTCAGTGCATGAATGGGCAAACAACTACAAGCAGAGGCAACGCAAACAAGATGTAGGAATAGAAAGTAGTGGATACACTAGGTGAGATGAAAGAAAGAAATGAAACAAAACAAAATGGATCCATAGTCAGTGAGCGGATAAGAAAATATGATAGAATGGTTAGGCATGGCGGAAGAAAAACAAGACAAAAAGAAAGATTTAATGAAGAAAGTGATGTCTGAAGAAGAGAAAAAAAAAAGAACAAAGAACAAGAAAGAAAAAAAATGAAAGTGGAAGAAAGACAAGTGGATTAGGAAAAAGAAAAAAAAAAAAGAAAGATTAATGAAGAAAGTGATGTCTGAAGAAGAGGAAAAATAAAGAAAGAACAAAGAAGAAGAAAAAAAATGAAAGTGGATTAGGAAAGAAAAAAGGAAGAAAGATATTAGAGGAGCAAGAAAAAGTAAATGATGAACAAATGAGAAAATTAGAAAATAAATGAAGAAATCAAATAAAATTTTGGGAAGGAAAAACTAGCATATAAAAATAAAAAAATGAATGGAGTGAGGAATTATGGGTAAAGAGGATTATATGCAGACATGTAAACTGAGGTAGTAAGTAAAAGTAAGTGAAGACAAAACTAAAGATGAAGCAAGATTTCCACAGAATAAAAGTAAATGAATCAGTTAAACAAAACCAGAGTTAAACAAATGGTGAAACAAATAAAGTTTAAAGAAAGAATGAAAAAAGAAAAGGAATAAGTTTTGCAGCAGATGAAAAAAAAATACAATAGGTGATCATAAGTAAATGAATAAATTATGAGAAACTGAATGAAGAAGTGAGAAGAGAGGAACTGAATGAAGGGGGAAGTGGTAGAAGAAAGAGGGGAAGTGGTAGAAGAAAGAAGTGAGAAAAGGAAGAACTGAATGAATTACACAGTGGAAGGAAGGGAAAGAGGAGATGGAGAAATAAGGAGCTATAAAAGTGAATGAAAGAGGGAAGGTGAAAAATGAAGAAGTGATGTGGTTTAAGACTAAATGAAGGACGGGAAGTGGTAGAATGAGAAAAGGAGGAACTGAATGAATAACACTGTGAATGAAGGAGGAAGAGGAGAATGAAGAAGTAAGGAATTATAGAACTGGATGAATGAAAAAGGGAATGAAGGAGGGAAGGCATTTGGAGTGAATGAATGAAAAAATAACTGAGTAGGCAGGAGACTAATTTGGTTGGTTTTATGGCATATCAACTCTTTTTGGATCATTTAATGGTGAATTAAGTCATTTTGATAAAAGTTTCTGTTTCACGTTCTTAATATCTTCAAAGCATAGTGTACATTTCTGTGTTCATTTCATTCAGTAATTTTCAGATAATAACTTGTTTTTTATATATTTGGTATATATATATATATATATATATATATATATATATATATATATATATTTTATCAGGTCTTTAAATTTTTCTATATAGTTGGGCGCATGATCTCTTAATGGTTAGAGTCATAGGAAATGAACTTATTGACTCGAGTTCAAATCCTGAATGAAGCTACAGTTCACATAGCGCTAATACCCTTGGGAAAGGTATGAATCCAACTACTCTCTTAAGGAATTATATTATAGTGTCTACTCTGAATTAATGAGAAAATGACTGTAGGAAAAAGGAAGGAAGAAAATGAATGAAGAAGGCATGAGGTGAGAACTATTAATGTAATAATTAAATTATCATTCTGTGGTATATCCGCAGATCCTGCTAGTAGGAATATAATTGCATAATTCAGATCTTAACCATACTTATCTACCTGTAACCCTCCAACACAAAGCCGAAAAAAAAATGATTCTTAGTTAAACTTGCAGATGACTGAGAATGAAAGACTCCTTTTACTATGATGATCAGATTTTTGTTTGCAGGGTTAGAGAGTATTAACGCTATGTAAAATACAAACAGCCTCATCCAGGATTTTAAGTCCATTTCTTATAAGGATGACCATTACACCATGTGGCTCCACATCTTCATATATTGATGAAGATATAGCTTGTTTATTGTGGATAGTGGACTGAATGTAATAAGACAAGGATTAAATGAACGCATGGGGAAAAAATGAAGGTGTAAGACTGAATGAATAAGTATGTAAGAAGCGTGACACAGAAGGAATAAAAGAAGAAGAAAGGAATGAAAAAGTGATTGAATGAAATAGAGAATGAAAATAGTGAATTATGATCCAACATAAAGAAAAAGAAAACAAAAAGTGATCAATATACAAGGATTTTCCAAAAAATATGATATTAAGAAATTGTCCCAAAAACTTGAAATGATACAGAAAAAAAATCATACATGAAATGTCCGTCTCGTTTAATAGTGTATGCTGGCTGGTCACGTCAAGCCCTAGCTACAATATGATTTACCCAACCCTATTGCCCTTATGGCAAGCCCCAACCCCTTTTTATAATATGGGTGCTAGAAGGCGGTGACTGAGGGTCTACATGTCCTGGGAATAACGTTAAACTCTATCTGATGGTGAGGTTCCAGTTTTGAAGGTTTGGGAAATGTGGAGCACCCCTTCATCACCATTGCTCCCTGGTCCACTCTGACCCGAAGTGGTAGTACCTGTTAGGGTCCCATCTATGGGTTAAATAGAAAAACATGAGTTGATAAACAAAATTGCATTATCCATTAAGAATTGATTTATTTCAAAACTTTATCGGCATAAAATGACCCACTGAGGTTGATATGCCACAAAACAAAACAAACCAAACTTAATAGTGTATGAATTTAAGAAAAAATGCTACCCATATATATATATATATATATATATATATATATTATATATATACACAAGGTGTGTAAAACAAAGTATCAAGATTTTTTGTACTTTTTGACACACGTTGTATTCTGAAAAAAATTAACGTTCCATTCTTTGTTTTTTCAGAATACAAGGAGTGTCAAAAAAGTACCAAGTTTAAAGCTGTATTTATCAAGATAGAAATGAAGAATGAGTAGAACATCTTTTTTTTTCAGAATACAAGGTGTGTCAAAAAGTACAAAAATTCTCGATACTTTTTTTGACACACTTTGTATGACAGATGGTGAAAAAGTACCTTTTAGAAAAGAAATAAAGTACTTTTGATTAATTAGATAAATAAATAAATGGCAAAAAGAAAGAAAATAATGACAAAATGAAAAAAACCCAAAAAACAAATGGCCAACAAAGTAAATAGTCGAGTGAAGAAGTGAGTGAGCAAAAACAGGTGAATGAAAGACTGAAAGAGGCTATCAGTGAATGAGTTGTCAAATGAATGAATGAGAACTCCTGCTTTTCACTGCCAGTCATCACATTTGTTGATGCCATGGCTACCAAGGACAAACACGCAGAGAGAGAGAGAGAGAGAAAAGCCTTCATAACAACTGCATCATTGTAAATGAATGAAGAGACAGCAGCTGCAACCATGGCAATCTGAGCAGCAGCAGCGGCAGCGGCATCAAGACTTGAGTGGCAGTGGTGATAAGTGTAACTTCCTGTAAAAGAACGGAGCACAACGTTGATTGTGGAAGTTAGTAGAATCTTTACTCTCCATGGTCAGGGTGATTATTGATACAGGAAGTAGCTTTCAGTTTAAAGTCAGAAACCATTCCTAGAAACCATTCCCACTTCTCTCTCTCTCTCTCTCATCTTATTATAATGGATATTATGTGAGTCTGTCTAACCAAAACTATATCAACACTGATGTCACAATTCCCTTAGTTATTTACAGTATATTTGTAACAGTTATTATATAGAAACCATTCCCCCTCTCTCTCTCTCTCATCTATATCTTATTATGATGGATATTATGTGTGCCTGTCTAACAAAATTATATCAACACTGATGTCACAATTCCCTTAGTTATTTACAGTATATTTGTAACAGTTATTATATAGAAACCATTCCCACCTCTCTCTCTCTCTCTCATCTATATCTTATTATGATGGATATTATGTGAGTCTGTCTAACCAAAACTATATCAACACTGATGTCACAATTCCCTTAGTTATTTACAGTATATTTGTAACAGTTATTATATAGAAACCATTCCCACCTCTCTCTCTCTCTCTCTCTCTCTCTCATCTATATCTTATTATAATGGATATTATGTGAGTCTGTCTAACCAAAACTATATCAACACTGATGTCACAATTCCCTTAGTTATTAGTGTATATTCACAATGGTTATTAAATAATCATAATTTAATAGCCCATATTATTAATATTTTTAAAATCTTGCAATGCATGATATATATCACTAGTAGAAATAAAGGTTTACATAGTATATGGTGCCAATAATTGGAATACTGGTTTTAAACTGGTTTTAAACAAATTTAATAAATAATTACTTGGTGTTATTGATCTCTAATATTGTTTTATTTTCAAACATATTAAAAGCAATCCTATATATAATTTTATATAGAAATAAATTAATGCATTCTTATTTGGTTTATTTAGTCTTTCTAATTTAATATAATACTTTATTACATTACAACTCAAAACTTTTACAATGGGTGGGGTGGGGGCATTTATTAATTGCTAGTATTATTAATATTCTTATTATTCATATGTGCATGTAACTGAAACCAAGTGGAAATAGCATATCATCAAAAGTGTACTAAATGCTCTAAGTTAAAGAATAAAGCTTATTCCAGTCCTATTTGCAACTGAATAATAATTTGTGCTGAACATTCTTTTTTTGATCATCTAAATTCTTAATCAGACAAAATGTGTCAAAAATCAAAAGATTTTTTGTATTTTTTGACACACCTTGTATTCTGAGAAATTAATATTGCATTCATTCTTCATTTCTATCTTTGTAAATACAGCTTTAAAATCTATACTTTTTGACACACCTTGTATTCCAAAAAATTAACGTTCCATTCATTCTTCATTTCTATCTTTGTAAATACAGCTTTAAAATCTATACTTTTTGACACACCTTGTATTCTTAAAAAAAATTAATGTTACATTCATTGCTCATTCCTATCTTGGTAAATACAGCTTCAATCTCAATACTTTTTTTTGACACACCTTGTGTGTGTGTGTGTGTGTGTATATATATATATATATATATATATATATATAGTCAATTTTTTCCTCATCTATGTATGTAAATAATTCTGTTTGCATGTTTGCTTGTTACCTATAGACTCGTATGCTAATAAGCCAAGCCTTATATAAACTGATAGGTGAATCCCACTCCCCCCAAGGAATATTTTACTATATTTGTTTGATGGACTTGCTTACCCCCTCCCAAGGGTGCTCAAAACATTTTATCTTAAAATGAATCAAGAAAGTGTAATTTGTCCAGAAAACAAATAAAACTGGCATATATTTGAACTTCCTGCTGGAAAATGACGCAGAAAGGACTCCTTGGCTCATAGGCAAGTCATAATGAAAATTGTCATCTGAATTCCCTTGACACCAAAGAGAGCTTTAAAGACATCTAAGATTGGGTGGAACATGGGGGAGGGTGAAGTTGATCCACCACCTGCTCCTGGAGTTGCCTGGAAAATTTTAGCTTAAAATTGATCATCTAGAAGGTATAAACAATTGCTCCCTAATCTCACGGGAGGGAACTGGAATTTTTTGAAGAAAAGTAATAAGACAAAACTCATTTGTACAGAAAGCAAATAGAATTAATTTTTGTTTAGCAAAATGTGCTTTGAATATTATTTTTTTTATCCTGGTAATACCAGGTTCTTCCCATAGTGTGTGCATATATATATATATATATATATATATATATATATTTTATATATTTTTATATATATTTTAACACCTTATCACACAACCTTACACACCTCAAATGCATTTTATTAGAATACGCATTTCCAACAACGCAATCTAGAAAACAATCAGAAACTAAATGGATTCTAAAATTACAAACGCATGTGAAGGGATTGAACGCAGACAATGGAATTCTCCGTTATTATAATATTTCACAGACGATAACAACAGAGACAAGGAAGCCGTTAAACAGTAATAACATTCATTTGATAAAGGGAATCTAATGAACCTGAAAATTTATGACAAAAAATAATAAAAAATAAGTGAATCCAATACTCCATAATATCGAGTTCATTCATTTATATATGTTTAATACTTCGTAATAACGCCCAACTTTAAAAAAACATTTTTTTTAAATTATAATATATATATATATATATATATATATGAAGAGAGAGAGAGGGGGGAAATAGAAAGAAGGAATAGATTTTAAAGATATATATATATGTTAGGGTAACGAAGACTAAGTCAACAAGGCTTGGTAACTGTCTGTTTCTTATATATGCAATTTTCAAATCATTTGAATATCACACAGGTGAAAAACTGACAGTTACCAAGTGCCATTGAATTTATGTCTTGACTACCATAACTGCTCTATATGTGAGTATGTATATATATATATATATATATATTTCTAGAAATCTTTATAATCTCTCTCTTTCTCTCTCTATATATATATATAAATCACACTATCACTTTCTTCTTACTGTAAATATTTTCATTTCTAGAAATCTTTATAATCTTTCTCTCTATATATATATAAAATCACACTATCACTTTCTTCTTACTGTAAATATTTTCAGTAATATATATATATATAATATATATATATATATAAAATATAATAAAATATATAGAAAAGGTATTACATATCTATCTATTTGATGGCAATAGATCAATCACAACCTGAGGTTTCATAGATGCAAAATTGCATGCATTCATCAGGTGACGTTGATCCGAATACTGGAATATACACGAATATTCGGATCAACGTCAACTGATGAATGCATGCAATTTTGCATGTATGAAACCTAAGGTTGTGACTGTTCTATTGCCATCAAATAAATAGATATGTAATACCTTTATATATTTATTCTATTATTTTATATAATAGCTCTATTCTTTATATCGAGCACTCTCCTAATACTACTGCAATTTGGTGCACCATTCCAGTGAAAGCTGAAGCGGTGACTATCCCAGACTATAGTATATATATATATATATATATATATATATAATATATATTATATATGGTTATTTCCTATAAGTCCAACATAAACAATGGGGAACCAATCTTGACTGATAAATTATTTATTTATTTATTGATCTACTAGGAAAAAAGAAGACAGGGTTAGGGTTTAGGGTTAGTTTAATGGTAAAATAAATAAATAATTTATCAATCAAGAGTGGTTCCCCTTTTTCTCTGAATGTTTGAGATGAGCCTTGATTATTTGTATTATCTACGTTATTCGGACTATTGTCCCTATCTTCATTGTTATTTGTACAACGTTTCGGCCGATATGCCCTCCGGCCTTCTTCAGGTATTTCTTGTCAGACTTGGGAACTTTCTTGGACTTAGGAACCTTCTTTTCAAAGGTTCGCAGATAATACTGGTTCCCCTTTGATTATGTTGGACTTATAGGAAATAACCTATATAGAGATATATAGATATATAGATAGATAGAACAATAATCAGTAAACTAAAACAATCTAATTTTTAAAAAATTGAAAATTACACAATCACTTTCTGCAAAAGCAATTCTGTATTTTTTTTAAAAAGTAGATCAGACATTCTGCATTTTTTTTTCTCAATTGTTTATTATAACAACAACAACAACAAAAATCAAAATTTGAACAAATAAAAAAAATTAACCCAATCAGAACACCTCAAGAAATTTCTTCTTCAATGTCAGAAAACAATCTCATTCTTGAGTAAAGAATGCCCCAAGTGAAAAAGATTTGAAGTGAGGTTTACTTTAAAAGATAGAATTATGTTTGCATTTTCTAAGAATCAACTGAAGCCAAATAACAGTTGATTTGTAGGAATCTTAGTTATTTCTCAAGGAAAACTTGTGTTTGTAAATAATAATTCAAGAGGTTGGAAAGAAAATTACAAAAATCAAATCAAAAACAAGAAGAAAAAACATTTAAAAAAAAAAGGAAGGAAATATTAAATTGTTAATTTTCTTAAAACTTTATGGAGAAATATGATCATCATAAAATCAATATACTTGTGATATATTATCTATAAGTCAGTGTTTCTTCTTTTTTTTATTAGAAGTGTCACAAAAAAAATTACTGATAGAATGATATGTAAAATAAGAATCTGGTTGATTGAATTAGAATTTTTAAAATCCAACATGATCTTTTCAGGCAATGTGGGTGACTAGACTTTTTCAGTTTAAAGATAACCACATTTATTATTAATGTTCTCAATATATATATATATATATATATATATATATATATATATATATGAGGTGTAAAGGATTGGGTAAATCTGACAAAATGTGGTTGAAAATAAGGGAAAAATGCAGATAAAACATCTCAACAATTAAATTCAAATGATATTTTACCTCAGTCTTTTTGTGAACATTTTTCAAATTTATTCTGAAGCAATAAATTCTTCTTCAGAATAGATTAAAAAAAGCTTCGAAAAAGACAGTCAAAATATCATTTAAATTTAGTTGTTGTGTTGTTTTATCCACGTTCTTCCTCTATTCTCAACCACATATATCCATATGGAAAAACCAGCAGGAAAGATTTCTTATTAGAGTACACATCTTAGACAAGTTTCTCATTTCTGTAAACTGATACAATTGTTGGTATGAAATGACTAAAACATTAAAAAAAAAAGAAGAATTTTTTAGAATATTGAGTTTATGTTTTAACTCTTTCTATCCTACTCCCTCTCTTTTTGATTCTCTTTCAAAATGCACGTGTAGTTATGATAGCATCATGGTTATTGGCTTTGAATTGGCAGACTAAGTTCAAATTTTATCTGAGGCTTCTTGTTTCTTTTACTTTACACTTGGAAAAAGCATAATGCACATTTCTGTGTTCTGTCCAAATCATGGAGATATATCGATAACATTGTCTTGTAATCTACATGTTACAATGGTTGATGGTGTAAGGGAAAGTGTTGGACCAGTCACTATTTCATAACTAAGTTAATACCCAGCTGTACTCTAAATTGAGTCAATTTGATTTTTTTCTCTCACACACACACACACACACACACACACACACACACACATATATATATATATATATATATATATATATATACAAGGTGTGTCAAAAAAGTATCAAAATTTTGGGTACTTTTTGACACACCATGTATTCTGAAAAAGTATGAGTGAAATGTTAATTTTTTTAGAATATAAAAGTACAAAAAATCTCAATACTTTTTGACACACCTTATATATATATATATATATATATATATATATATATATATATATATATTTCTTTTGAAAAACAATAGAATCATTACATATGGACTGGCATCTTTAATAAAGATCAATGTTGTATCATTGCAATCTGGCTAATTCGAAAATATTTCTTTTGGCATTTCTGTCTAGGTAAATAGTAGGGCAAACTGGGCTCTTTAACCTTGGTTAGGCAACCGGTCTAGGAGAAGGAAAACTCTGAATTCAAACCTGTTAAACTCCACTTAAAAAATTGACCTTGTGTCTCACCCTCCTCGCACGCAGGGGTGTGTGTGTGTGTGTGTATGTATGTATATATATATATATATATATATTGATATATATATATATTGGTTTGGAGGTTGATTTTGAAGGCTATCACAATGCAGGTGTAAAGAAAAAAAATTAATAAGGTAACAATGGTGTTGTGTGTTAACGTGTATTTTATTCTTGAATTTTCGAGATAAAATCTCTTTTTCAATGCCATAACTAGAAATGTCATAACAAGACGACTTCAGTTCCAGTGATCTTCTGAAAAAGAGATTTTACCTTGAAAATTCAAGAATGAAATACACGTTAACACACAACACCATTGTTACCTTATTAATTTTTTTTTCTTTACACCTGCATTGTGATAGCCTTCAAAATCAACCTCCAAACCAATATATACACAATGCTTCAAGCAAATTATAAAACTCTCTTAATATATATATATATATATATATATATATACAAGAGGAAGAAAGTAAAGTATTAATAGATACATAGAAATGTAGGGTTGTAGGCAAGAGCAAGCATTGAGAGGAGAAAGATGAGGCAAGTATTGATGCAGGAGAAGAGAGGGAAAAAGCAAGTATCAATAGAATGATATGGAGACAGCAAATGATGATGACAAGAGGGAGATTCAATTGCATCTTCATCTATTGCACAAGGTTAATTAATTACTGTAGGCCTTTAGAAAATTACTTCAGGCACCTTGGTCAAGCTGCAACACTCAAAGTGGAACGATAAAGTACCATCCAGGTCAATACCCTCCAGTGGTATGCCAGGAATGAATATGCTATCTCGCCAATAGTATAAATTCCTACATTTTTTATTTCATCCAAGGATTTGTATTATCTGCGTTATTCGGACTATTGTCCCCATCTTCATAGTTATTTGTACAACGTTTCGGACGATATACCCTCCGGCCTTCTTCAGGTATTTCTTGTCGGACTCGGGAACCTTCTTTTCGTATTCGGGAGCCATCATGGAACTTTGAACCTAACCCTTTATTTATTCCATGGGGGTATCCTGTTCTCATTCCGCTAACCATAGCTGGGGTAGGAGTTGTGTTAATTAATTATTTTTCTAACTGTTTTGACTCAGGATTGAAAATAACAATGAAGATGGGGACAATAATCTGAATAAAGCAGATAATACTAATCTTCAAGCCGCATTTCAAACATTCAGAGAAATATCCAAGGATTTGTTTTAAAAGAAACTTTTAGTTAATGACTTTTCTGTCTTTACCTGTTTATATACGAGGGTGAGTCAAAAAGTAACGCCATTTTTCTTTTTTTTATATGAATTTTTTTAATAAAACTAAGGCCTACATTAAGACCTTAACGAGGCCCAGAGCAAGAATCCGACGAGTAAGACCCAACTTGCCAATCGACAATGTCCTCCTTCTGGAAGACAATGCTCGACCACACACAAACATCAGGACAAGGGAGAAAATCGCCTCATTTGGGTAGACAACTTTACCACATCCTCCATACTCACCAGATTAATGCCCTCAGACTATCATCCCTTCGATCCTATGAAAGAGGGTTTGAGAGACAAACATTATTCCAGTAATCTGTGTTTTACCAGACCAAAGCTCTGCGTAGAGGATGTTCTAGTAAAACCCAACTTGCCAATTGACAATGTCCTCCTTCTGAAAGACAATGCTTGACCATACACAACTATCAGGATAAGGGAGATCATTCTTGCAAACACAGCTGGTGCTGACCAATCTGTGTTTTACCAGAGACCAAAGCTCTGCAGAGAGGATGTTCTTCAGGATTCGTCCATCATCCAGCTGGCGGACATGGCTCTGTTCAATCCCTGGGGGGTTAGGTAGTGGAATTAATACATGTTGGTTAATGAATAGAGTCAGTGTCTCAAGGGCAAATAAGGAGAATTAATTAATCTAAGATGCAACCTAGAATGAGATCAATCTATATTTGGTTCAAAATTCCAAGAATGTTACCAAATATGACAGAAGAAAGAGGGAATAAGAGTTATAAGAACTGACTGAAGAAAAGTAGAGATCAGGACGCCTGAATAAATTGTTACATAATTGTTAGGACCCTAACACTTATTTACAGTAGTGTAGAAACCAAAATGGCTGTTATAAGTTGCAGCCGGCGGCCTTGAAGGATTGAGTGACAAGGCTTGACCTCAGTCCTGATCCTCCCTCCGGTGGATACCGTGAGAATCGTTGGAGAAGACCCTCTTCTTCAGACTTTCTGAGACCTAAATTCTAGCCTAATATTATGGGTTCACACCATAAAAAATACAAACTGTGTGTGTATAAATAGTTGGCCAAAGCCAAGTCTAGTACGTACCTTGTGTATGGTGCAACCCCCCCCCCCAATATTAGACTAAAATTTAGTCTTCAGCAAAGTTGCATGATATGCAAGTATATACGGTACTTGTTCTTTATACATTTCAATCTGTCTATTATATACATAACATTTCAGCTGCTGCTTCTTCTGGCTTCTTTAGGTGTTTCTGGACGAACTTGGGAATTCAAAAAATCTAAATAATACAAATTCCTCAAAAATAGTATCGAACCCGGAACCTTGTGATTCCCAAGGCAAAGACATTACCAAACTGAGCTAAACCAAATCACAATAAAGGTAAGTAAGTAAAGTCGTTGGGGCGGCCTAATGTCGGTATCAGCCAGACAGTGAGGGAGTCTATCCCCTTTTCACTAGCTGTGACGAAATTGAAGGGCAGACCTATGAACAAGCGGATTCCCAGCCCCCACAAACAAAGCACATCAGGATATGTTTGGCCTGTGCGAAGGGGAGGAGTGTGGCGAGTGGCTACGGATATTCAAACTCGCTACCTCCTCGTAGCTGAAATGCTGTTGGCAGAGACCCAGATGAGGTATATCGGAATTTGCATAAGGGTGGCCGAACGAGCAGAAATAAGACCGACAGTCACTGACAGGGGGAATGAGGAAGAAAGCAAGTGTTTGGACGGCAAGTGAAATCTGACGACTGCTATTTGGGGTGTCAGGAAGTGAGAGTAACATGCTCAGTTGGTAGAGACTGTGCTGACAGCGAAAGGAATTACATTTCGTTTGCTAGAGAGACTTGCGAAAGATTAATATTATCTTAAATTTTTAGACCATACAAAAGACTAGCGCTAGACCAAGGAAATTATTTTAGCATCTGAGGTGGAGCCTTTACTGCACAGATCCCTGTGCTACTCATTCGCTGAGTTGGCGAGGGCCGGTATCGAAACAAGAACCTTGTGATTCCTAGCCAAACACTCTACTGACTGAGCTAAACTGGCCGTACTTTACAATAAAGGTGAGAAGAAATAAATGTCCAATAAATCCTATCACACTTCCTTTACAAACCAGAAATTTATCAGATGAAGTTTAAAATTATTTTTGTGCTTTATGCACATGAGAAATGTGTTGATAATTATGTGAGGTGTTGTGTAGCAACAGTGATGCCTAAATTTTAATATATTTCTCAGCCAACACATAATCTGATAGTTTTAGAGATTTTATAATGACTAACAGAACGATAAGCAGAAAATTATGTTTATATACTAGCCATATATCAGAATGCTTGTGGGTATAAAGAACAAGTATCTGATGAGTATATGTAGAAGAGAACTCATATGTTGGAATCCAATCCCCATTTCGTGGCCCAGAAATAATGGTATTTCTTGTCATAATTCAAAACTATACACAATGATATGTGTGATTATCTAACCAAGATACAAAACAATTTTGCACAATAAAAGGAGGCATTCTCATATTCTAAGAAGCAAGACAATATTAAAGCGGAATCTCCTTCAAAATGCTGACAGTGATTCGAGAGTAAATGGAATTTTTCTCCAATTCTGATAAAATTCTACTTCTTAATGTTTGCTCCAACATAATCACCTGGGGAAGAATATTTAGATTGCCAGTCTCAAGATAACAAAAAGTAAACACTGGCATATTTATTGATGCACAGCAATCTATACAAGGAAAAGTAAAAAGATATATATGTATATACATTAGAGAGAGGAGAGAATAGCAAGTTAGTTTAGATATGAGAGTATATAGCTGTATACACCACATAAGGTGAATATACATACACACAACCCCTTTGTATATTTACAAATAGGTAGTAAATTCACTATTAAGTCATATATATATATATATATATGTGTGTGTGTGTGTGTGTGTGTGTTTGAAAATAGAGGGAAAATGTGGATAAAACAACACAACTAAATTCAAATGATATTTCACCTAAGTCTTTTGCAAAGCTTTTTCGAATTTATTTATTAAAAAACAATGAGTCGATTGGTGATTACGAAGGTATGGCAGCTTGTTGGCCTCACTCTAATTGTTCTAATAAGAAAAGAACTCAGAAGACTGAGGCGAAATATCATGTGTGATGAGACAAATATTAACCAAAGGCAAGGATAACAGCAGCATTTACCAATTTAAACAAAGAGACCATCAGAATATTAACCTCCTAGAAACTGTACAGAGATGTGCAACCAAACGAATACCCTCCATCAGGCATCTGCCATACTCTGAACGTCTCACTGCCCTGGGAATGGATTTGCTGAAACTTCGGCGTCTGGCAACTGACCTGGTAAATGCTCATAAGGTCATTAATCATCTTAACAACAGCAACCTTGAGCACCTTTTTGATCTCCATCTTTCTAACACACGTGGGAATGCCTACAAAGTCAGAAAACAGCATTACTGACGTGACTTTCGGAAACATTTTTTCACTCTCAAATTGCGGAGACATGGAATAAACTGCTCACGTCTGTTGTAGGCTGCCGAAGCACTGAATCTTTCAAAGTCTCCATGCTTCCTGTAGTCCGCCGACACTATACCTGATGCCACTCTCCACATACATATGCACACACGTGCACACATACATGCATATTACTACTGTAAACTGTTCATGTTCCTGAAACTAATACATTATTCTGTGTACTTGACATGAGACTTTGATGAGTTGTGGTGCACCTGAGCACTGTACACAATAAATTTCATTATCATTATCATTAAAAGCTTGCAGGAGATTCTGAAGTCATCAGGAGACCATGGTTGAAGCCAATGGCACTTTCTTTGAATAAATTTAATCTTTAGTAGTTACCAGATATTTTCATGTAATTTTGGTAAATATGTCTGATAAAGTGAGGTGAGTGTATAATAATCATATTAAGTTCCAATTACCATTGAATTGGTAAGACAATGCAAAAGTAGCTGTAACTCAATACAGATCTAACCTTGCTGCAATCTTGTCTGCTGCGCCATGTTGAAGTCAGTCAGTCAGTCAATCAGTATAGTGTTAGTTTGGACAACAGCAACTGGCTAAGCACAACTGAACCAATGCCCAAGACAGCTGGTACTTATGGGACTCAAGAATAGAATTGTATTCATACCTTGGGACAGGTATGAATACAATTCTCCCTCCAGCCATGGGTGAAATAATAGGACAGACTGGACTCTTTAACCATGGCTAGATAACCAGTCTAGGAGAAGGAAAACTCTAAATTCAAACCTGTTAAACCCTGCTTAAGAAATTGATGTTGGTTTCTATATGAAATGATTTATAGGATCGATTTTAAATAATTTATAGGATTGATTTTAATATGTTGGAGAATAAAACAATAATATCATAGATCAATAACACCGATTGTTAAAACCAGTATGCAAATTAACCACACCATAAATTATGTAAACCTTTTTTTCATGGTTTTTAGGCAGATGCTCTAATAACTGAGAAAAATAGAAATAATTAAAATAGAAAAAGAAAAAAAGATTTTTTCATGCCTTCTATAATTACATGCTGTAAATTTATGAAACAAAAAAAGCTCCAAAATAAAACATTGAGTAAAATAATAATAATAATAGTAGTAGTAGTAGTAGTAATAAATAATAATAATAATAATAGTAGTAATAAATAATAATAATAATAGTAGTAGTAGTAATAATAGTAGTAGTAGTAATAATAATAATAGTAGTAGTAGTAGTAGTAATAATAGTAGTAGTAGTAGTAGTAATAATAATAATAATAATAGTAGTAGTAGTAGTAGTAGTAGTAATAATAATAATAATTTGCTAAAGAGTCATGAAATGAAATAAAATAAATAAAAAAACTTGTTTTAATTCTTAAATTTCTTTCTTGTTTCTCCTTTTCTCTTAAAACTTATTGATGTCAACTTTAGATCACTGAGTGTTCTATAAAAACATTAATGGGTTTGTCCCAATCCTCATAAACACAGGAGTATTATACTGATTGACTGACTGAATAGTCTGATACCTCTGTGGTAGGTGTAGCGCTCCACCTTAGATGCAGAAAAAACTATCTCCTTGGTCTAGTGCTACTGATACCGACAACAAGCTTCTCAGCAATGTATATCTTTATGAAACAAAACGAGACTGAGTTACTCCCCTTGTATAACTCAACTCAATAAAAACAGTCCAGGGGCAATAACTCTCACCATTATTGATATCACGTCAATTCTGTAAAATTAATGATAACAAATATTGATTGCCATTAATTTTTGTTTATATAATGATACTTATTGTTATTTTTTATTATCATTCTTATTTTTTGTTCATGGCATAATTTTCTGCAGGATTTTGTTGGTATTTAAGAATTAATCAGAACAGTGATCCTTTCTTTGCTGAGGTTTTTCTTTTACTTTCATACAACCTGCACAATCATTTTTTTTTTTTACATAATAATGGTCTCAAAGTGAAAAGGTAATGATGCTGGCAATTCAAATATAGATATCTTATTATAATAGAAATTCCGTGTCTGTAACTGAAACTAATTACAATACCCTCAGGAATTGCCTAAGTTCATCAATGAGTATTTAATTTAAATTATTGTCAAAATCATTAATTAATACATAGATTAATCTTATTTATTAATGATGTCTCTATGAAGATCTTAGTTGAATTTGCCTTAACACACTCTATGTTATTAGTGTGTTTACAATCCTGCAATATGTCTTATATATCACTGAGAAATAAATATTTACATAATATACAGTGCGATTAATTTGCATACTGGATTTAACTAAAACCCGGTTTAATAAATAATTACTTGGTGTTATTGATTTCTAATATCATTGTTTTATTCTCCAACATATTAAAATTAATTCCATTAATTATTTTATATAGAAACGAATTAAAATATTATCATTATTATTATTCTTTTTGTATGCATTCTTATTTAATTTTGTTTGTCTAATTTCATAGAGTACGAAATAAAATTTTGTAGAGTTTGATTGGCAGTGACCTTCACCCTGGGGTCATCCAAGCAAGCCTCTCTGGCTTAGGAAGATTTGGATGAACTCTGGGAAAGTTAGAAGTTATCAGAGAATGAAGCTTTGTTCTACTCTGCGTATGTGTTGAAGATGGAATCAAGGTAATAAAAACTATGTGTACATTAAAAGAGTATGTCTCAATGTTGCTGATTTACAAGAACTAAAATATGAGAGAGAGAGAGAGAGAGAGAGAGAGAGAGAGAGAGAGAAGAGAGAGCATCTGATATGAAGATGCCCCCCAACCCAAAGAGAAATGAGATGAAATAAAATCTAAAAAAATAAAAAAATAAAAATAAAAATAAAAAAATAAAAATAACAAACTCCCATGAGCCTTCACCGGAACAACCCTCCGTACATGTGTGAGAAAAAGGACCCACTTCCAACTCCCTAGAGAATTTCTCAGTCATTCAGAATTAGGCCTTGTCTGGGACAAGACACCACTACTGGCCAGAGAGAAATTTCTTTGCCATGAGGTAGCTATGACCCGTGAATAAAGCCTAAATCATAAAACCACCTTCTGGCTTTGTCTCTTTCTTTTTGTTCCTTGAATTCCTTCCTTTTCAGCGTGACCACCAAATAAGATGGGGTTAAAAGCAAACCCTAAGAACATACACTGAGAATAACCACCTCGTAAACCTAAAACCTCTTGTAACCCCATAAGAACATTACATCCCAGTAAAGAATAGAAGAGAAAAGACAGAGCAGCAAATAAAATGATATTTAAAAGAATGACTGATTATTACAATAGAATAATCATCATTAATCTTAATAATTGTTGGTTGTACCTTTTTTATTCATGTGTTATTGCATTTGTAAATTACTTTATATAGTTGTGGCTTGAATTTAAAAACAAATTTGATATAAACTTGACATTGAAATTGATGTATATCAAATACATTTTGCAGGAGAAAGGTTTGAAGACAAGATTATTTTCCTGATCCACTTGAATAAAGAAGTTATTTTCAATAAATTATTCCAATAAAAAAACAAACAAAAACAATAATAAGGATAAAAGAATGAATTCTTAAATCAAAATAAAACTCCATGTCCATCTATAGACATGGTTCATTTCTTTGAAAGAAACTAATGGAAAATATTACAAAATATTTCTAAAACAAAACTATATAAGCAAGTTTTGTTAAAAACCATGGAATACTTTTTCTTGATAATCTTTAAGGGTATATGTTCAAGCCTTCTTATGGTTTTTCTTATATTGGGTACTATATATATATATATATATATATATATATATATATATATATGTAAAAAATGGAAATTGGAAATGAATCCGACAATATGAGGAAGAATGAATAAAGAAAAGAAAGAATAGAATGGATAATAAAAGATGAACTTAATCAATATCATTTACACATGTGTTTCGGTCAGTTTATTTGTGTGAAATGTGTGCAAAATATTTTCACACAGATAAACTGACCGAAACACATGTGTAAGTGATATTGATTAAATTCATCTTTTATTATCCATTCTATTCTTTCTTTTCTTTATTCATTCTTCCTCATATATATATATATATATATATATATATATATATAGTGTATATATATTGTGGAAAAATTATGGGTCCAATAATATTTTCCACAATTATTATAGCTCTACTTTTTATAAAGTATTACATACTCTTGGATAAATTACTAATACTACTCCAATGGAAATGTTGAAGTGGTACTTGGATACTATACAAGAATATCTAAAATGTATTAAAACACAAACAATACATGTTCCAATGAGTTTAACACTAAATAAACAATTGTCAGGCAACCTGAAAATGAAACTTATAACAGAAATTATTGTTTGTATTTTATTACAATTCTACTGTCATTAATTAACATGTATCAAGCACTGCAATTCTCAATGCTCTAGACCTACAGAAAGTTGTATTCATTATCAATATTAATATGAATTATATAATTTTCAAAGAAACTAAGACAAAAGAACATAATATTTTTAAGTTAAAATAAAAAACAAACAAACAAACAAACAATGTAAATATAAAGAATATAGATATATTCTATTTTGGATATACTAAGGTGAATAAAGTGTTTTGTAAAAGTTGCATACATTCTAGTTTCTTGAATAATCTCCAGGAAACTTGAGGGAATCAAACTGATGCCACACTCAATCTATATAGTATGGATTTAGTTATATATATATATATATATATATATATATATATATATATATATATATAAGATTTTTGGTTAGAAGCATTGTATATATATTTTTGCTTGAAGGCAACTACAATGTGAATATCGAATTTATGCGATATTCGCATATCAAGCAAAAAATAAAATATATATATATATATATATATATAATTTAAAAAAAATCTGTTTTCAAATGCCTTAAAAGTAATAAAGAATTTATCATTCGCATCTGATGATTTGGGAGAGTTAGACACTTTGTCTAAGCTCCCTGAAATAGACTATATATATATATATATATATATATATATAAATTTGGGCTAATACTTACCTGGTTGTTGTTTTACTTACAAAATAGATACACAAGCAGCCTTTCCTTTTTTATCCTAATTTTATTTCATTCTTCCTCAATGGTTGGAATGAAAAATAAAAAGGATGAACTTACCTGAAAATAGAAGGAAAGATTTGTTAGAACTAAAAATAACACAAATCAAATTTTATAAACATTTACTATAAATTACATTAAATACAAAGTTCAGTAAAAATAAAAATTTATAGATCTGTTATTTTGACTTGGAAAGGAAATATCATAATGATCTGATTTTTGAATGTATGTATTTTATCATAACATAAGTGACACATCAAAGTGAGATTTTTAAAATTTTTGTACAATCGTGGTAAAATAATCAGAAAAGTAAATTTGGAAATAAATAGCATTTAGTTTATGATCATTATCACGTTAATTTGATCAATTACATTAATATATGACGCTATTATAAAGCAACTAAGATTTAAAAACAAACAAAACGACTCTCAAAGAATATAAATAAAATCTATAAGATCCAACAAAATAAAATAATATTCAATGCCAAGGGAGACTACTTTTGTTATTTAAATCAGAGTTAGTTCCCTTTAAGCAGTTTGCAAAATCTATGATTGTAATCGCAGCCTGTAATAGCAGTAGAAATTTGGAAAATAAATTTCCGCAAATTAGAAAATGTTTAATAGCGGTTTATATTTTTAAACAATGTAAAAAAATCAAATTGAGAATCTAACGAAAACCAGTTTAAATTTTGAATGAATAAAACAGTATTTCCTTTCTGCAAAATATATTTATTTAAAAATGTGAATGAAAACTTGCTTAGCTATTTTCAGTATTCAATGCACTATGTGAATCACTTTTATTTGTTATTTTCAATTTTTTTTGTATATATTCTTTTGATTTCCTCGATGCAGTGTTCTTTGTTAATCTATCCTATTTTTTGGACAGAGAAGATAAAAAAAAGATATACTATGCAATACCTAAAGACCACTTGATGCAGAATATATTTAAGTAGGGAGATGATGAATATATTGATCAGAACTGGGTGATAAAACAATGAAAATTAAAATACTAGACCAAAAACGTTTTTTATAATAAGTAGAAAATAAGATACAAAATTAATAGAGACTGATAGATACCATATATATCATGTAAGTGTGTGAACCTAAAATTTAGCTTAATATTAGGGAATCACACCATACACAAGATATACACTTCATGAGTGTAAATTGTTGGCCAGTGGTAGGCCTAGTTTGTATTTGAAGTATGGTGCAACCCCTTAATATTAGGTTAAGATTTAGGTCTCAGAAAATTGCATGATATGCAAGTATATACTGTACTTGTGTTTTATACCTACAAAAATTCCAATCTGAATAGTATATAAACATAATTTTCTGCTTATCATTCTGTTAGTCATCATAAAATCTTTAAAACTGTCAGATTAAGGATGGGGATCACATGAGATTGGATGAAACTGGAGTGTATATAATATTTACATACACAAAGTATGAAACTTGAGTGTATATAATATTTACATACACAAAGTATGAAACTTGAGTGTATATATATTTACATACACAAAGTATGAAACTTGAGTGTATATAATATTTACATACACAAAGTATGAAACTTGAGTGTATATAATATTTACATACACAAAGTATGCATCTTGCTTATAGTGCACCCTCTAACGTTAGCTAAAATTTAGGTTTGAGAAAGTCGCATTATATGTGATTATATATGGTATAATTTCCTTAACGAATAGAAAAATAACTTAATTATGATAGAGAATGTTTCCAGGTGTTGAAAATTTTTTGTTTATTTGGCACTTCCTTTATATCAACAAAATTTGAGTAGTTTGTCTGAATTTTTGAAATGAGACTCATTAATTTATTTAGATTTTTATCTTTATTGTTTAATTCTTGAATTTGAAATGGATCATAATTTGTATTATTTAGATTTTTCAAACTGTTGTCCTCATCTTTATTGTTATCATATACACAACATTTGACCTATGTGCCCTCTAACCCTTTTCAAGTGTTTCTTGTCAAAATCTGGAGTCTTCATTGAACTTTGAACCAAACTTCATGGGTAATGGAATGAGAACAATCTACCCAATGGATTAAATCAAGGTATCAGTTGTATATGTATTTAACAATTAGAAACCCTACCAACCAAAATAACCAGATCTGCTGGTGACAAATCATCTAATACCATTATTGTTTGAATCATGGCCATTGATACTTCAGTGGTCCACACCAACTTCCTTTGTGTATATTGTTATATACACAATGGAATGAGAACAATCTACCCAATGGATTAAATAAAGGGTTTAGTTCAAAATTCTTTGAAGGATTCCAATTACAACAACAAGGTTCCCGAGTTCTCCATCTCTCCAATACACGTGGGCATGCCTACAAAGTCAGAAAACAGCACTGTTCACGTGACTTTCGGAAACATTTTTTCACGCTCAGAGAATAAACTGCCTGCATCTGTTGTAAGGCTTTCAAAGCCTCCATGCTTCTGTAGTTACTGATGCCACTCTCCACATACACATGCACACACATAATGCATATTACTACTGTGAACAACAACATTATTCTGTGTACCTGACATGAGACTTTGATGAGTGCACCTCAGCAAGAAACAATTCAAGAAGGCTGGTGAGCACATTGGCTGAAATGTTGTGTACATAACAATAAAGATGAGAACAACAGTCTGAAAAGTCTTAATAATACAACAAAATTCTGTAAATCTGAGAATAAAATCTGAAATATTTACAAAATTGTAATTGGTATCCCAAATATTTGAAATACAAAATTCTATATAAATACTAGTTTGTCTTTTTTCAAATGTTTTCTTGCAACTAATTTAGATTATTTACATTCATGAAAAAATTCTGTGGCAAAACTCAAGAGACAAAAAGTTTACATACATCAGTAAGAAATGGGAAGATAAGGATTGTTTGAGAAAAACAATCTATATACATTAACATATATATATATATATATATATATATATATATATATATATAATAAGTCTTAACATATTAAATTCTTACAAAATAGGAAAATTCAGATTTTAAGAAGGCAAAAAAGTTAGGAAAAATAGTTTGCATCAAATTGTTCTGTTAAAATTTAAATAAATAAATAAATAAATGAAGGATTTTTACAAATATTATGAGAGAAAAATTTCAAAAAGAAATGTAAGGGAAATAACTCAGGACGCCCCTATTTGCGATGTTTCATACTGAAATTCACCATTTGTTTTATATTAGATTATTATTTGAATTAATCATACGTAATTTCTTCTTGCGAACCTCAAGTGGTGTAATTGTTAGCAAGCTATATTAGAAAACTATTGTTAGTGAATTCGATTCTCATTGGGTGCTCCATACTTGCGGCCTTGTGCCATAACTAAACT
Organism: Doryteuthis pealeii; assembly: GCA_023376005.1. Classification (NCBI taxonomy): domain Eukaryota; kingdom Metazoa; phylum Mollusca; class Cephalopoda; order Myopsida; family Loliginidae; genus Doryteuthis; species Doryteuthis pealeii. The sequence continues at coordinate 9,795,760 of CM042157.1, forward strand.
AAGCAAATGACTACTTAGTTTCTGCTATATTCTTTTTTATTTTTAATTTTTAATTGTTTCTGCTATGTCAGAGCTGGGTAAGTAATTATTTACTCAGCTTAGCACCATATTTATTATAGTTTTTTTACCAAATACTAGGCACCATATATATATATATATATATATATATATATATATATATTACATAAATTAATAGTAAAATTATGCTGATTTGTAATACTGGACCTAAATTTATCATTTAACTTCCAGTGAAATACTCCATGATAATATGTGTTCTTATAAAACGAAATTTGCAAATCAGTGATTTATTTATTTTATTTATTTATTTTAATTATTTTTGCATTTCTGGAGTTAGGAAAATGTTTTGCACTAAAAACATTTCCCTTGTTTACGAAAAAAAGTACGACTTAACGAGATTTTTCCACTTTGATTTTTTTATGAAGAAACTCAGCAAATTGGAAAAAGAAGGTGGAACAAAAAAAATCCAATTGACACGAAACCGCGTGACTCCGTTAATAGAACGGCACGTTTTGGTATTGACATAGAATGTAAATGATGTAAGGGAGGCAACTATGCATGGCTTATTTTTTTGAAAGCAACCACAAGTGGTTCTTGAAATTTCAATGAGAATTATTGACTGTTGATGGTCTGATGGTTTATTGAGGACGCCAACGAATTGAAAAAATCTTTGCGAATAATTTTTAGATGAAGAATTTGTAATTATTACTTTTTTTAAATAGTTTTTCTGGTACCATTATAGTATGTGGCCTACCTTTTGAATGTGGCCTATGAAATCATGTCTCTCTTATGTGGCCTACCATAAAAAGCATATTATAAGGTTATAATAATCACAGCTACCCCTAACCCTATTTCAATATTTTAGAATTAAATAGATCTCTGATTCATGTAAATTATGGATAAATTCTTTTTTAATTATTCTTAATTACTATATACAGCTTATGGCTGAATTGCATTTCTTGAAATTCAATATATGTGAAAAATAATTAGTTTCAATAAATAGCTCAGTCGGTAGAGCGTTCGGCTAGAAACCACAAGGTTCCTAGTTCGATACCGGTCCCCGCCAACTCAGCATATGAGTAGCACAGGGATCTATGTGGTAAAGTAAAGAGCTAATGGTAAGTGTGGCGCTCCACCTCAGATGCTAAAACAATCTCCTTGGTCTAGCACTATTGAAAAGGGGATAGACTCCCTCGCTGACTGGCTGATACCGACTTTAGGCCACCCTGTCGACTTTACTTTACTTATATCTATAAATATACTCTTACTGAGGTAGGACCCATTCAAACTGGGTAGGTCACATACTATAACAGAATCAAAAAACTAGGCCACATACTATAACGGTACCATTTTTCTTTTATCTTAATTTTTGTTTGATTTTTTGTTTTGTTAAAGCCAAATATTTAGCTTAAAATCAATTGTCGATTCTTAATACAAGCGTCAGACCAATTAAACAGTTCTCAAAAAACTGGAATTAGGTGGAAACAGACAGTTATTAATTTAGTGAGTTACTCTGTTAGGCAAAAGGCCATGGGGATTGGGTAATTAGGATTAAGCTCAATTCCATAGTAATGTTCTGCAAGACTATCTTGCTCCATATGACCTTTTTTTTTTCCTACTTATAAATTACTTACAGTTGACGAGTTGATCTTGCACAGGTATGTATTTAATCCCCTCCTCCACGACACAATGTCAATTTCTTAAGCAGAATTTAACAGGTTTGAATTTAGAGTTCTGGGGATAAATCTTAAAAGAAATCCATTAACAACAAGAAATAACTTCAATTCTATTCTTTACTTCCTATTTTAACTAAATAGTTAAATTAAAATTAGAATAATTTAGCAATGAAAGACAGGAGTGATGGAAGAGTTTCAGTTGTTCTATTTTTCGATTATACGCCCCTCTGTTTTAAATCTTTTTATCTGCATTCTTATTTAGTTTCATTAGCCTTTCTAATTTGATATAATATTTTATTATATTAAAATTGAAATACTTGCATTTGGAGGGTGCATATATTTGCTAGTCTATCTAAATTATTTTTCACAATAAAAAGCATATTAAAAGAGAAAGAGCACGCGGTAAATTTCCAAGGAGGTGCATTTTTATGCCGTAACCAGCAAAGAAAAAAAATGAATTGCAGAGACATGGAATAAACTGCCCGCGTCTGTTGTAGCCTCCCAAAGCACTGAGTCTTTCAAAGCCTCCATGCTTCCTGTAGTCCGCCGGCACTATACCTGATGCCACTCTCCACGTACATATGCACACATACATGCATATTACTACTGTAAACTGTTCATGTTCCTGACATTAATACATTATTCTGTGTACTTGACATGAGACTTTGATGAGTTGTGGTGCACCTGAGCACTGTACACAATAAATTTCATTATTATAGTATTATTAAGAAGGGCAGGAATCCAGGATGAATCTAATTCAAGAGCACCAGTAAGTTTTTCTTAGCCAAACACTGAGGCTTACTTGTTACTAAGCAGACACCCACTTAAGTAGTTAACAAGCTTGTCATTGCTTAACTTTGGTAATCAAAAAACCAGTGCTTTCAGTATACTTTGATTATAAGCAATAATTCAAATCCACTTCATCACACTAGTAGCAGTTTTACCGCCTCCCCCTGCCGCCATCCATATCCTTGTTGTTTCTCTTCTTCTTTCTTCTCTTCATTTTAGTGATAATCAAAGATGATTATCATTGACTGACTTTTATATCATCTAAATGCCTAATTATGAGAAACACTCATTAAATAGTCTTACAAGTCTTTAATGAGTCTTATCTTTGTGTTCTATCATATCTGCACTAATATTCCCTTTGCTCTAGAATTACATTCTTTCAGGGTTAAATAAGCAAGGTTACTTGGTGTTGTCCAAATTAAAATAATAATAAAATAGATAACTTGGTGTTGTCCAAATTAAAATAATAATGAAATAGATAAAAAAAAAAACATTTGATTTAGCTAGAAATAACTAAATAAATTTTGATTAAAATTTTTTTTTTTTAGATTACTTAAAAAAATCGGTTATTTCCTAGAAGTCCAACATAAGTCCTGCATCTATTGTAGGCTGCCGAAGCACAGAGTCTTTCAAAGCCTCCAGGCTTTCTGTAGTCCGCCGACACTATACCTGATGCCACTCTCCACATACACACGCGCACACATACATGCATATTACTACTGTAAACTGTTCATGTTCCTGACACTAATACATTATTCTGTGTACTTGACATGAGACTTTGATGAGTTGTGGTGCACCTGAGCACTGTACACAATAAATTTCATTATTATTATTATTATAAACAAAGGTGAACCACTCTTGACTGATAAATTATTTATTTATTTATTGATCTACTAGGAAATAAGAAAATGGGGTTAGGGTTAGGTTTAGTTTAATGGGAAAATTAATGAATAATTTGTCAGTCAAGAGTGGTTCCCCTTTGTTTATGTTGGATTTATAGGAAATAACCAAAGATCTCTATTCAGACTCAAAGCTTACTATGCATTAACTGCAGCGCTAAGTTTCAAGTCTGAATAAAAATATTCCACAAATTTTTTAGATTTTATTTTTGTGTTTAATATGAGAGTAATCCCAAAAGCAAGGTCTTTGAAATATTTAGAAATCACAGAAACATTTATTGTTTATTGTCAATGATGTTACATCGTTTTAAAGTTTGAATATGTATCTATTTTTCTACAGAATTACCATTTCTGTCATATATATATATATATATATATATGGGAATTGCTAATGGTGCCTAAAAGGGGGGTTAGTAATTTGGTTAAAGATTTCGCTCTAACAATCTAATAAACAACATAAACATGCATAATAAACTTTTAAGTAGTCTTGACATCAAATCATTATATACTAATATTCCTGTAGATAAAAGCATCACATATTTAGAGAATCATCTAAAAAAATCTAACATCAACTTACCCCTACCTACTCAAACCATTATAAAAATCTGTAAATTATTTATATATATATATATATATATATATAAAGAGAAAAAACGCTATGAAAATGACAATAAGAAATGCCTACAAATTCTTGAGACGATCTGTATAAAAAAACAACAAACCTAATGTTAATAAAATAGTATTTAATATACGTAACAATATACTAAACATCTTCAATAACTAACACACTAGTATTTAATTTATAGTCAAAATCATTAATACATAGAATAAATTTTATTTATTAACGATGTCACTATGAAAATCTGAGTTAAATTACCCCAAAACAGCCCATGTTATAAGTGCATTTAAAATCCTGCAATGTGTCTTATATATCACTGAGGAATAAATATTTACATAATATAAGGTGTGGTTAATTTGCATACTGGTTTTAACAAAACCTAGTTTAATAAATAATTACTTGGTTTTATTCATCTCTGATATTATTGTTTTATTCTCCAATGTATTAAAATCAATCCTATGAATGATTTTATATAGAAACCAACTAGAATATAATTGAAATAAGCGTAATCTTTTATATGCGTTTTTATTTCATTTTGTTAGTCTGATTTGATAAAGTTTATTACATTGAGACTTATACCCGGAGGGTGGATATTCTTGCTAGTTTATGTAATATCTTTATTCAGACTTGAAACTTTGTGCTTCAGCTAATGCATAGTAAGCTTTGAGTCTGAATAGAGATCTTTTTTTAAGTAATCAAAAACAAAAACAAAATTTTTTAATCAAAACAGCCCATGTTATTAGTGTGTTAATTTAAAAAAAAATGTGATGACATCATGAGAGTATTCAAAATTTCAATATAGTAGCAGAACGACTCCAGAAGCATCAGTAGGAGCAAGATTTTATGATGACACATTGACCGTAGAGTTCATTTGGTGTCACTATAGTCCACTTATCAAATATTGCTAAGTTTCGTATTGCTAGGGTATTTATTGAATAAGGACATATTTGCCCCACCATATGAAGATCGCCATAATATTTAACATATTTTCTTTAAGTCATCAGGGTGGCCTAAAGTCAGTATCAGCCAGACAACGAGGGAGTCTATTCCCTTTTCATTAGTGTTAGACCAAGGAGATTGTGTTTTAGCATCTGAGATGGAATACCAAACCTACCATCAGCTCCTCATTTTAGCGCACAGATCCCTGTGCCATTCATATGCTGATTTGGTGAGGGCTGGTATTGAACCAGGAACCTTGAGGTTCCCAGCCGAACACTCTACCAACAGAGCTAAACCAGCCTTAAGTAGTAAATAAACAAAGATATTAATCATGTTCAACATATTTTGATCCCCGGGCAATGCCTGGTAAATCCACAAGTATATAAATATAAGGAAAGATAACAGACAGAATGATTGTTAGCAAGTAAGTCATACAGATATTACAAGCAGAGCAAGTTAAATATCTATGGGAGAGAGAGAGGGAGAGAGAGAGGAGGGAGAGGTAGCCAAAGAGAGAGAGAGAGAGGAAGGGAGAGGTAGCCAAAGAGAGAGAGAGAGGAAGGGAGAGGTAGCCAAAGAGAGAGAGAGGGAAGGGAGAGGTAGAGAGAGAGAGAGAGAGAGAGGAGAGAGAGGAAGGGAGAGGTGGAAGAGAGAGAGAGAGAGAGGAAGGGAGAGGTAGACAAAAGAGGGAGAGGTGGAAAGAGAGAGAGAGGAAGGCAGAGGTAGACAAAGAGAGGGAGAGGTGGAGAGAGAGATAGACAGAGCAGGAGAGGTGGAAAGAGAGAGGGGGAAGTGAGAGGTAGACAAAGGGAGGGAGAGGTGGAAAGAGAGAGAGAGGAAGGGAGAGGTAGACAAAGAGAGAGAGAGGAAGGGAGAGGTGGACAAAGAGAGGGAGAGGTAGACAAAAAGAGATAGTGATTGAGAGAAAGAATTATCCATAACAATTGACAGGTGAGTATAAAATAACCTAAACATTTAAATCATTTTCATGGGACATTATCTACTGCAGTTGTTTGCTGCTATTGCTACAGCAAAATGAAAAGATATGAGATTCAACCTCTTATCATTTCTGTTAAATAATCTAAGACATAAAATGAAACAAGAGAAAGCAAAAAAGAACAATTTCTCTGAATGTTTGAGATGAGGCTTGATGATTAGTATTATCTGCATCATTCGGACTATTGTTCTCATTTTTATTGTTATCCGTACAACGTTTCAGTCGATATGCCCTCCGGCCTTCTTCAGGTATATCTTGTCGGACTCGGGAACTTTCTTGTCATAGTTGGGAACCTTCTTGTCGTAATAGGGAGCCATCATGGAACTTTGAACCTAACCCTTTATTCAGTCCACGGGGGTATCCTGTTCTCATTCCAGAATTATATTCTTTATTAATTAGCAAATTTTCTTATTCAAGTTACATACATTAGAATCATGTATAAATTTTATAGTTACTGTTTGTTTATTTATGAAATGTTAAGTTTCTACATATAAGTTATTTAACTACCTTGTATTTTTAAGTTATGTCTAGTTTTTGGAAAAAGACTAAGACTAAAATTTTATTATTGTTATTATTGTTATACATTTACTTGTTACTGAAAATGATTTATTTGACCTATAAATGAGACCATTTCATTAAGATTTGTGGTAATGATAAAAAAATGCTTCACTGTCTTTTTTTTTGTCCAATACTTTGATCTAGTGCGAACAAAATACTACCAAGCAAGTAATTTGAAAAAAAAAAAAAAAATAAGACTATCCAGGATTTTACATTTCCTAAAAGAAGTGGGATTGTACTAAAAAATATGAGTAATTGAACAATAGTTAAAATCTATACATATATATATATATATATTTTTTTTTTTTTCCAAACTACTGCTATGAATCCAAAATTTAGTTGGCATTAAATGGCCCACAGAGGTTGATATGCCGAAAACTAACCAAACCAAACCAATACTGTAACCAGGTTCAAATTATTTCTATCAAGAATACTTATTTGAAGCTATTATTATTTATTTTTTTTTTTTTACAAATTAATGGTATTATAATTAGTTACTTTAAACCCTTAAAAAAACAAAAACAAAACAAAAAAAGAACTGGCAAAGTAAAATTTCTTAATAAAAATCCTCAAAACTTATATGTTTATCTCATCATAACAATAGTTTACTCCCTTTAAAAGTATATATTTTTTCATTTGATGGTTAGCAAGCTAGATTTGCAGAACATTGATAATTAATTTTATTCATATTGGGCACCCCATACTTCTGGCCATGTGCCATATCTATGCTAAACTTAGTAATTAACTATATTTTTCGTTTTTATTTTAACTCTTAGCATCCTGTTGAGAATTGAGCCCCATTCCCATAAGGATTTATCAAAAATGGCTAAAAATGACCTTTTCATTTAAAGTTACCTGTTAATTCACTTAAATTAAAGACTTCTAAATATGTTTGATATTACATTTAAACAAAGGCTATTGTTTGGAGTAGATTAGTAAAAGGAATGTGACTTCTGGCCGGGCGGAATGAGGTGGTATAGGACATTAAGAGGTAATTTATGAGGAAGTGCGTCCCGGTCCCCTGCCTCCGAAATTGCTGCCCGGTGAATTTTAAAATAACAACCCCAAGCTTCGGTGCCACATCCGTGTTACTTAAAAGAAAACAACCAACTTAGGGCGTTAAATGTATTTTAGTGGGAGGTGTTCTCTTTTGTCTTAATTCTTGTTTATTTAGAGAAATTTGTCATAATCGTGTTTATTTATAGAAATTTGTCGTAATTCGTGTTTATTTGTCGTAATTCTGGTTTATTTACCGTAATTTGTCATAATTCTGGTTTATTCATCGTAATTCTTGTTTATTTATCGTAATAAAAGAAAATCTTAGTATCTAATAGATAGATAGATATGAAGATGGATAGTTTTGAATAGACTGAGATAGATAGATAGATAAACAATAGGTAACACCTATTTTACCCCGTGAAATTTACCTCCCCCCCTATTTAACACAATGAAACTTGCAGAAGCTTGGGGTCGTTATTTTAAAATTCACCGGGCAGCAATTTTGAAGGCAGGGGACCAGGACGCACTTCCTCATAAATTACCCATTAAGAGTTAAAGAAACAATGAATGAATTCAAAATTATTTGGTATGCATCTTAGCACCATTTTTTCTGTGATTTCTCCCTCTAATCTTCTAATCTTAGAACTTGGCTATGATCCTGTTTACAATTCACGCTAAAAGTAGAACATAAACACAAAACTGTAAACCAAAATAACGACCATATGGAAATCAGTGGACATCTACCTTCTTTATAAACCTCTATCTCTTCTCTGTCGCCTGTCATGTGATACTGCACCTACCAATCAGTCTTCCTCACTATAAAATCTACAATGGATTTCCAGTGCAGCTGTGACCTTTTTCCTTGACCTCTAGGCCATCCTCCTCAGGTCATACATCCCACACAAGCATCATCATATGACATTTATATCTATATCAATATATATATATATAGTTTGTGTTTTATATGTGATGCTTTTCACGCAAGGAATACAATCGTGTAAAAATCAATACAGATCCTAGCGAAAAATATAAATATTAGCTAAGCTTAGCTAGTTTGACACAAGGCCAACTGGGTTATGGGGAATCACCTCTTTGTTGCTATTACTCCCAGGTCCCCTCTGAACCATTAGTGGTAGTTTGAGTTTTGTTTAATGGCATATCAACCTCTGTGGGTCATTTAATGCCAGAAAAAGTAATATAGAATGTTTTTAAATATGGATTTCAGTCTTTAACTCTTAACATCCTGTTGAGAATACCTATAACCATTTATCAAAAATGGCTAAAAAATGTCCTTTTCATTAAAACTTACCTGTTATTTCCCTTGAATTAAAGACTTCTAAATATGTTTAATATTACAGTTAAACAAAGGCTATCGTTTGGGGCGGATTATGAAAATGAATGTACATCTGGCTGGGTGGAATGAGGTGGTATAGGATGTTAAGAGTTAAAGTAGTGCTTTTATGGAGGTATTCAGTTACGTTTTGTTAGATCTTGTTGAAAAGTTTGCTTTTTTTTTAGAAAATTTAAAATGTCTTCTGGATTTGTATTTTTAAAGAGGCTGATAATATTTGGTGTGGGTTTGTCTGAGACTATTTGCAGTTTGACACAAGGCCAGGGCCGGGTTAGCTCAGTCGGTAAAGTGTTCGGCTAGAAACCACAAGGTTCCTAGTTCAATACCGGTCCCCGCCAACTCAGCGTATGAGTAGCACAAGGATCTGTGCGGTAAAGTAAGGAGCTGATGGTAGGTGTGGCGCTCCACCTCAGATGCTAAATACAATCTCCTTGGTCTAGCGCTATTGAAAAGGGGATAGACTCCCTCGCTGACTGGCTGATACTGACTTTAGGCCGCCCCGTCGACTTATTGCAGTTTAGGGGCATGTGTTTGATAGTGAGCTCTACTTTGCATATTGCGCATACTTGGGGTGTCCTCCCTTTTTAAAAGGTGAGAATGGGCGATGTGGGTGTGCCCAATATGCGGTCTGAAGAGTATCGCTTCTTCTTTTCTGTTTTTTCTGTGTACTACCCGACCACTCACCAATATCTTCTTGTATCTCATGGAGCTTATTATGAATCTAATTATCCCATGATTTTTGTTGATGGCTGGATTTAAATCTGTATGTAAGATTTTTGTGTTGCTATTACTCCCAGGTCCACTTTGAAGCATAGTGGTCATATCTGATAGGGTCCTGTCTATGGATTAAATAGATCTATATGAAAATTATAAGATAGAAAAATTAGATTACATATATAGATCACCTAGATCACTGATAGGGTCCTGTCTATGGATTAAATAGATCTATATGAAAATTATAAGATAGAAAAATTAGATTACATATATAGATCACCTAGATCACTGATAGGGTCCTGTCTATGGATTAAATAGATCTATATGAAAATTATAAGATAGAAAATTAGATTACATATATAGATCACCTAGATCACAAGGTTCTGATGTGGATGCTCGACTGACTGAATTAAACCAGCCCATTGTATGGTACTTGATTTCACAGATCAAGGTGATTCGAGGGAAACCCATCCTCATCAGTGGTCCACATTTGAGGACTGAGGTCAAACTAAGCTAAACCTTGTCAAAGGTAAGATTTTTATGCTGGGAACAGTTATCTGGTTTGAAGAAAATTTAATAAGAAAGAAAGAGAAGAGAGGAAGAGAGAAAGCAGAAACATTAATGTTAACCAGAAATATATAGTCTGTTTCAATGGGATGGAAAGATGGAAAGAAGGAAGGAAAAAGAGACAGACAGGGACAGAGAGAGTTAAATGAAGATCATTATATTTTTTATATGTTGAAATATTTTACAGTAGTGATTAATTATACCTATAAAATGTTGTAAAAGTTAAATTACCATAACCTAGTATATCCATGGTCCCCTTAGTTAAGTATTAATACTATCTTATTATAATGGAGATTGTGGGTTTGTATGTCTGTAACCGAAACTACATTACTATTCAAGTCACAATTTCCTTAGTTATTTACATCACATTCTCCATGATTTTATTTTTTATTTAAACTTCAATTATTAACAAAATTCTTTGACATCATTAAGACTGTTGACCATATCTACATACTAATAACATGCAATTGTATTTATATATACAAGAAAATAGCGGTTTACAGTGTGAATGGGAAGACTAATTTGCATATTGATCTTAAAAATTTGATTTTAATAAATATATGCTTAGTATTATTGATTTCTAATTGTTTGGTTTTATAGCAATGAATATGAGCAAAAATCTCAGGGATAAATCTTAAAAGAAATTCATTAAAAAGAAGAAATAACTGTAATTTCATTCTTTACTTCTTATTTTAACTAAATAGTTAATTTAAGAAAATTTACCAATGAAAGACGGGAGTAAGGGAAAATGATGGAAGAGTTAGTTTCAAAGTTGTTCTATTTTTAAATCATACCCCCTCTGTTCAAATATTTTTATCTGAATTCTTATTCAGTTTCTTTGGCTTTTCTAATTTAACATGATATTTTATTATATTAAAACTTAAATACTTTCACCCGGAGGGTGCATATATATGCTAGTATCAATAAATATAATATTCAGATTCATGTTAAATGTTTAACTTCAAGAACTGCTTACCCTGGAAACATCCACCCGTATCTAGGAGGGCCCCTAATTTTTTAAAATGACATTGTGTTGAACTGGCCTTTAACAGAGAGAAGTAAAGTTGGCAGAGTGGCCTATTGTCGATATCAGCAAGGCAGTCTATCCCCTTTTTGCTAGCACTAAAGCAGGGAGATTGTTCTTGTGTCTGAGGTGGAGTGCCACACCTACCGTCAGCTCCACACTTTACTACATAGATCAGATTACCCAATCTGTGCAACACATGTGCTGAGTTTGCAGGGACTGGTATCGAACAAAGAACCTTGCAATTCCTAGGCGCATGCTCCACCAACTGAGAACATATTGCGAGTACATTTACAAACTTGTAAAATCTTAATATCTGAATGAATAAATTATCACACTGATCAAGGTGACATTTTAATTTCCTCTCGGCAGGAAAGAAAGACCTTGAAATGTAATTTATGAATTTATATATAAGAGTGGGTTGTCTTACAAATAATAAAGTACAAAGGAAAATTAAATGCAACAATAGTAAAAAATATTTCTCTTTTGTTTAAAATTGTCTGTGGTTTTTGTTTTTTTTATTTCGGTTTTGTCTTGAAGGATTTGTTGTGGAAATTAACTGCTCTTCTTTTCTCGGATACAAATCCAGAAAAATCCAGAATAACACAAAAGAAAATAACAGAAGAAAACAACAAAAAAACACCAAAAAATCAATAAAAAATCATTCCTCTTTGAGTTTTGAGAATTTGTAATCTCATTTATTTTCACAAGTGAAAATTTTCATTTTAATATTGTTTTCATGATAAATTACAGTATTTACATTGAAATATATTCTCTCACTATCTATCTATCTATCTATCTATCTATCTATCTATCTATCTATCTATCTATCTATCTATCTATCTATCTATCTATATATATATATATATATATATATATATATATATATATATGGAGGTTTGTGGGCTAGTGGTTAGAGTCGTGGAAAATGGACTCGTCGATTCGAGTTCAATTCCTAGACGAAGCTGTTGGCATTTCACATAGTGCTAATACCCTTGGAAAAGGTATGAATCCATATATTCCCCCTCCAGCTATGGGTTAAATAGTAGGGCAGACTGGGCCCTTCAGCCTTGGGTAGGTAACCAGTCAAGGAGAGGGATAACTCTGAATTCAAAATTCCTGAGGTCGGTTGTTGATTGGATTTGTGGCAACCCTTGATGCACCAATTCTTTCCTATCGACTGTGCCAAAAAGTGTGGATGGTCCAACATAAGCCTTCACCACTATAAACAAATCACTGTTCATTGTATGAACACTCATACGTCAATCGACGGGAGAGTCCACCATGGAGAAATTTATTAAAGAAAACAAACACAAGATGTCATGAACGATGGAAACTGCTTATGTCGATACTTAAGTATTTTGTTTTTTAAAAATTAAAACCTTTTTCAGGACATTGAATATTTGTATGCGTAAAAGATGAAAGATGTTCAGTGTATGTTCAATGTGTTTTACTCATCTTTTACTCATACAAATATTCAATGTCCTGAAGAAGGTTTTAATTTAAAAAAACCCGAAATACTTAAGTATCAACATAGAGAGTTTCCATCATTCATGACATCCTGTATTTGTTTTCTTTAATGAATTTCTCCACATACTGTCGGATTAATTTCCTCATCATACTTATATATATATATGTACATACCAGGTGTGTCAAAAAAGTATCAAGATTTTTTGTAATTTTTTGACACACCGTGTATTCTGGAAAAATTAATGTTCCATTCATTGTTCATTTCTATCTTGGTAAATAAGGCTTCAATCTCGTTACTTTTATGACTAACCGTGTATACTCCCAAAACTAGGTAGAGCTCTCTAGAGGGGACTTTAAAGAACTTTCACTGCTTAGCATAAGGCAATACCCATCTGTTGTTTACAGACTTGAGTTCTCTGGTGATCATAGCATAGATCTACTGGTTTATATATTTATCATTTAAATGTTTGCCTCTTACTGACAGGTACCGATGGCCGAGAGGAAAGGAGTTGGACTGATGACAAGTCAGTTGGGTTTCACTCCTGGCTAGAAGTAGCTGTAAAAGTCTAGCCACACTGATGAGACATAAACGTTGAAACATGGTGTCTGTGGATTATATATATAGATATATATGTATATGGTGGATGTTGGGAAACTTTTTGTTTTGTATTGGGAGAATGGAAAAATATAAGATAAGGAATAATAACCGAAATTCAAAGTGATGAATATTGTGTTATTTTTAATCTTATTTAATAATCCTAATATTTCAGGTGGCCCTCCACAAAGGGTTCTGTAGAATAACTGTTTCATATTTTCTTTCAATATTAAAAATTCTCGTCTTTGGGGTCATGTGTCAGTTGAGTGGTTATGCAATATCATCCCTTTGAATTTTGGATATTATTCCTTATCTTATACTTTTCCATTCTCCCAATACAAAATAAAAATTCTTCCAACATCCATCACATCTATTTATAAAGAAGCATACATGGACTCTTTAACAACTATATATATATATATATATATATATATATATCAATAAAGGAAGGAAGAACTCAACACCGTAATTACATAATAAATTTATTTCAACCAAATTTGGGGCCTATATTATTATGGAATTACGGTGTTGAGTTCTTCCTTCCTTTATTGATAAATATTGCTCTGTATATAATCTAAAAAGTTTATTATACATTGAGCTCTCTTCAGTGTTTTAAAGATTCGCTGTATTTATACATACTGAATCATCAATATTAATACAGTGTATCTTAGAAATCACATATAGAATCATCCCTTACTACCAAGTTTTGGATAAATCTTATAATATATATATATATATATATATATATATATATATTATATTTTTGCTTGAAGGCAATTACAATGCATGTATTGCATAAAATTCGATACTTTTTTAAAATAGAAAATGAACTTGACAAGTGTAATCCCGGCAAAGGATCGCTCAGTGTGTAGAACATCGTACAGACTGTTTCGACTTTATTAAGCCTCATCAGCGATGTATACTAACGACTTCCCTCCGACAGAAATCCAAACCGGGACCTCAGCAGGCATAGTCAAAGACCATATGGCCTCGGCCACAGTACACAGCGAACAAACCCTGCAAAATTAACCTTGTCAAATGATACTTACACGCCTCTACCATGATAAGTAAGGGGACGTTGAGTGAATAATAACAACAAAGCAGGCCTTATGCTCTTCGGCGAAGTGAATAAGATTTTGGGATGTTTGTTTTTTTAGAAGCATTGTTGGATAAAGTATATATTATATTTTTGCTTGAAGGCAATTACAATGCATGTATTGCATAAAATTCGATACTTTGTCGGGATTACACTTGTCAAGTTCATTTTCTATTTAAAAAAAAGTATCGAATTTTATGTGATACATGCATTGTAATTGCCTTCAAGCAAAAATATAATATATACTTTATTCAACAATGCTTCTAAAAAAACAAACATCCAAAAATCTTATACATATATATATATATATATATATATATAATCCAAAAATCTGGAGAAGAAATCTTCCTTACGACATAGGAGGTCTTTTCAAAATGTGTCGTAGTTTGCAGAGCTCAATGTGTGATCTTATTTTTCGAGTCACAAAGTAGCAAATTTATAAGTAAAAATATAACAGAAGACTCAGATTTTTTTTGCATTATAGCCTAAAAAATGGTTACTCACAGTTTCTCTCCTGGAATAGGCTATAATCTGAGTCTTCTGTTATATTTTTACTTATATATAAGAAAGATTCTGTATTTATGTTTGTACCTAGTGCATGTCATTTTATAAAGAAAAACCCATTCTATTTTTGTCTGAAGGAGGGGGGTGTAAAAAAACGTTTTATACCTTATTTTCTATAAGAAAAGTTAAATAAAAATATAGTAAGAGTACAAATCTGTCATATACTAAAAAATGGTTAAAACATAAAATCAAACGAAAAATAGAATAAATCAATAAAGGATAAAACATAATAAAAAGATAAAAATACAAACAGGAATAATGATAATAATAATATACAACTTAAAAACAAGAATATATAAAAAATAATAAAATAATAAGATAATAAAAAAAAGTAAAGTCGTCGGGGCGGCCTAAAGTCGGTATCAGCCTATCAGCGAGGGAGTCTATCCTCTTTTCAATAGCGCTAGACCAGGGAGATTGTTTTAGCATATGAGGTGGAGCGCCACACCTACCATCAGCTCCTTACTTTACTGCACATATCCCTATGCTATTCATACGCTGAGTTGGCGAGGACCGGTATCGAACTAGGAACCTTGTGGTTTCTAGCCGAACGCTCGACCGACTGAGCTAACCCGGCCCTTAAGATAATAAAGAAAATATATAGAAAAATATTTTTATTTATCTATATATAAATATAGTATTATTTGTTATAATATATTAATGATTTGAAGGCAATTACAATGCGTGTAAAAAATTAAAAACAAAAAGATGTTATTTTTGTCTTATCGATTTCAAAGAAACTTTATCTTCAGAGACGAAATTCGGACTATTGTCCTCATCTTCATTGTTATTTGTACTTAAAGATAACAATGAAGATGAGTACAATAATACAAATAATACTAATCATCAAGCCTCATCTCGAAAATTCAGAGAAGTAGTGTAGATAACAATGAAGATGAGGACAACAGTCCGAATAATACAAATAATACTAATCATCAAGCCTCATCTCAAAAATTCAGAGAAATATAAATATAGATAAGAGATTCATAAATGCTGAATAGCTCTGCTAGTGTATATATATATATATATATATATATATATATATATATATATATATATATAATGTAATAAAATAAATATATAAAGGTTTTACATATCTATTTATTTGGTGATGAAGGAACATTCACGACCATTTCATGTGTCAACAATCATCAGGTGATGTTTACCTGACGATTGTTGACGCATGAAACCAAAATGGTCATGAATGTTCCTTTGTCTCCTAATAAATAGATATGTAAAACCTTTATATATTTATTTTATTATATTATATAACAGTTCTATTTTATATTGAGCACTCTACCAATAATACTGCGTTTGGCACACCGTTCCAGTAAAAACTGAAACAGTGATAACCCCACACTATAGTATATATATATATATATATATATATATATATAAAGTTTGGATGATAAATCTGATGTTTTATAAAGAATAGAATAATAAATAAATATTCCTATGATGCATTTATTATATGTCAATTTTTCAATCTAACTGAACATCATCAAGGCAGTACTTTAGCTTAAATACATGATTTCTATTTAAGTCTACATGGTGATAGAAGATTATACATTCATTTACTTCATAATTCATTTATATGTGTGGCATAAGGCCACAATCGAAGAGCACTCAAAGAGGAATCTATACAACACTAAGGAATGGTCTACAAGACAAACTTGCTAATTATAACTGTGCAGCAGTTATCCATATAAATATTAACTAATCTTAGACTGGCACAAGGCCACACTATAAGAGCACTCATAGAGGACTGAATCTACATAATACTAAAGAATGTCTGTGAGAAAAGGTTGTTAATTATATACTCCTCATTCAAGATTGCTAATTACCGCAGTGAATGATTAACAAGTTTGTGTGAAAGACAAACATGTTAATTAGTGTTTTATAACATGTGTTGATGACAAGGTCAGTTTAATGGGGGGGGGGGGGAGAAAGAAATTGTAATATAAAGACAGAAAAGCAAAAAGGTGAATTATGTAGGATCTAAAGAGAAGGAAAATGAAGGAAAAAGAAAAAGAGAGAAAATGAAGGAAAAAGAAGGAGAGAGAAAAGGAAGGAAAAAGGAGAGAGAAAATTAAGGAAAAAGAGAGAAAATGAAGGATAAAGAAAGAGAGAGAAAATGAAAAAGAAAGAGAGAGAAAATGAAAAAGAAGAGAGAGAGAAAATGAGAGAAGAAAAGAAAAAGAGAAAAAGAAAAAAAAAAGAAAAATGAAGAAAGAAAAAGATAAAAATGAAGGAAAAAGGAAAGAGAGAAAATGAAGGAAAAAGAAGGAGAGAGAAAAGGAAAGAAAAAGTAAGAGAGAGAGAAAAGGAAGGAAAAAGAGAGAGAGAGAGAGAAAAGGAAGGAGAGAGAGAGAAAAGGAAGGAGAGAGAGAGAAAAGGAAGGAGAGAGAGAGAGAGAGAGAGAAAAGAAAGGAAAAAGAGAGAGAGAGAAAAGAAAGGAAAAAGAGAGAGAGAGACAGAGAGAGGAGAAAGAAAGGAAAAGAAGAGAAGAGAGAGAGAGAGAAAAGAAAGGAAAAAGAAAGAGAGAAAATGAAAGAAAAAGAAAGAGAGAGAAAATGAAAGAAAAAGAAAGAGAGAAAAATGAGAAAACACATTAGGAGGACAATAATGCAGAAGAAAATTTTTCTTTAAAAGTAATGTGAGAGAGAGAGAGAGAGAGAGAGAGGCATCATCATCAAGGCTTGCTGACAGCATGAGTTCCCTTGACTCTTTCTTGCCATCCATCCCTATTGGTAAATTCATGAGAGAGCAGCCAGTGTCCACACAGAGCTGATGGATGTAAGTTTTTGCTCGTTGGCCAACACAAGTGTATCCATGTGTAGGAGTGGAGAACTTTGTTTCTGAGTTCATCCTTCTTCTTCTCCAGTAAAGCCCAGCATGTCTTGTGCATCTTAATTGGATGGTTTGTGTGATGGGAGGTAGGTGGCTGTATAGCCATTGTTTTATAGACTGCTGTTTCCAGGATTTGTTAAAAACAACATGCAGCATCCTTGAGTAGATCTCATATAGCTTTTTCTCCAATTGTTTCATTAGAGTCCAAGTAGTGCAAAACGCATGACTGCTATTGACAGGTTATCAAACCAGATGGGTGAAATAAAAACAGAAAGAGGTATTGAGTGTGAGAAAATGAAAGAATGCATAAAGCTAAAAAACCCAAAATACCCCCCCAAAAAAAACCAAAAAAAACAGGCAGAGTGATAAAAATGAGTAATAAAAAGAAATAAAAAAATTTAAATAAAAATATTTAGAATATTTAAATAAAAAAAATGAGTAATAAAAATAAATTTAAAAAATTTAAAATATTTAGATAAAAAAATGAAAAAAAAAAATATTTAAATGAAAATATTTAGAATAAAAATAAATCAAAAAAAATATTTAAGATATTTTAAATAAAAAAATGAGTAAAAAAAAAAAAAATAAAATTAAAAAAAAAAAAATATTTAAATGAAAATATTTAGAATAAAAATAAATAAAAAAAATGTTTAAAATATCTAAATAAAAAAATGAGTAAAAAAAAAAAAAATATTTAAAATATTTAAATAAAATATAATATTTAAAAAAAAATGAGTAATTAAAAAAATAAAAATTTTAAAATATTTAAATAAAAAAAATTGTAATAAAAAAATGTGTAATAAAAAAGAGTGATAAGAAAAATGAAAGAAATAAGAGAATGAAAGTGGAAGAAGAAAAAATGGTGAAATCAAAAAGTCAAAAAAAGAAATGTTAAAGATAAAAGAGAGAAATCAAAAAAGGAAGAGAAGAAAAGAGGTAAAGAATGGAAAAGAAACAATGAGACTTAAATTCAAGTATAAAAGACTAGAAGTGACTACCCAACATCGCCTGGGTAGAAATGGGGGGTCAAAAAGTTAGTCTCACAGATCCATTATGATTGAATCTCAGTTGGATCACCACAGGGTACCCCATTAAAATCCCTATGTAAAAAAAAAAAAAAAAAAAACAATTTGCGTTGATCAAGACACTTTGAAACGAAAAATTAATGTCCCCTATTTAAAATACAACATGCCAAAAAATTCCATGCTATTATCATTTAAATTTTATTTTTCAATTTCGTCATGAATATAAATCAAAATCTTCCTAATTTTTGCTCAAAAACCAAGCCCTGGTGATATTTAATGTGTATCTATATTTACTTTGTCGTCAATTGTTTTATTTTTGAAGTTTCCTCCGGATTCACACAACTGCCCTTTATATATGTATAGATAGATAGATATAGATAAAAAGTTGATAGAGAAAGTGTAAAAAAAAGAGCAAGTTAAGATTTGTATCTCTGTTGGTGCTGGCTTTTTGGAAAGATAAAATTCTAATTAAAAGGGAGGATGAGATTAAAGAAAATGCAATAAGCAGCTGATGGTGATCCCGAAAGAGAACTTTGCAGAAGTTTTGAAAAACTGGTTGGAATGTATATGAAGGTATAAAGTGAAGGAGAGGTCAAAAGAAAGCTAACTTAAAGAATGAATTAGTTTGAGACACTCTGAGCTAAATTAAGGAAACATCTTTCTATTGGATGGTGCCATTGTCTAGACATCAATCAGAAATGATTGTTCCACAATGATGACATTAATGGCTGCTGCCTGGCTCATATATTGGGTATGTGTCAATGCAAGTTTGTATCTGGGTAGCAATACTGATTTCTGAGTGAAAGAATAAGACTCGCAGGGAAAAATGTGAATGCATGAATTAGAAAAAGAGAAGATAAATGGACGGCTAAGAGATAGTAATATAGGTAAGGATTAAATTAAAATTGATACTGCAATAAAGAAAGGAGTTAAAGCCAGAAGAAAAAATAAAAGGCTTGGATGAAAAAGAACCAGGAAATTGTCGACAATGAAAGGGAAAAAATTCAGATAAGAATAAAGGAGAAAAAAATCACTTGAGAATAGAGAAGTTGTGAAAAAAAAAAATAAGGAAAAAGAAATAGTGAGAAAAAAAAAAAAAAAAAACTGGTAAACAGGTGGGAAAACAGTATGACCAAATGTATGAATTGGATGTTTATATACTTCAGGGAAATATTCACAAAAGGAATTGGTCGGATGTAACAATACTCCACTACCCTCAGCACTCCGAATGGTAGATGTGGTAGACAGTTGAAGGGGTGTTACTGACAGGTAACAGGTCAAAGATCTTATTGCCATGTCTGGGAAAGTAAAAATCTTGTAAGCATTTGTTCATTGGCTCAAGGCAGTCATGTTGGATTATCAAGAAAAGAATCTGGAAAATGAATCTGACAATATCGTCAGTAATTCAACTCAAGAATCATTAGGTGTTTCAGATCTTTCAACATCGTGCACTTTAATCTAAGTAACCCAGTTGGTACTATTATAGTCAAGTCATACTGTGATGAGACTGAAAGGCAGCCCTATGAACAAGCGGATTCCCAGCCCCCACAAACAAAGCACGTCAGGATATGTTTGGCTGTGGCGAGCGGCTACGGATACTCGAACTTGCTACCTCCTCATAGCTGAGGTGTTGTTAGTAGAGACCCAAATAAAGTATATCCGAATTTGCATAAGCGCATCCAAATGAGCAGAAATAAAGACGGACTGTCGCTGACAGGGCGAGTGAGGAAGAAAGTGTTTGGATGGCAAGTGAAATCTGACGACTGCTATTTGATGTGAGAGTGGTGTGTTCAGTTGGGAAAGGAATTGCATTTCGTTTGCTGGAGAGACTTTTAAAGGATTGATATTACCTTGAATTTTTGGACCCTTTCAAAAGACATACTGAAAGCATTGTTTCCAATTAGATCACCAAAATTAACCAGTGCAATGATGCTAATAGCTTTTTGACTTTATACATCCTGGGATGCACATATTTGCTTTAAATGATTCACCAAAAATTTATGGGTCCTAACTAAAGCCATCTAACTCCTACCTTATAACCTATTCTGTGTAATTCGTTTCTAGGAAACTATTGAAATATATTTACACACAGCTCGA
Source organism: Doryteuthis pealeii (assembly GCA_023376005.1). Classification (NCBI taxonomy): domain Eukaryota; kingdom Metazoa; phylum Mollusca; class Cephalopoda; order Myopsida; family Loliginidae; genus Doryteuthis; species Doryteuthis pealeii. The sequence goes on from CM042157.1 coordinate 9,816,607, forward strand.
AACGGTGGGGAAAAATACTGGGATGCATGGATATGATTTTACTGCGTACTTTTAGATTTTTGTGCATCAGGGATGTAGAACGTGTACCTATCAGCATCTCTGCAGTGTCAAGCCTGTTCAATACTTAAGCAACAGTAGATAATGTAAGCAACCAGAGTCCTTTGTTTATTAAAATGACTTTATTCAGCATTGAATGACCTGAAAAAGGATTGATATGCTGTAAAATAAAACAACAAACCAGCTGGTATTGATCAAGGACGAGGTAATGAGATCTTTGGCTCAAGGCTGTTTAGTGGGATTATCAAAAAATACATCTGGAAGATGAACCTGACCATATAATATGATAAAAAAGGTGTGGGTGTTTGCCATAAGACAATTTGAAAAATAGTTAAAAGGCTTGACATGATCAGATGGGGCCTCTCCAACTGCTCATCGAGCTCAAGCAAGTGCTGTAGTGAGTGTTGTATGTCATGGGACCAGTTAGTACGTGGGTCATAGACCACTAAGCCACCACAATCCTATTCTCAGGCATTACAGAACACCACCCATAGCCAACATGTGGCCTCATTAGTGGGAGGGTCTTACCCTTCTGTAGAGGTGAGGTCGGTGTATACTATAGCCCCAGTCAAGAGGTGGACCATCAAATCAAGTGAAGAAGGATAAATCTTTAATGTTCAAAGAATTTGATTTGATTAAATTCTTTTATATAATGCAGAAAAAAGAATTTTGATTGGATGATAAATCTTTAGTTGATGATAGATTAAGAGTCAATTTAACTGAAATTTGAAAATAAAGCTTTTGCTATTGGCTTTGGAGAATAAGAAAGATAACCAATCACAACAAGGAAAGATAGAGATAAGGTGAAAATAAAATTTAAAAAAAAAAAAAAGAGAATGAGTAAATAGGTAATTAGATCATATGCAATCATTTAATTTAGCAATTTCATCTACAATATAAAAATGAACAAATTATTAATGAAGTTATTACTAGATGACTTAATCTGCTTACTGTATTTGATTTTTCCTATTTACATTTAATATTACAGTATTATCAAGTTAGGCTTGGTATTTAGTATTACTGTATTTTATTGAGTTAGGCTTGGTATTTAATATTACAGTATTTTTTTTAGTTAGGCTTGGTATTTAATATTACAGTATTTTATTGAGTTAGGCATGGCATTTAATATTACAGTATTTTATTGATTTAGGCTTGGTATTTAATATTACTTTATTTTATTGAGATAGGCTTGGTATTTAATATTACAGTATTTTATTGAGATAGGCTTGGTATTTAATATTACAGTATTTTATTGAGAGATAGGCTTGGTATTTAATATTACAGTATTTTATTGAGATAGGCTTGGTATTTAATATTACAGTATTTTATTGAGATAGGCTTGGTATTTAATATTACAGTATTTTTATTGAGTTAGGCTTGGTATTTAGTATTACTGTATTTTATTGAGTTAGGCTTGTTATTTAATATTACTGTATTTTATTGAGATAGGCTTAGTATTTAATATTACAGTATTTTTTTAGTTAGGCATGGTATTTAATATTACAGTATTTTATTGAGTTAGGCTTGGTATTTAATATTACAATATTTTATTGAGTTAGGCTTGGTATTTGATATTACAGTATTTCATTGAGTTAGGCTTAGTATTTAATATTACAGTATTTCATTGAGTTAGGCTTGGTATTTAATATTACAGTATTTTATTGAGTTAGGCTTGGTATTTGATATTACAGTATTATCAAGTTAGGCTTGATATTTAATATTACAGTATTATCAAGTATTATCTAATATTACAGTATTTCATTGAGTTAGGCATGGTATTTAATATTACTTATTTTACTTAGGCTTGGTATTTAATATTAGAGTATTATGTATTTAGGCTAAGTAGAAGTCTATATCATCTGATTAAACATTAGCCAACCAGATGCATCAACTTTAAATCTAAAACATAGGTGATCCTGTGTGTCAGAGAGTTTGATTGATTTGGTGTTCAAGGAATTTTTAGGTGGAAATGACGTCATGTATGGACACATCTTAAAAATGACCAATGAAAGCTGAAACTACTCAGACTACACAAACACAGACACTTTGAACAGTTTTTCAACTGTCAACAAAACAGTTGTGACATCTTGTTCACAAAAAAAAAAAAGAACAAAGAAAACCAGAATAAAAAGCTAAACACTAAATCCTAGACTATCATTTTTAATGAAATGTATACAAAAGAATCTGTTTTTTTATATATATATATATATATATATATATATATTGGTTAGGAAAATTCAAGGAAAATTCATTTGGGAAGAAATGCCATAGCTGGACTGCTTCAGTTCAATTCTTTTGATAAAGAGGTATTACCTCGAAAATTCAAGAAATAATAAAAAATACAGGTCAACACACAACACCATTGTTACCGTATTATTATTTTTTATTTATTCCAAACTGCATTGTGATAGCCTTCTAAATCAACCTCCTAACCAATACATACACAATGCTTCAAGCAAATTATGAAACTCTCTATATATATATATATGATGATGGACTCTCCCATTGATTTCGACGTATGAGTGCTCATACAATGAACGTCCACACAGTGATTTGTTTATAATGGTGAAGGCTTGTGTTGGACCATCCACACTTTTTGGCACAGTCGATAGGAAAGAATTGGTGAATCAAGGGTTGCCACAAACCCAATCAACGACCGACCTCAGGAATTTTGAATTCAGAGTTATCCCTCTCCTAGACTGGTTACCTACCCAAGGCTGAAGGGCCCAGTCTGTCCTACTATTTAACCCATAGCAAGAGGGAGAATATATGGATTCATACCTTTCCCAAGGTATTAGCACTATGTGAAATGCCAACAGCTTCATCTAGGAATTGAACTCGAATCGACGAGTCCATTTTCACGACTCTAATCACTAGCCCACGCGCCTCCATATATATATATATATATATATATATATACACACAGTGATGCCGATAGCTTTTTTAATTTAGTGAATCCTGGGACATATATATTTGCTTTGAAAGAGTCCCTGAGAAAGTTTAACAGTCCCAACTAAAGTTTAATAGATTGTAGGGTTTTTATTTATGACCTGGGGAAACAACTAAAGCTGTCTAACCCATACCTCGTAAACTATCCTGTGTAATTCATTTCTAAGAAACTATTGAAATGTATTCACAGTTAGCTAGAAATGGTGAGGGAAGAAAAAAGAAAAACACTGGAATGCATGGATATGATTTTACTGCATCAGGGATGCAGGACAGGACATCGTCTCTCTCTCTCTCTGTATATATATATATATAGTGGTTGAAGAGGAAGTAAAACTAAATTTACTGCCAGCACAGGGATTGAACTTGAAACTTCCAAGTTATGAGTAATTTTTTTAATAGATTCTTAATCCCTATTAATTAGAATGGTTTGGGTTTTGTTTTATGGCATATCAACCTCAGTGGGACATTTAATGCCGATAAAGTTTTGAAATAAATTAATTCTTAATGGATATACAATTTTTTTTTATAAATACATTTTTCTATTTAAACCATAGATGGGACCCTAACAGGTACTACCATTCCAGGACAGAGTAGACCAGGTAGCAATGGTGATGAAGGGGTGGTCCATATTCCCCAAATCTCCAAAACTGGAACCTCACCATCAGATAAAGTTTAATGTCATTCCCAGGACATGTAGACCCTCAGACACTGCCTTCTAGTACCCATATGATAAAAAAGGGTTTGGGTTTGCCATAAGGGCAATAGGGTTGGGGCAATCATATAGGTGCTAGGGTTTGATGTGACCAGCCGATTGATCATAATTAGAATGGTTCATCCAGTGAAAAGATAAAAAAAGCTAAAGCTGTTTTTTTTTTTCCAGGGATGAATTTTCTTCAGTTTCCTGGAGAACATTTGCCACTAAGTTTTAACTCCTTTTTAGGATTTTTACCAATTCCGGAGAAAGTCAAGCAGAATTCAGTAGAGAGAAAAAGAGTAAACTAGAAGGTCAAAGTGAGTAGAGACTGAAATAGACAAAGACTATTTCTTAATTCAAACTATACACACAAATATATGTGTAAAGAATTTCCTAGAAATAAATACACACCTAAAAATTTTAATGAAAAGGTCATTTTCTTTTAATTCAAAGACAGAATTTTATAGTTCCTGTACAACCAAAATTGGTATTATTCTCAAACTCTACAGAATTAAAACCCTCTAACCAAAAATAGGAATACATAGCATTCCAAAAATAAGTACACACTTTACTTATATTTACTAATTCTATTTTTTATTTAGTTATAACTTTATTTATATATAGATTTATATAGATTATATAGAGATTATATAGATATCATTTATATATAGATTATATAGATATATATATAGATTTATATAAATTTTATGTAAATTTTAGTTATAAATTTAGTTATAAATAATATCTAATTGTATAATAGTCCACAAGAAAAAAAAACCAAACAAATCTGGTACCTTGTGGAAGGGGGATTAAGTTTATTTATTATAAAGAATATTATAGCTGTATTTTTCTGTTCATTTTAATTGTATAATATTCCACTAGAAATATATATGTACTTGTATATGGGCCGGGTTAGCTCAGTCGGTATAGTGTTCGGCTAGAAACCACATGGTTTCTAGTTCGATTCCGGTCCTCGCCAACTCAGCGTATGAGTAGCACAGGGATCTGTGCGGTAAAGTAAGGAGCTGATGTAGGTGTAGCGCTCCACCTCAGATGCAAAAACAATCTCCTTGGTCTAGCGCTAGTGAAAAGGGGATAGACTCCCTCGCTGATTGGCTGATACCGACTTTAGGCTGCCCCGACGACTTTACTTTTTTATATGGGCAATACTATATTATATTTACTGATTTTAGGAACTGAAGCTGCCTGACTAATAAAAACAGAAAGAGTATGTCTTCATAACAGAAATATTACCAATAAAATTAAGATCTAATTTAATATGATAATTGTGAGTTGAGATCTATTTTCTATTTGCCTAAAGATGGAGTTAAAATTATTACATTAATTTTTTATTGAATTCAAAAATCAAATATCAATTCAAAATATGCAACCACTCTGAAAATAAATGGTAAAAGCCTCAAACATAGATTGAAGAATGAAATACTTTTCAACAGAACAATTTAGGGAAGGCCAAAGTATTCATCAATGGAAACTTTGAGCATCCAAATACTGGAGATTTCTTACAAGTGTTTTGACTTGAGAAAGAATGATGTTGATAAAAAAAAAAAAAAAAAAAAAAAAAAAAGAAAATTGACACCAATCCTCAGATTTAAGTCAATCTCAGCTGCAAATCTTCCCATGAAGACACAAAACATTTATTATTCTTTGTTTATATGTATCACAAACTCTAAAATGTCAGGGTCTGAAGTTACAGGCATAAAAAAAAAAAAAATTGTACAGTATTTCTACTGATAAAAAATAAATAAGATTTCTGTGCATCTAATATCCTATGGAAATATTTTTCTCTCTCCAGAAACTGTGACATACACTTACTTCCTGCCTTTAGGCTTAGATTTTTCTTAGAAACATATAACCTTGAAATTTATCACATACTATACTAGCTCAATTGGTAGAGCGTTCGGCTAGAAACCACAAGGTCACTAGTTCAATACCGACCCTCACCAACTCAGCGTATGAATAGCACAGGGATCTGTGCGATGAAGTAAGGAGCTGATGGTAGATGTGGCGCTCCACCTCAGACACAAAAAAAATCTCCTTGGTCTAGCACTAGTGAAAAGGGGATAGACTCCCTGGCTGATACTAACTTTAGGCCACCCCGATGACTTTACTTACTTATACTTTAGGTTAGAGGAGGTGCCTGTTGTGTAATGGTTATCGTCGTAGGAAATAAACAGCAACATCAGTTCAAATTCTGGATGAGAGAGGTAGGTTCTTGCAACCTCAGTGAAATTTCTTGAATATTACTCAAAATAACATTTAAAAATGATCTCTCAATACAAATTATAATAGTTGGGGTGAGCACATATGCAGACCCCACACTATCATAATTAACAGTTTGGATATTTTAAGCCACTCGCGACTCTCCCACCACAGTACAAAAACTGGTGGTTATTTCATTATAATTGAAAGGACTCAGATTACAATAATAATAATAGGACTTTATTTTAATAGAATGAGTTCTGGGGTGAATAGTGAACTTTGAAATATCCTATCATATAGGTGAAAAATACAAAGAAAATTTGGTACAACTGTGGGGTAATTTGGTAGGCAAAGAGTTAAGTTACAAATTGGATTGGAAATGGTTTTATTCATTTGAATAAAGCCATTATAGCTAACATATTGAAAATTGTTTTCTTTATGAAAAACATTTCAATTGCTCTGAATTTCGAATGCATCTCTATTCAACTACATCAACTGAAAAATTATCTAGTCAAGCAAAATAGAGGAGAGTTCTACTTAAGAATCCTCATTTCAATAGTATTTCCCACATTCTAAATACAGACAAAATCTTTTATCATTGATATTGTTGGAATATCTCTACAATTCCCACCTAAATTTATAGACTAGCCAAGGTCACATGGTTTATTCCTCCAGCCAATCAGCAGCCATAATGTGTGGCTGATTCACTACTTAAACACTGATACTTGCGACAGTTTACTTGCAATCATTGAGGAGGAACTTACGATACTAAGAACAACCAAAGGATACTTTATCGAGGATTTCCACTGGATAAGTGCTCTTGCTTAAAGCCTAAAAGATGGTCCATAAAATTATAACAGATAGTTTCATGCAATTTGATGAAAACTTGGGGCAAAAAGATGTGTGCTCTAAGTAAAGTTAAGTTAGTGGAGCGGTCTCTATTGTCAGTATCAGCTGGACTGAAAAGGTAGTCTATTCCCTTTTCGCTAGTGCTAGACCTGGGAGATTGTTTTACTGAGATGGAGCACCACATCTACAGTTAGTTCCCCATTTTACTGCACAAAGAAGATTATCTAAGTTTTGCTACTCATGTGCTGAGTTGGTGGGAACCAGTATCGAACCCGGAACCTTGTGATTCTTACGCGGCTGCTCTACTGACTGAGCTAATTGTCTCCAATGAAACTTCAATTTTATTAGTAAATACTTGAGTAATAAAAGGCCTCTAATGTTTACCTAATAAAGGGTGTTTTTTTATCATATATTGTATGTAATGACATCAGTAAGCTTTATGAGTTCAAATTTCCACCACCAGGATGAGACATAAGGTTAATTTTTAAGCAAAATTTGACATGTTTGATGAAAATCACTTTGTTCCTGATTCTTAATGCATATAATAAAAATAAAAGGATAATAATCATATTATTTTAATACTTTTTTGATACTTTTATTAAATAATAATATTTCAATTATATTTTGATACTTATCAATATTTTAATAATATTTTAATACTTATCAATATCTTAATAATATTTTGATACTTATCAATATTTTAATAATATTTTGATACTTCTTAATACTTATTTTAATACTTTTTTTTCAAATTTCCACCACCAGGATGAGACATAAGGTCAATTTCTAAACAAAATTTGACAGTTTTGATGAAAATCCCTTTCTTCCTGATTCTTAATCCATAGAATAAAAATAAAAGGATATTAAATTGCTCAAAGAACTTTGAAATATTTACCCAACCCTTCTGTCACAGGCAGGATGTGACCCAGGGTCATTTTTTAAGTAGAGTACAACTGGTTTGAATTTAGAGTTTTCTTTCTAGACAGGTTGTGATACCAAGGTTAAAGTGCCATGTCTGCCCTACTATTTACCCATAACTGGAGGGAAATGATTATATGCATACATTCCCCAAGAGTATAAGTGCTATGTGATCTGCAAACAGGCTTGACCAGGACTTGAACTTAGGTTACAATGTCCATTTTCTATGACAATAACTGTACGCATTGTGCACCTCCACAAAGTCGATAGAATAACACTACTGATTTATACTGTAAGCAAGAGTCACTTTAAAAGAGAACTAGTTTGAGATGTATGGAGTGTGTGTGTGTGTGTGTGTGTTTGTATATAAGAATACACTAATGCTATGATTCTGTGATAAATCAGTTTTAAGTATATATTCTGTGAAAGAAATCACTTTTGACCATGACATTTATTTACAACTTCAACAACTTGATAAATGGTTATTCGTGTTCAATAGCCTCAAGGGGTCAGATGTATTTGAGATGGAAGATACTAAAAACACAATGGAATATATATATATATATATATATATATATATATAAGTAAAGAAATAACAAAAGACTTAGAGATTTTGCGTTATAGTCTATTTCAGGGAGCTTAGACAAAGTGTCTAACTCTCCGAACTCATCAGATACGAATATATATATATATATATATATATATATATATATATATATGTAATTGGTAATTTGCTTGAAGCATTGTTAAGTATGTTATAAAATATTAAAATTCGAAGGCAATACAAAGCGTATAAAAAATAAAGACAAAAAGATGTTTTTTATGTCTTATCGATTTCGAAGCATAAACTTCATAGTTTCATGAAGTTTATGCTTCGAAATCAATAAGACATAAAAAACATCTTTTTGTCTTTATTTTTTATATGCATTGTATTGCCTTCGAATTTTAATATTTATATATATATATATATATATATATATATATATATATATACATACATACACAATATCTACTGATGTATCTATCTGTAATGAGTTCCCAAAGTCTATACATTATTCATAACTCTTAAATGTCTTTTCCCCAGGTGAAAATTAGGTTCAGATATTGATATAAACTGACAACAAAAATCAAGAGAAAATTTCATAGAAGAGTGAAAGTGAAAGTGAAACAATAAATCAAATTGAAAGACTGTCATAAATTTGTCCTGTGTGTGTGTGTGTGTGTGTGTGTGTGAGGGGGTTATGTTTTGGTTACTAATAACTGCTGTGTTCAATTTACTCAATTTTAATAACCAAGAGTCAATCTTGCAATGAACTATTAAATCAGTTTTATCTTAAAATAAAGCTTATTTCAAGGGATCATTTTTTGTGAGAGATCCCTTGTATAAATACACACAAATATTTGTGTGCTTTGCTATGGATACATTTATTGCTAGTGTAATTAGTTCAATTCTCTGTGTTGTGTGGATTAATGGTGAGCAAGCTAGTCTTATTTATTTCCACAGGGGTAATTCCATATCAAATGATCAGAAAAAAAGTAAAATTGTCACCCACCCACTGAAATTTTTCTTAAATTTTGTCCAGGTGTGGACTATGTTAAAGTGGGCAATCCCCAAAATTTCTGCTTTCAATTCCAAAGATTGGTGGAGTTATGTTGTTTTTAGCTCTCAAAATTTGAGGGGAATCAAGAAAAATGGCGACTTGTAAAATGAGTTCTAGAGCTTCCCTACTATTAAAAATTGGGTTATAAAAACATTTTTGCCAAAGGAATCCTAAAATGCTATCAAAAAAGTCTTAAAATTAACCAATTTTAAGTTATTGATGATTTCTGATCTTTTCATAGCAAAATCAATATCCCGATGTGGCACTGTATCTATGACAAAGATTTTTTCTATTATTATTTCACATATATTGAACATTATTTGTAACAAAAAGATAGTTTTGTTTTTGCTCACAACTGATGGCCTGGATGATTTGACATGGAATTACCCATAAGGGAGTATTAGATAATTTTAAACAGTTTCCACATGTTCACCATCCATGTCAACCTATTCTTGGAATCTCCCACAGGTGATTAAAGGATTGTAAATATTTGCTGTGGGATTATCTTTATTATTAGAAAAGCAGAGCTGATATTATGGACACCACCTGGGAAAGATTCCAATAATATTTTGACAGAGATAATCAACAGGTGGAGACTTTAAAATCATAATATCATAAAGGATGTTCCATAGAAATGTATATATATAACCTTCCAAAATAAAATAAACATTACAGAAAGGCCTGTACGGGACACAAATTTGAAAAAAACCCAAAAAACCCCAAAAAACTAATAATAACAGATCAACAAAAACGAGGAAAATATTTTGAATGAAACAATAAGACAATAAAAATTAATCCCAGGGTTGATTTGATTATGTTCGTTCTTTATGATAAATGATAATGATTGTTCCAGTTGAAACCTTTCTTCAAATTCTAATAAATGCTAGACACACCTGGAGAAGCAAGGATGAACTTATAAGTGATTTTCTCTGGTGGATATCTACACACAGACACACCAGTGTGGGTCAGCCAGCAAAAACTTTCATCAATCAGCTCTGTGTGGATATTGGATGCTGGGTGGAGGACCTTCCAGGAGCAATAGCCAATAGGGATGGGTGGTGATAAAGAGTCATGGAGATGCATGTTGACTGCATATGATGATGATGATGATGATACTTAACTCATTGTTTTTTTTTTTTTACTCACATTAGTATAAATACATTGATTCCTAGAATGTTACTAATTGTATCAGCCAACTGTGGAAGGTTGGAGAGTAGAGGGATCAAAATATCCAAGTAGGAAGCGCGCGGTGTAATGGTTAAAGTCATGGGAAATGGACTCGTCGCCCCGAGTTCAAATCCTGGACGTAGTAATTGCATTTCACTTAGCGCTAATACCCTTGGGAAAGGTATGAATCCTACTCTCCCTCCAGCTATGGGTAAATAGTAGGCAGACTGGGTTCTTTAACCATGGCTAGGTAACCAGTCTAGAAAAGGAAAACTCTGAATTCAAACCTGTTGAACTCCACTTAAGAAATTGACCTTGTGTCGTATCCTGCTCGTGCGGAGGGGTTGGTAAATAGATAGTGATGATAACAATGGAGATGGCAAAACTCATCCAAAAGATTTTTTTGTTATTTTATTTTTTTATGCTTTATTTTTTACCATTTTCATTTCATTGTGGAATGATTCAGAATGAAATAAATCCAGTAAGTAGAAAAGACAGCATGTTAAGAATAAAATGTCCTCATAGACTTGTCCCAATTTTTTTTTTTTTTTTTTGGTGCAAGGAGGGGGGGGGGTCTTCTAATGATTACTAGAAAATAACTTTTTCAAGATGGCTAGGCAAGAAAAAAACAAAAAAAAACAGCAACAGAATAAAGAGAATCATGAGATTATCTTCAAGAAAGATTGGTTTCTCCCTGGGCAACTCATGTTGAAACACAGAATTGAAATTGGGGTGGGTGCATACAATAGATAAAAATCATGACTGACAATAAAAACATTGAAAAAAAATCTAAGATTGCACAGGGTTTGTGTTAAAGGAAAATGGTCTGATTATATGACAGGCATGAAGATTATTTTTTAAGGATGAGTACAACCATGTTTATGCCAATTTTCTCATTACTGAATCCAAAATGTCCGCTGGAGGGCACTTGCAAATGAATGTTTCTTTTTTTTATTTATTATTTTTAAAGGCAATTGTAAGAAGACATTTTTTATGCTTATTAAGGTGAATCAGAAAGTGCATGGCCTGAAATAGTTATTAGTTGAATTTTGATCTGAAATCTTTTGATTTTTGTAATTAATAGAGAAGAACCACTTCAGCAACATTGCTGCCTGGTCCACTCTGACCCGGAGTGGTAGCACTTATTAGCATCCCATCTATGGGTTAAATAGTAAAATGAGTTTATAAAAAATTTGAGCATCCATTAAGAATGAATTCATTTCACAACTTTGTCGGCATTAAATGACCACCGAGGTTGATATTCCGTAAAACAAAACAAATCAAAATCCTATTTTTAAAAGTTTTGTAATATATCTTTAGAAAAGCAGGAATTTTCCACTTTATATAATCAATAAGAATTTAAAATCTTCAATGAGTTTCATTGGTTTGTATTTCACTTTCTTTCAACAGTACTTTTGGTTAATTCGAACTTAACGGACCTAAATTCCACCATTGTATATTATTTTAAATACAATAGCCATAAAGTATACAAACTCACTTACGGCATATCAACCTCAGTGGGACATTTAATGCCGATAAAGTTTTGAAATAAATCAATTCTTAATGGATAATACAATTTTTTATAAACACATGTTTTTCTATTTAACCCATAGATGGGACCCTAACAGGTACTACCACTCCGGGTCAGAGTGGACCAGGGAGCAATGGTGATGGTGCTCCACATTCCCCAAACCTCCAAAACTGGGACCTCACCATCAGATAGAGTTTAACGTCATTCCCAGGGCATATAGACTCGCAGCCACTGCCTTCTAGCACCCATATGATAAAAAGGGGTTGGGGCTTGCCATAAGGGCAATAGGGTTGGGAAAATCATATAGGTGCTAGGGCTTGACGTGACCAGCCGACTGATCGGACAAATGAAAGAAAATATTTTAAATACAATAGTCATAAAGTATACAAACTGACTCAATGGTATCTTATTTCCAACTGAGTAACCCCATGAGAGAGTGTCTGTTCATATATGTGTAGTAATGTCCCCCCTGATTGATTGCCAGCTTGCATCAATAATCTAATTGGTTGGATATGTTCATGACTCAGATAGTACAATTTTAGGGATGTTATATAAATGTATATTTACACATGGTAATTATATATATATATATATATATATAATGATAATGGACTCTCCCGTCGATGAGGGTTCATACACACAATGAACTCCCACACAGGGATTTGTTTATAGTGGTGAAGGCTCGTGTTGGACCATCCACACTTTTTGGCACAGTCGATAGGAAAGAATTGGTGCATCAAGGGTTGCCACAAACCCAATCAACGACCGACCTCAGGAATTTTGAATTCAGAGTTATCCCTCTCCTAGACTGGTTACCTACCCAAGGCTGAAGAGCCCAGTCTGCCCTACTATTTAACCCATAGCTGGAGGGAGAATATATGGATTCATACCTTTCCCAAGGGTATTAGCGCTATGTGAAATGCCAACAGCTTCATCTAGGAATTGAACTCGAATCGACGAGTCCATTTTCCACGACTATATATATATAAAGATAAATCTAATGAGTCAGATTTATCTTTATTATTTGCTCTATTTAGGTATTGAGCACTTTTTACTTATTAGCTTTAGTCTCCTGGCGGTTTTGTATGAATATATATATCTTATATATATCATAGAAAGGAAGGAAGAACTCAACACCGTAATTACATAATAAATTTATTTCGACCAATATATATATATATATATATGCATATAAATTGTTTTTTTCTTTTGGCCAAAATATTGTACTAATAGATTATTTTTTGTTGGTACGATTATCTTGGTCTTTTCTTTTTTCCAAAAATTTTTTTATTCCCGGTTGATGTTTGGTAGTATATTTTTACAATCAAACTATTTGCTGGTTTTTTTCTCACCGCGAGGATTTACCAACAAGTTTGGTATATTAAATATATATATATATATATATATATATATATATGTATGTATGTGTGTGTGTGTGTGTTTAAGAACACATATTAGATATATATGAGGCAATATCACTTGCATAAAAAGATTCTGCAAAGAGGATTGAATTATATTTACAAAGGGAAAACATATTAATGATTTCAGTCTTGTGTATATTGACAGAAAAGATATTGTAATAGAAAAATAAAGTTGCTAATAAAATCTTCAATAAAAATTGCTAACATTTTCATCTCAAATTGACAGGTTGATTTATCTTTTCTTGATGTAGATTTTCTCACTTAATCGATATCTATTTTTCACATTTTTTGTACACATTATTTAGCAAATTCGTTTTTTATTTTTCAACAAGAATAATCTTAAGCTTTTAAACCAAACAAGGTGTTAAAAAGATTGTCTTCTTGGGTTTGAATGATTACCCATCTGTGACAAAAAAAAAAAAAAAAAAAAATTCAGCCTACTATCAACAGCTTTTGGTTTCCATTAAAAAAACAAACTGATAAGTCAATGAAAGTCAAAAAGAAAATACAGAACATTACTCATGTGTCTAATCTTCCAGATAAAATTCATCAAGTCTATCTATCTATCTATATCTATACATATATAAAGGGCAGGGTTTGCTATAATTAACGGCGTTGATCCCAGGGGGCCATCCCCCCCCAGGCAACACCTGCCCCCTCAATTTAAAAGGGGCAGGGCTGGGTTTATTGCCCAGTGCCTGAGGCACCCCCTTGAGGGGGAATGCCGACGGGATCGACGCAATTTCTCACCCACCACCCATGAGCTTCGGTTTGTGGGTGGTCCCACATTAATAGGGCCTTGTGCTTAACCCGTACAAGTGGGGTACAAGGTAAATACAATATAAAGGGCAGTTGTGTGAATCTGTATGTCCAGAGGAGTAAACTTCGAAAATAAAACAATTAATGACAAAGTAAATATATATACACATTAAATATCACTAGGGATTGTTTTTGAGCAAAAATAATGAAGGTTTGATTTATATTTGTGAAGATAATTTTAAAAAAATTAAATTTAGATGATAACAGACTAGATTTTTTTTTTGATTTAATATTTTAAATAGTAGACATTAATTTTTCTTTTCAGAGTGGCTGGATCAACACAAGGTCTTTTTTACATAGGGATTTTAATGGGGCATACTACCATGGATCCAACTCACAATTCAATATTAATGGATCAGTGGGATTAACCTTTTTTACATCCCCTCTACCCAGGCAATGCTGGGTAACCATTTCTAGTCCATATATAAAGGGCAGTTGTATGTATATGTATGTCTGGAGGAAACTTCGAAAGTAAAACAATTAACGATAAAGTAAATATATATACACATTAAAGATCACCAAGGCTTGGTTTTTGAGCAAAAATAATAGAGATTTGATTTATATTTGTGAAGATAATTAAAAAATAAATTTTAAATGATAACAGCATGGATTTTCTTTTCATTTAATATTTTAGATAGTAGACATTAACATTTCTTTTCAGAGTAGCTGGATCAATGCTAGGTCTATTTTTTTTACATAGGTTACCTAACCAAGGTTGAAGAGCCCAGTTTGCCCTACTATTTACCTATAGCTAGAGGGAGTATAGTTGAATTCATACCTTTCCCAAAGGTATTAGTGATATGTGAAATGCAAACAGCTTTGTCTAGGATTTGAACTTGGGTCAACGAGTCCATTTCCTATGACTGTAACCATATGCCATGCATCTCCATATATAGAAAACAAAAAAATTTGAAAAATTATCGTAGCAATTACAGAAATATGTAAATCATATAAATTGAATTTAATTGTGGGATTTCAGAAAGCCTATATTAAAGAAAAAGAAATTCCAGTCAAAGATCAAATGAAATAATTAAATAATGGTTGTTAATGTTGGTATGGAATAATTTATTTTATGAAGCAGTGGAAACAAGAGGCACCAAAATGTCCTGTATTTTCTCTTGTTTCAAATGGCACTGGTCAATTTGTCACAGCAAGATCTTAATGGCTTTTAGAATATCTCTGAAGGATACTGTCTTTTCTTTTTTTTTTTTTTTTTTTTGAATGCTCTGTTGGATTATACTGAAAATCAGTTCTACTGTTTTTCTTCAGGTCATTTCTACAGAGAGAAAAAAAAACCCTGATGAAAACATTTCATGTGTCACACAAGTAGACTTATCAGATCAATCGTCTTTTTTTTCTTTAAAAGTAATTCAGTGAAGACAACTCTTCACTTCCTTTTCAGTTATCATTTGTTCAATTAACTTTCAGTGTGTATCAATGTTTTGAAACCAATCCTCTGATTGGTACAACCCTAGATAGTTTTATCAGAAGTCAGCTGCTTTTCACACTTCCAGTCACCATTATTGATTCAGAAAAGAAACTTTATTTTCTTTTTGTTCTTTGAAATCTTTTGAGAAGAATTCTACCAAATTTACCTTTCTTATTCATGTAGCATTATAAACAAGAGACCCAAAAATGTTTTGTTTTTTAGACTTTCAAATCACCATTATTTATTTTGTTTTTGTTCTTTGAAATCTTTTGAGAAGAATTCTACCAAATTTATCTTTCTTATTTATGTAGCATTATAAACAAGAGACCCAAAAATGTTTCTGAAAATGTTTTGTTTTTTAAACTTTCAATCACCATTATTCATTTCAGAAAATTAACTTTGTTTTTTGTCTTTGAAACCTTTTGAGAAGAATTCTACCAAATTTATTTTTCAGATTACAGATTATTTTACAGAGATGGGAGCTTGATATTTTTTTGACTAGGAAATAATTCCTTCTTTTTGTAATGAATGATTAAACAAATAATATTTGAGCTGTAAAAGGTTTTCTGAGATTATCAGAGAAGTTTCCAATTGTTAAAACTATCTGGTCACTCATACTTAAAAACTTTTATAAAACACCCACACAGACTGTATAATGTTTGAAGTATGTGATTAACATTCACTACTGATTCATGAGTATTGATTATGAAACAGACTTTCTTGATAAATAATAGCTGTATAAAATGCTTTTTCTTTACTGTTTTATTTTTAATCTAAAAAAAAAATACAACAATTCTCATTATATATGAAATAAAAATACTTAAGTTCTTATGAAATACTCCAAGAAAACCCAGATAAATATACCACAGTCCTTATGAAATACTCCAAGAAAACCCAGATAAATATATTACAGTCCTTATGAAATACTCCAAGAAAACCAAAATAAATATACCATAATTCTTATGAAATACACACAAAAATAAAAAAAATACCACAGTATGAAATACTCCAAGAAAACCAAAATAAATATACCACAATCTTTACAAAATACTCCAAGAAAACCAAAATAAAAAGTAGTTTTTTTATGCAAGTAAATGTCAAAATATAACCTGTTTCATTGGAATTCAGTGCAGTAATAAAATCAGGCCGGTAATCATAGTCTTTCTGAGTGCAATGAAAAGGGGAAGTCTGAAGAATTGAATACCATTCAGCAAACTATAATTATTATCTTTGAATTTCTCTCTATAGGCAGAAGGAAATTCCCATTTACTAAGTTTTGCTTATTCTGACACATTGTACCTACTTTTCCTTAAAAGTCATTCATCTAAGTACTGAATACGTTCACTGATGCTTAACTTTAGTGATTTCACACGAACCAATACTTTTAGCATCATTGTAAGTCATGTAGAATAAAGTAATTCTAATTGAAATCAGACTCTCTTCTGTTTGGGCATTTACAAACAGACTATTTATATGCAAATCACATGCCACCTTAGAGATGCTGATTGGTGATAATCAACCAATCAGGTTATCGGACAATGTTTTATTCATTTTTGATTGGTTGAAATTTGTACTTTTCTATGAATGTTAACTATGTCTTTTGAGATGACTCAGAAATATTAAATTCATAAACGTTTTGATCATATCTTGTTTTTAACATATATTTGTGAGTTTTCCAATTGACACACACTTTTTATTTAGGTATACATTAGGTACCACCAATTTTCCCTATGAAATTTACCCCCCCCCCCCCATATTTAACACAAAGAAATTTTATATTATCTTGAAATTTTTTTGTCCATTCAAAAGAAGAAACATTAAAAAAAAACTCCCGATGATTTAAAAAAATTTTTCCAGCTAAATAAATTTTTTTCATGTAAATAATGAAAATTATGAACAAAAAACAATGTTTACATTTTTGCACCGTTAAATCAATTGAAATTTAACGTAACCAAAAACAAGTTGTGATAGAGGCTTTTTTAAAAATTCTATGAAAAATCAATTAATGGTCCAATTTTCATGAAAATTTCCATAATTACTTACCCTTTGATGAAAATATGTCTGAAAATATTTTTTTCCTAAAATATAATTGGGAAAATATTTTTTTTTTACTGGATCTACCCACCCCTTATTTTATTTTATGAAATATGAAAAAAATAAACTGACAAAAAACGATTTTTACTTTTTTTCTATAAAGATAAGAGTCTGAATAATTATATCAGAAGATTTTTATAAGTTTCTATCTGAAAGCTTTTTAGGAAAAGAACCGTGAATACAGAATTCTGCTAAAAAATATTAATAAAGAAATTGACCCTGTTGTAAAAAAACAAACTGTTTTAGTTATTTTTCAAGATAACGGTGAGTAATTTTTCCCCAATTGGATAATTTGATCTTTGAATTAACTTTTTTTCTTTGTAACAACTCTTTATGTTCGTTATTTCTATTTTGCGAGATTTAAAAAAAAAAGTTAAAAAATATTTGTTTCTTCCTTCAATATGGCCTAAACTGATCACGTGACATATTTTGGTGGTACCTAGTATACATGTATGTGTTTATAAAGACAAAGGATTGTAAAAGCATGAACAGGATTTGACTTGGATGAAAATCGCAATCATTGAAATGAAATAAATCAGAACAAAAAAGAATTCTGTTAATGTGTTCAAGGTTCTCTTTCTTTTTTTTATATGGTAATAGAAAAATAATTAAAGAAATAAAAGAAATGGAAGAGTTGGAAATACTCAAGGAAAACAACAATATTGGTAATCAAAGTTAAATATAGATTTCTCAATATGGGATGTGAATGTTTAATTGAAAAAAGTAGCAAAGAGTAAAATAGAGAAAGTTTAGGGATGGATGGTAATTTAATTTTGACTAATGAAGAGTCTGTCTTTCATATCTCCATCATTTCTTGCTTGTTGGCCATTTTGTGAAATTCTTTTTTTTTTCCCTCCTTTTTTCTGTAACTCAACATGTTTTTTCTTCCAACTCATGTAGAATGATCAATTGATTTATTTTGTATATTTGGTAACCCCCCCCCCAAAAAAAAAAAAAAACAAAACAAAACAGAAAAACCTTGATTAGCTTTTCAGACTTGATTTTCAATAAAAGTTAAATGGCTTTATTTAGTCAACATCTTATTTATGGCAAAATAACAGATAAAATAAATAGTTTTCTAATCTTACTGCCTCAAAGGGAACCTTAAACAAGAGAAATAATGCCACTTGATAAAACCTTTATTTACTTATTTCTAGGGTCGCGTTAGCTCAGTCGGTAGAGCGTTTGGCTAGAAACCACAAGGTTCCTAGTTCGATACCGGCCCTCGCCAACTCAGCGTATGAGTAGCACAGGGATCTGTGCGGTAAACTAAGGAGCTGATGGTAGGTGTGGCGCACCACCTCAGATGCCAAAACAATCTCCTTGGTCTAGCGCTATTGATTATTGGTTAGATTTGATGGGCCGGGTTAGCTCAGTCGGTAGAGTGTTCGGCTAGAAACCACAAGGTTCCTTGTTCGATACTGGTCCCCGCCAACTCAGTGTATGAGTAGCACAGGGATCTGTGCGGTAAAGTGAGGAGCTGATGGTAGGTGTGGCGCTCCACCTCAGATGAAAAAATAATCTCCTTGGTCTAGCGCTAGTCAAAAGGGGATATAGACTCCCTCGCTGATTGGCTGATATCGATATTAGGCCTCCCCGATGATTTTACTTACTTATTTCTCCATATCATAATACTTTCAAAATATAATGCTTAACAAATACAGTTACAAAATTTTTATAAAGATTTTTCTAACAGTGTTTAGCAACTCCATGTAGGCATCTGAATTCAACCTGATACCCTCTCTGAAAAAACGCGGAGACATCACATCACCCTTAGTGGACACACATCCGAAAACCATCACAGTTTGGGGAAATTTGGTCTGCATGACACGAGAAGTTCATATTTATTGATGTCTATTGTCTATTGATTTATCTACATTATTGGCATGAAATGCATAGCTTAATACATTATTTAAGAGTGAGTGAAGTTTTAACTTATTACATATATTTCTGACTAGTTTTTCATGCTTATCAGCTGTAAGGGGAATTAGAACTAAACACTCCTGATAAAACTCAACTTTTATATTTCTCTTTCATTTAAAATTTCTTAGACTATTCAGGCAGCAAAGTTGTCATAATCAGGAAAATTTCTATTCTATCATATCCACCTTTTACTTTTTAACCTTGTTCCTTGCTGTATTGTTGACTGACTCATAACTGAAATACTAATAAGTTGTTTTAGAGATCAGGGTTTTTTCTTAATTGTATTTTTAACTAATTTTAGTTTCTCTTTTATTGCAATTATTTTCCTTTCAATTAATTTATTTTGCTTTAATAGTAATGTTCCACCTTTGAATGAGAGCATGTATCCCTGCCCCGTAAAATTCTGTTGACTGTTCTTTGATCCACTCTATAAATTGGTAACTGGAATAATGTTTTTGTTTTGAGATTCTGAATTAAATCAAATTTTTATTTAAAAAAAAAAAGCTTTAATTTAATAGCCCCAACATAATAAATTAAAAATTGTCCAATTGGACACATGGCCTAGTGAATAAGGTAGTTAGGTTAAGACAGTTCTAAGTGACAGTTATCTCTGGATTCCAAGGTTCAATCCTGAGTGGCGGCAGTAACATAGAAAAATAATTAACACAACTCCTACCTCAGCTATGGTTAGCGGAATGAGAACAAGATACCCCCGTGGACTGAATAAAGGGTTAGGTTCAAAGTTCTGTGATGGCTCCCAACTATGATAAGAAAGTTCTCGAGTTCAAAATGAAGGTTTCTGAGTCCGAGAAGAAATACCTGAAGAAGGCTGGAGGGCATATCGGCTGAAATATTGTACAGATAACAATGAAGATGAGGACACTGGTCTGAATAACGCAGATAATACAAATTAAAAATTATTGTGATAGAAAGTAATAAAAGGAATAATTTACAAAAATGTGTGTAAGTATGTTTTGTTTTCTTTGTTTAATGGCATATTAACCTTTGTGGGTTATTTAATGCCAAAGCCATCCTTGTAGAAGAACAATAGTGGTACTTTTTAACCTATAACTGATGTGACGAGGGTCTTATATCCTCCCTAAGGTTATTAGTTTGAAAGTAAACATAATGGTATGGCTACTATGACATCAAATTTCAGCACATTAGCCACTACACCATAGGGGTTCCCCCAGAAATGTTTTTAAGAATTAAATTGTTTCATCCCAAAATTCTTAACAAAGTTATAATTTTTTTTACTTTAAATATACGCTCCTACATTTGGGGCGCTGGTGATCGTCGTCAGTGATGTAATCTGCAGGGTTCATTGGGAAGTTTTGGTTCTTCCAACATCAGACTTCCCTCGCCCTGCTGACCCTATCAGAGGTGATCAAACTCTGGTACAACCACCAACAATAGATGCTAAAAGACTTTTGATAATGAAAAAGAAATTTTCTTGGACGGTTATAGAACTCTAACCCATTCAAATACAAAACACTGTGCATCTGATTGGTTGTTAGTAACAGCCAATTAAATGCGCGGTACCCCATATTTAAATGGGATATGTAGCCAGAAACACTTTTCTCCATACGGATTACGATGTTCGGATGATTAGGTAAGTCAACCCTTCTTTAATAATGAAAGGAGAGGAATGATTTTAATGATTTGTTTTACATTTTCTTTCAAATTTTTTTTTTTAGATTTTGTCTATATATCATTTTGTACAATTTAAAAATTTTTTATTTTAAACTATAAATATATAAAATATATTTAAACTGACTGGGAAAATATTCATATAACAACTTATGATTAACAAATAGCACTCTGTAAGATCACTGAAGGTAATTTACTAAGAAACCTTTTCTATTAAAACATCATAGGTAGATTTATTCCAATTTTTTTTTTCTTGCATAAATCAATAATTTTTTCTTTTGATACTCTGTACTTCTATTTCAATATTGATGCACTTGAAATTGGATAGAAGTGGTTAGATCTGCAGGCATTCCAGAAAATCCATGTGCTTCTGTAGAAATCTACCAGCTACAACAGTGTAGAGAGATATCACTGATGCACAAACATAAAATTATATTACCTGTTGTCTCAGCTTCTGAAAGGGAAGAGGTGTGTACAAGACCCAGGTCTATATGGTCTCGTCAACAAAAATACAACTCGACAAATTAGATTCCTAAAAAACAAGTATCCACTTCCTTGCACTTAGCGAGAAAGTCAGCTCTGTGGTATTCAAAATATGAACATCAACTGTTTTGCACTCTCTTTATTCATTCTGCATTTCCTTTGATCTGATAAAAAAGGTTTAAAACTGAACTGGTATAAGATAGTTCTTAACACTATAAAGTGAGTATCATCTAATAAGCTTAGTTTACTTTTAGAACATAACCAAAAGTTTGGGACATCCATTGAGAATCCAGATCACTAAACATTATACCATGAGATGTGCCCATTGTAAAAAATGAAATAATTTTATTTTGATCCATATATAGTGAACACTTGTCAGTTGCTACAGAGTATATTCGGTTACGCTTTGTCTTTTTTTGTCTGGTGGCCACTTAAACAACATCAGGTAATGTAAGAAACCTGAGTCCTTTGTTTATCAAAATGACTTGATTCAGCATTAAATGACCCGAAAAGGGTTGATATGCCATAATATCAAACAGCCGCGATAGTTTGGTTTAGTTTCTATGTTTAATGGCATATCAAACTTTATGGGTTATTTAATGCCAAAGCCATCATGTAGAACGACAGTAGTGGTACTATTTAATGCAGGGCTAGAGGATAAGGGGGTTCAAATGACATAGTGAATCACAAAAAAAAATGCAAGTGATTTTAGAGGTTCCCTGGTGGTGTTGTAAGTCTTAAGCAACCACTTATATTGCTTATACCTTGGGGCTGGCTTTGTTGACAGAATTAGAGAGCACCATGAGAAAAGGAGGAATGATATTTTTTAAAAATATCAGTAACAGAATTGGTTTCCAAAAAGAGCAGCTTTAAACATGCTCTCAAAATAAACCAAAATGTTTTATTTTTTAATTTTAAAAAGCTAAAGCTAAAAGAATATGGCCTACCTCATGACCCCCCCCCAAAAAAAAACAAACTTGGTTTCTACAATTCTATATCAGGAACCCTAAGTAAATATCTACTATGCTTAGTTAAGTCAAGAACAGACATATGATACTGGGAGGTGTTGTGGTGTAATGGTTATCGCCAAAAGAAATGGATACTGTGACAAGAGTTAAAATCCTAGACAAGATTGGTTGCATTTTGCATAGTGCTAATACCCTTGGGAAAGGTATGAATCAAAATATCCTTCAAGCTATGGGTAGACAGTTAGGCAGACTTGGCTCTTTAACTGTCAAAAGAAGGAAAACCTGTTAAACTCTGCTTAAAAATTGATCTTGTATCACATCCGGCTTGTGTGGACAGGTTGGTAAATATTGGGACATTGAGTGAAAGTTGAATTTACTCCTAATGGTCTTGAAGATTATCCAGCTAAACAAAATTATACCAGGTAGCCTGTATATATATTTACTAACCTCTCCACACGAGCAGGATGCGACACAAGGTCAATTTTTTTAACCAGAGTTTAACAGGTTTAAATTCAGAGTTTTCCTTCACCTAGACTGGTTACCTAGCCATGGTTAAAGAACCCAGTCTAACCTGGTATTTACCCGTAGCTGGAGATAGAATTGGATTCATAGCTTTCCCAAGCGTATTAGTGCCATGTGAAATGCAAACTGCTTTGTCCAGGAGTTGAACTCGGGTCGACGAGTCCATTCCCTATGACTCTAACCATTAGACCATGTGCCTACAAGGGTGGCCTGTATATGTTAGTGTGTTAGTAAGTTCATTGCTCAATTGATTTATCTTCAACGATCTTACATAATCATAATTTGTTTCATGAATATTTTACAGGTATGTTTAAAGATGAAAAAAAAAAATAGAGTTAAAACTTATTTTGATATTCTGGGATGAAAATAATATTCCACATGATCTCCTTACCTGTCAATGCACTTAGCTCGACACTTATAATCATCTAGATAAAATATTATAAAGGGAACTTGCAAGGATGTACTTGACCTCAGGGGTCACTTGCACTTCCACGACCATCTTAGCAGGATCAAGGAGATGGCCTTCTTCTATAAAGAAGTGGCACTCACTATACATATATATATATATATATATATATATATATAGTTCCAATATTTCTGCATCCAGCTGTTTCATATATATATATATATATATATATATATATATATGTATTGAAGAAATGGATACAATAGAAACCTACTCGAGTTTCATCGCTAGAATTTGCTCTACTTTGTATTGAGCACTTTGTATTTGTTTCATCACGGACTTAACCCCTGGATCCTGTGCACCTCCAACGATCGTGCCCATATTCACCGGTAAGCCACCCTTTATATATAAATAAATATATATATATATATATATACAGTTCCATTACTTCTGCATTCAGCTGTTTCATACATACATACATATATATATATATATATATATATATATATATATATATATGTATGAAACAGCTGAATGCAGAAGTAATGGAACTGTGTGTATATATATATATATATATATATATATATATATGTGTATATATATATATATATATATATATATACAGTTCCATTACTTCTGCATTCAGCTGTTTCATACGTACATACATATATATATATATATATATATATACAGTTCCATTACTTCTGCATTCAGCTGTTTCATACATACATACATACATACATACATACATATATATATATATATATACATACAGTTCCATTTTTTCTGCATTCAGTTGTTTCATATATATATATATGTATATATAAAACAGCTGGATGCAGAAATAATAGAACTGTCAGTAATACTATATGGTTATTGACTGCAATATTCCTTTTGCTGAAACTTGAATATATTGTAAGGTGGAATGATACATTGTTACATAACATTTTCTTAATACTAATGATTTTTTTTAGGTTATTTCAAAATACTATTCTGAATTTATTTCTTTACTAGAAATAGAAAATATGTCTAAGAAATTAAAAACTAGATTTCATAAATTATAACAGAACTAATGTTTATTTACTACAAGCAGAGCTACCTGGTATTGCCTGGGATTCAAAAAGTTAAAATAAATCTCTTATCTATATTTATATATAGATTAATAAAAAATATTTTTGTATGAATTTTTTTTAGCATCTTTTATTCTTAATGTATTCTTGTTTTTAAGCTGTTTATTTTTATCATTATTCTTATTTGTATTTTTTTTCTTTTATTTGCTTTTTATTGTGTTCTATCTTTTATTAATTTGTTTTAGTTTTTAACCAAATTTTTAATTAATTTCTTAATCTATGATTGATTTATAGTCTTATATTTCTGTTTAGCTTTCAAATCAAATTAGGAAATTAATTAGATAAAGAAATTTGCCTAATGGCTGAGGTAGTTAGTATCTACCATCAATTCCAGTATTTCAATCGCTGATTTTCAAGATAGGAATGTCTTTTTTCTTTTTTTTAATACTCAAATTTATTCAAAGCAAGGTGAGTCTTGCTACAACCAAAGCTCAAAAGAGCACCCTTGGTGTAATGGTTATCATAATAGGTAATGGGCAAAGCAATCGGAGCTCAAAACCTGGATGAGGCTGTTTGCATTTCACAATGCTAATTATCAAGGGAAAGGTATGAATCCTAGTATTCTTCCTCCAGCTATGGGTAAAGAATGCTGGGCTCTTTAACCTTGGTATGGCAACTAGTCAAGGAGATGGAAAACTCTGAATTCAAACCTGTTTAACTTGGCTTAAAAATAGACCTTGTGTCACATCCTGCTCATATGGAGGGGTGGATAATAAATAAAAAGGCTTCAAAAATGGCCAATGAAGAATATTGATCAAAGAAAAATGGATGATACAGAAAGATTCAAACTAAGACTGGGTAGAGCACTTATTGACCCTGCACTTAAAAGGTCCAAGGTTGTAGCTGAGAGTAAAACATTCACAAGGGAGTTTGATCCATAGTGCAGATGTTCTAGGAAAGAAACCACTCGGATGGAACATGCGTCTGGAAGACTGGGTAAGATTCAGAAAAAAAATGGATGCTGCTCACTAGAGACAATAAATTGAATTCTTAAAGGAAACTCTTGAATAGGCGGAATTAATGAATGCATGTTCCATAAAAGTATCAATAGAAGAAGAGAAAGGCTAGGTACATTCCAGGTATGAGAAAGTGAAAAGACTTATGTAACATCATCTCTTTCACATCATTTTACTCATTTGGTTTTCTGCTACACTCAATTCAGTTTAGTAAAGATTTAAAGGGAAAATCCTGTTACTTTGAATTGAAAATAGAAAAGGGATTTATAGGAATTCTAGTTGAGAAAGTTATACTCAAACTTTCTTGTATATTTCTTGTTTGTTTATATACTACGAGCAGAGCTACCCAACATTGCTCAGGATTTAAAAAGTTAAAAATAAAATTCTTATCGATATTACATATACAGATTAATAAAAATTATTTTTTCTATATATTTAGATGTTATTTGTAGGTGGTGATGTCAATGTTATAATGTTTCGGTCTGTTAGACCATCTTCAGGACATTGGATTGAGTTCTTGCTGCAACAGTGAACATTTTCATACTGAGAGTTAGGAGGTCATGAATAGGAGGGGGGAGGTGGTCAATTGTTGGTGTGAGTTAGTTGGTAGTGGAAGTTAGTTCTATTTATTTTTTTTTTTTTTAGAAAATATATATATATATATATATAAATAAATAGAACTTCCACTACCAACTAACTCACACCAACAATTGACCACTCCTCTCCTATTCATGACCTCCTAACTCTCAGTATGAAAATGTTCACTGTTGCAGCAAGAACTCAATCCAACGTCCTGAAGATGGTCTAACAGACCGAAACATTATAACGTTGACATTACCACCTACAATAAACATCCATTTTGTACAACATTCTGTGTCTGTCTACCTTTCTCCACACACACACACACACACACATATATATATATATATATATATATATATATATATGAAGATGATTTTTATAAATCAAAATATTGTTCAATATTAGCTATGAATATGATATAAAATATTTTCATTTTAACAGCATTGTGTGTTTCATATCCTTTTATCTATCTATATCTATCTATATAGATAGATAGGTAGATAGATAAAAGGATATGAACACACACAATGCTGTTAAAATGAAAATATTTCATATCATATTCAGAGCTAATAAGGGCCGGGTTAGCTCAGTCGGTAGAGCGTTCGGCTAGAAACCACATGGTTCCTAGTTCGATTCCAGTCCTCGCCAACTCAGCGTATGAGTAGCACAGGGGTCTGTGTGGTAAAGTAAGGAGCTGATGGTAGGTGTGGCACTCCACCCAGATGCAAAAACAATCTCCTTGGTCTAGCGCTATTGAAAAGGGGATAGACTCCCTCGCTGATTGGCTGATACCGACTTTAGACCGCCCCGACGACTTTACTTACTATATATATATATATATATATATATATATACAAAGATAAATTTGAAATATCAACATGAGTGTCTAAAATCAATACATAAATGTGTGAGTGTCTAAGTAAATATTCTTGGATCAATTCAGTTGGCATAAAAACAGAAAAGTGTTTACTTTCATAAAAAGTGTCTCAAACCAATTACCTTGTAATTGGAAAAATATTTTGAAACAACAAACTTTATTTATCTATGTATGTAACTCTTCCTACTTATATATGCATTTGTGTCTAATGAATAATTTCTTTTAGTTGAGTGACCAGTGAGAGATGATAAGCTTGGTCAGTTAGCCTGTATAAAATTGTACAATCTTACAACCTACACACACTTACATATACAGTGGTAATTTGACTTATAAGTTTAATTTAATTTATTTGTATATCAAATCAATTTTCTTCAGTAAAATAAACTGAAATGCCACTGATCCGTTTTACATTCCACCACAAAAAACAATTTTTTTGCTACATTTTTTTTAAAATAATAAATATATACTATATTGTATAAAAACATAATAAATTAGAATGTAAGGAATTATGTGCTGTAATATGTCTTAATGTTTATTTTTTAAATAATATTTTTCTTTGGTGCAATAAATTTGGAAACTTGAATATTCTTGTGAACTTATTAACATAAGCATATCTGAAGCTTGCTTGTACCTCAAAATTTTATCTCACAACACAAAGCAAAAAATTTGGAAACTTAAATGTTTTTAGTGAACTTATTAACATAAGCGTATCTGAAGCTTGCTTGTACCTAAAAATTTTAGCTCTCAACTCAAAGCAAAAAATAGACCCAGTGACAATTCATAACTCAGAAAACTTTTAAGCTAAAACACTTGTAAATCTAGATACCACTGTATATGAAAACAAATTATTATTCATAGAAGGGTTCACCTTATTGGATATGAAAAAGAAAACAGTCTTGATCAACCATCATTTTACATTGAATTTTTTACCAACAAAATCCAGATTTTCTCTATTTATTTCTGTGTTTTTATTAAGCAACTTTGACCAATTTAACTACATGTTTAAAAACAACACATTTCTCTTTCAATTCATTTTTAATTAAAAAGAAAAAAAAGAAATGAACAGACCCATTTATGTGTCTGTTCTAATTCAGAGACTGTACTGGTTTCCTCAGTTACTTAAGTACAATTTATACAATTTATAAAGTGATGCAGCTTATGATGAAAATTGATCAGATGTCATGTCTCATCAGACCATTATTATTATTTAATCTTATAATATTTTGATTGCTTTTATTTGTTTAGGGTCAATGAAGAAGAAGCTGGCTCAATAGAAAGTCCTTGATCTTTTTTTATGATTTTGGTCATACAGTCAAGGTTGATGCATTTGAAAATTAATTCCATCAAAGAGATTGCATTTGTAGGTGGCAAGAAAAAATAGAATATGGAAGGGGAGTGAGAGTGAGAGAGCAAGATGACAAAAAAAAAACAATAAGAGAAAAGAAAAAGAAGAGAGAGAGAGAGAGAGAGAGAGAGAAAAGAAAAGAAAAAGGTAAATGAAAGTAAAAGATTGAAAGGTAAATATTGCAAGAAAATGAAGAAAAATAAATGAAGAAAAAATAAATGAAGGAAAAAAGAAAGAGAAAAAGAAATAAAATGAATAAAAGAGGGAAAAGATAGAAAGAAAATGTTTGGAAAGATAAAAAGGAGGGAAAAAGAAAAAAAAAAGAAAAAGATGAAGTAAAGAAAGAGAACAAAAATAGAATAAAAAGAAAAAGTTCATGAAAGAATTCCGGGGATAAAAAAAGGAAAAAGAAAATGAAAAGAAAGAAAAGAAAGAAAAAGAAATGAAAATAGAATTAAAAAAATAATAAAAAAGCAAATACAGTGAAAAAGAAATGATAAAATAAATAAAAGATAATGGGTTGAGATAAAGAAAAAGAGAAATTATATGAAAACATAATAGAAAAAAATGAACAAAATACAAAGAAATAGAGAGATGAGGAAAAAAAAAAAATTGATAAAGCAAGAAAAAATAAAGAGAAATACTAAGAAAAAAAAGAAAGACAAAGAATAAATAAATAAATATACAAAATATACAAAAAATCTTTGGTATGAGATAGGAGAAAAAAAAGGAAAAATCCTAAGCAAGAAGAATAAGATAAAATACTAAAAAAAAGAAGAGGAAAAAAGAATGAATATATAAATATAGAAAATGGAGAAAAAAAATTTGGTATGAGATAGGAGAAAGAAAAAAAAAAGAAAAATCCTCTAAATAAAAAATATATAATAAAATACTAAGGAAAGAAAAAAGAAGAAATAAAAGGAAGTAGTAAGAAAAACAAAAGAATGAAAAAAAAACAAAATGAATAAATAAATGTACAAAATCGAGAAAAAAATCTTTGATATGAGATATGAGAAAAAAAAAACGCAGAAAAATTCTCAAAGCAAGAAGAATAAAATGAAATAGTAAGGAAAGAAAAAAGAATGAATAAATAAAATGAAGTACTAAGAAAAGAAAGAAAATAGAATGAAGAAATAAATGTAGAAAATAGAGGAGAAAAGAATCTTCAATGGATAAATGAATGCAGAAAAAAAGTATTAAATGCCAAGCCTTGGACTAAAAGCATTTAATTAAGGTGAACTGGTGTGGAATCAAGAGATGAGGATGATGTTGATGTAGGACATATAATCTAATCATAATGGTTCAATGCAGTGTCAAAACTGAACGTTGTGATAAAATATTGAAAGAAAATCTAACTGATTGACTTGCTTAACAAGTTTTAATGTGTAAAAACCAAAAAAATCAAAAAACGAAAAAAACAAAATAAACGAAAAATTTTTTAATGGTGAGCTGGTCTACTAAATAACATTTTTATACTTTTTATACAAAAACATAATTAATTGATCGCAGTGACAAGTTTGGAGGCTTTAGTAACCTAGTTATCAGCTTCTTGAATTTAATATTTTTGTTACTACTTTCAGGTAAAAAGAATTCTTCTTTCTTTTAATGAAAAGTGACTGTTTCATTTCAGGCTAGTTAAAAACTAAGAATTTTGACAAACTTTCCATTTTCTTTTCTTTCTTTTTATTTTATTTTTAAATAGATCACTAATTAGGACAGAGTCTATTCTAGTAGTGACCAACACAAGTGGATTTGACAAATTTGAATTCAGAGTTTTCCTTCTCCTAGACCTACAAAAGCATACAGTATGATTGTACAGTGAGATTTCTGTGATTTCAAATAGAATCATCCCTTACTTACCAGTCTTTTGGATTATCACAACACACACATACAGATATATATATATATATATATTATATATATATATATAATATATATATATATATATAATAATAATAAAGAAAAAGTATAATTTTCCTTTTAATCTATCAAAACTTACAATGCCTCATCAAAATTCTTTAGCTTTTTCAAAAGAGAAATAATTTTTTTTTAATCAATTTGAAATTTCCCAAATGTTAGTTATTAGTATCAGTAATAATTATAACTGATAATTGATAAATTTTGAAAAACCAATTTTATATATTGACACAACAATCTGATTTGGTGTGATGAAAAGACACAATGGCAGACGTACGGTTTTAAGTCTGGCACTAAACTGAGTTGATAAAAACTAAGCCATCAATCATGAACTTGGAGTCTTGAAAATCTGAAGAAAGAACTTGAAGGATCTTTGGTGCCAGAATGTTTGAGCCAAATTCTGCTGATTGCTGAAGATCTAAAACTCTTCTTAAGAATTCAATAAAACTGCAGTAATTTTGTCCAGCCAGACACTGGCAATCGATAGATCTTGTCAAAACTTAAGCTGATGATTAGCCTCTGCCTCAGAGGCTTTGGTTGATGTCTAAGCTTCTTGCTGCTTTCATACATTCTAATTTTGCTGTGTTACACAGGGGGAGAATTTGGCAGGTTCTGTCACTGTGTTGACTGAATGTCTATTGAAATTGGTCAAAATTGGAACCTTACTTTAAGGAGATATTTTTGTAAGCTAACAGAAAACAGGCCAAAATCTTTTCTTTTTTTCTTTTAGAATAGTTTGAATTAAAACTTTGCATGAAAAGCACATAAAATGCAAAAGATTCTTTATGTCTGTACAAAAAACAAATTTTTCAATGTAGTTAAATAAAAATGTATGGAGTTTACAGAAAAAGAAAACTTAACATCATAGGTGGAATTAAGGACTTGTAAGTATACTTGGGATTGGTAAGTAAAAGGTTTAACACTAATTTTTCCAAAGAATCTGTGAAAAATTTACCATGGTATCCATAAATTAACCCATCAAGGTTTGACATGCCGTAAAATCCAACCAACCAACTACAGAATTGAATACGTTCACAAAATTGACTAAACGCGATATCATCTGCTGATTCAAAATTATCGCCTACATACATCTTTATCCAAAATGTTTGCCCCCGAAAAAGGGAAACAATTACTTATAGATGGGATCTTAACAGGTAGACCCATTTCGCATCAGAGTAAACCTAGGAATAGTGATAATATTCAAGGCGTATATTACAATGCCAACAAAGAAAGTGGTCATTTCAAAGAGGTCATAGAGATATGAAGATTTAAAACATCCCTCTCAGTACTTGAATTATATTTACTAGTACAAAATAAAAAACGCCCCCCGTGTGTGGGACAACAGCAAGCTCATTATCCGTACAAAGGTACAAGTGTATAGGGCATGTGTTATCAACACCCTCATGTATGGAAGTGAAACATGGACCTTATATCCCCACCAAGAGCGGCAGCTAAATAACTTCTACCTACGCTACCTTAGACGTATACTGGGCATCACTTGGAGGGACAGGATCACTAACACAGCAGTTTTAGAGAGAGCTCAACTCCCCAGCTTGTGTTCTCTACTGTAATTTCAGGGACCCCAAAACTTTATTATAGTCTTCCGGGACTGAAATGCTAATATATGAAATATTAACTACGTAAGAATGATTGCAATGATGGGATCCAGGAAATATTTCTATCTGAAATTAAGTTTAATTCCAATTTGGAAAGTTAGAACTATGATTTGATAACGAAACATAATTCAGGAATAATAATAAAAAAATATAAAAAACAAAGAAAGCAAGAAACAATGTTTAAAAAGCAAATATTTACTATGGTCAACTTAGTCTGATACTGGGCGTTAATAGCAAGGCACACTGTGAGAAACGAACTCTCTTTGTTCCCCAACATTTTGTAAAACTAACTTGCTCTACAAGTGAAATCAATTTCAATAAGCGAGATCGAGTAGTGGTTTAACTGTTACCATTTCACGGAATCAATATCAATGCATAACTGAACCTCTTTTATATAGACTAGTACAAAATAAAAAACGCCCCCTGGCGATGTAAAAATAGATTTTTGAAACATATTGCCTGAGGGGTGGTAGTAAATATTCAATGTCAGCGAGTTTGTACCCTAAGTAAGTAAAATCATCAAATTCATTAAAGGATTAAAAAATAAAACAATTTGAAATGTAAACTTTAAATATGTATTAAAATAAAACAAACTATATATAGATATATAATACCAGTCATGTATTTATTAAAACTTGTTTAAAAAAACAATGAGGACTGTCTAATATTGCATGTTCAAATTTTGAGTGTATTTATTGAATAAATACACTCACAATTTTATTCTATGTTATGACGATTTTGGGTAATGTGATGTAAGCTTTGTTACAGACAAAAACCGGAAGCGAATCTCCATTATTAATAGATTTAATAGACTGTAGAGAGAGACTCCACGTGTGGTGTAGTGAGTAATGTGCTGGACTGCTACATCGTATGTATCTACCAAGGAAAATGAATATGTTCACAAAATTGACTAAATGCGATATCATCTGCTAATTCAAAATTATTACCAACATACATTTTATAACGAAAATGGCTGACCTCAAAATGGAAGAAAAAAAATGGCATTCGTGAATCAACTCCTAAGAAAGCAAAAACATGACAGTTTAAGAAACATAATAATAACTTGTAAGAATCTGTGGATATACCACAGTATGATAATTTAATTTGGCAGGTTCTATCACTGTGTTGACTGAATGTCTATTGAAATTGGTCAAAATTAGAACCTTACTTTAAGGAGATATTTTTGTAATTGTTGTCAAGAGGAACAAGTTCTTGATTTTATGAAGGAAGAAAAAATGTATATGTTGAAATTGCTAAGATCTACTGTAGGAACGAATATTTTCTCGGTCATATAACTTTTTATTACGATATACAAATAAAAAAACACCCTCTGTAAAAATTAATTTTTGAAAAATATTGTCTAAGGTGGGAGTCAAAAATTCAATGTCAGAGGGTTTGTATCATAAGTAAAATCATCAAATTTATCAAAGGAGTAAAAAAATAAAACAATTTGAAAATGGAAACTTAGTTCAATCCCCCTCAAATAAAATGTTGCGTGTATCTATGAATTATTAATTGAATAATTATTTTGAATTATTTTACACATAAATTTTACACAAAATCATAGGAATATATTTATTTGTAAACTTTTTTTAGTTAATTTCTTGTTACTGAAAAAAGGGCGAGAGAAAACAGACCAAAATATTTTTTTCTTTTAGAATAGTTTGAATTGAAACATGGTATGAAAAGCACATAAAACGTAAAAGATTCTCTATGTCTGTACAACAAACGCATTTCTTGTTATAAAGGAAAATTGGTTGAGATCAGCAAAGCTCAAAATTCAATAAAATCCACAACCTATTTTTGTCCGAGAAGGGGTAAAAAAACTTTTTTACCCTTTTCATGTGTATATGAAATAAAGCTTTGTAAAATTAAAACATTAATTGACTTTAATAATTAAAACCAAGAAAAAAAATGAACTGCTCTTTTTATTAACTCTTTACCTGAAAAAAAAAAAATGGACTCTCTCATCGATTTCAACACATGAGGGTTCATCCAATGAACAACCCACACAGTGTTTTGTTTATAGTGGTGAAGGCTTATGTTGGACCATCCACACTTTTTGGCACAGTCGATAGGAAAAATCGGTGCACAAGGAATGTCACAAATCCCATCAATGACTGACCTAAGGCTTTTCAAATTCAGAGTTTTCTTTCTCTTAGACTGGTTACCTATCCAAGGCTGAAGGGCCCAGTCTGACCAACTATTTACCCATAGCTGGAAGGAGAATATATAGATTCATACTTTTCCCAGTGGTATTAGCACTATGTGAAATGCAAACAGCCTTGTTGAGGATTTGAACTTGGATCAACGAGTCCATTTCCTACGACTCTAATCATTACACCACGCACCTCCTTTACTTACTGGATCTATAAGTGCCAAATACCACCCCACAATCAAGTGTACAGGCTGAAAACAATAATCTGCATCGTTTGCATGCAAGAGCATAAGAAACATGATGCTTCATATCAGGAATAATACAATAGTAGCTTTATTGAAGACAGAACTTCTTTGCTACAAATCTTATCAAAAATGTATGTTAATGTCTATAAAACATTTTGTATGCAGTGAGAAATAAAAACTGGGAAAATGAGGATTCCTAGGTGGAAGTGTCCCCTATATCATCAGGTTAGGTGTAGGTTTATCATTGAGAGACTGGTAAGTTTTGGTGTTTGTAGTGCGAATTGGTTTTGTGGTGAATGGAAATTGTAGTACGAATCGGATTACAAATGAGAATAGTTAAGATAAAATCTAGGATAGAGATGACTAGCCTCTCCTCCTTTTGACCTTGTGCCACATTTAATGTAGAAGTATTTTGATAGATACCTATATCATCAGGTTGACAAGATCATTTTTCAAGGTAGTTAAATAAAAATGTATGTAGTTTACAGAAAAAGAAAACTCAAGATCAAGGTGAAATTAAGGATGTGTAAGTATACTTGGGATTGGTAAATAAAAGGTTTAACACTAATTTGTTTTAACTAGTAGGATCTGTGGATATACCACAGTATGATAATTTAACTACTACAATGTTTGATATGTATACTTAAGAGCTATTGCATAAATGTTTAATATGTAAACAGTTTAATAATCTCTGGTGATATCATTTCTTTTTTTCCTCTTTTTTTGGCTTATTTTTTCTAATTTTCTTTTTCTTTCTTTCTTTTCTGCTTTAATGAAACAGATGATAAGTGTTATCGCTTCCTATCTCTCAGCCTTATATTTTTAGTGAATATAATCAAATAAGGATTCCAGCATTATTAAGTTGCAAATTGAAATAAAAAATGCTTTATTCTCTAAATTATGGCATTTTATTGCTATTCATTTATGTGTTTGTTATATCTCCTATGACATATCCCCCTTTTACTATCTTCTCACAGCAGCCTTTAAAATTAAAAAAAGACCCTTTGCACAGAACATATGCAATATTAATACAATATCTATATACAGATCAAATTCTGTTAATTCATCCAACAGTTCCCCAAATGCCCTCTTAAATTGAACTAACAACAATTCTTATTCTTAAAATAAATTCTTAATTTAGTGAAATATATTGAGCCTACTCTCCTATGTGGAGCTTAACAGGTTTGAATTCAGAGTTTTCCTTTTTCTAGACCGGTTGCCTAGTCAAGGTTAAAGATCCAGTCTGCCCTACTATTTACCCATAGCTGGGGAAGAAAAGTTGGATTCCTACCTTTCCCAAGTGTATTAGCGTGATGTGAACTGTAGCTTTGTCCAGGATTTGAACTCAGTTCAACAAGTCCATTTCCTATAACTCTAACCATTACACCACAGCCTCCAACCTCAATCTCATTATGATGTACCAAGAGATGAGTTATTTACTAAGTTTAGTTTAGTTATGGCACAATATCCGAAGTATTGGGCACCTAGTGAGAATCAAACTCACAATGGTCTGCTAATCTAACTTCCTAACCATTACACGATGTGAGGTGCCCTCATTATAATAGACATAATAACCAAGTTCTGTTATTATTATTTTCTTGTATTAATACTTGCCTACTGACAATTCCATTCTTCAGTACATTTTTATAGTAAAATACACACACACACACATACACCATGATTAATGAATTTTATATGTTCAAATGTATGAACTAATAGCTACATTAACTATACTACAACAGCACTCTCCTGTTGCCTTGCATACCATTTCAGTCAATAACACCATAAAACAACATCTAATTACAAAAATAACAATAATACTGACAAATTCACATCCTCCAACATACGGAAAATACTCACTGACAACACTAAAATCCTGTATAAAGATAACAATTCAACACGCCAACAAATCCACAAGGCAATTTGCATCAAAAAGAAAGAAAAAAACTAACATAAATAAATTGTATTTAACACAGCAACAATATATTTATCTTTAATAACTAACACCCTAACCTTATCAACCCTCCTACAATAGACTCTTCTAAATGAATAAAGCAAAAAAAAAAAAAAAAACAAAAAAAAAAAAACACCAAATTCCAAAGGAACAAAACTTGCATTGAACAAACAAACACTACAACCAATAATATCTCCTGAAATGACCAATGAAATGGTTGAAAGCTTTTGGCTAAACAATATGGGACATTTTCTCTACCATTTTGATTTCAATGTACGGAAAACAACAAAAACTTGAATATCTACACTAAAAAATCATAAAGAAGAAATATTCCATGGTCTTAAACAAAACCCGCTTAAACAATAACTTGCTTCCAAAATACACAATTATATATAATAATATATATATATATATATATATACTAGCTCTATTTTTTCATTGATTCTTGATAACTAAAAAAATCCCATTCTTCCTAATTTTCAATACATTTCTATAGTAAAATATTAGCAATGCATTTAAATTACAAAAAATGTCTGTAATAATTCCTGACCACTGACAATCCCTTTCTTCCTAATTTTCAATGGACTTCTATTATAAAATCAGTATCAATTCATTTACATTATATAGATAAAGTAAGTAAAGTTGTCAGGGTGGCCTAAAATCAGTATCAGCCAGACAGCGAGGGAGTCTATTCCCTTTTCACTAGTACTAGACCAAGGAGATTATTTTGGAGTCTGAGATGGAGTGCCTTGCCTACCATCAGCTTCTTACTTTACCACACAGATTCTTGTGCTACTTGTACCACTGAGTGGGCAGGCCAGTATTGAACCTTGTGGCTCCTAGTCAGATGCTCTACCAACTGAGCTAAATCATTATACTCATAATAGCTATATTCTTTAAGTAATTCTTGCGTTAATTCCTGATGACTGACAATCACATTCTTCCTGATTTTCATTACATTTCTAAAGTAAAATCATTAGCAATGCATTTACATTATACAGGGTGAGTGTAAAATCTTTCCCGGTTTTAGATTAAATTTACAAAATCTGATGAAAAAATCACAAAATTTTTTTATGCTACTTCCAGGAGTACTTAATTCATTAGAAAAGCCAATAAAATTGACAACTTAAATTTTCACGAAAATAGGTAGACTAATAATGCCTTAAAAAAGGCATTTTTATGGGGATCTTTGAAGCCTCATATCTCCGTCAATTTTCAACAGAATTCAATTTCCTTTTACCATGTTAATCAACACATCGAAATCTATCAGAAAAGCCAATAAAATCGGCAACTTAAATTTTCATGAAATTGGTCATTTTCAGGCACTCTAAGGGTGGTTTTAAGGGCTCATATCTCAGCTAATTTTCTGAATTAAGCACTTTCTTTGGCATTAATGAATTCTATGCATCGAAATCTATCAGAAAAGCCAATAAAATTGACACCTTAAATTTTCACAAAATTGGTAATTTTCAGGCACTCGAAGGGTGGCCGCCCTGTCGGCTGGGGCATTAGAATGCACCGACTACACCTCTGCAGAGGACTCCCCCAATGGGGCACCTGTTGGCCGTGGGTGGCGAACGTGATGCTTAAGGATAGAGCCCAGGTTGATGAGCAGTTCATGACTTGCAATACTCCACTTTGGGGCTAGAGCGGTCGGAGAGGCCCCCTCCGATCAATTGGCTGGTCACATCAAGCCCTAGCACCTATATGATTTTCCCAACCCTATTGCCCTTATGGCAAGCCCCAACCCCTTTTTTCATATGGGTGCTAGAAGGCGGTGGCTGCGGGTCTACATGTCCTGGGAATGACGTTAAACTCTATCTGATGGTGAGGTTCCAGTTCTGGAGGTTTGGGGAATGTGGAGCACCCCATTTATCACCATTGCTCTCTGGTCCACTCTGACCCGGAGTGGTAGTACCTGTTAGGATCCCATCTATGGGTTAAATAGAAAAATGTATTTATAAAAAAATTGTATTATCCATTAAGAATTGATTTATTTCAAAACTTTATTGGCATTAAATGACCCACTGAGGTTGATATGCCGTAAAACAAAACAAACCAAAACCAAAAAAACAAATCTAAGGGTGGTTTTAAGGGCTCAATATATCTCTGCTAATTCTCCAAATTGAG
Source organism: Doryteuthis pealeii (assembly GCA_023376005.1). Lineage (NCBI taxonomy): Eukaryota > Metazoa > Mollusca > Cephalopoda > Myopsida > Loliginidae > Doryteuthis > Doryteuthis pealeii. The sequence continues at coordinate 9,855,218 of CM042157.1, forward strand.
CACTTTCTTTGGCATGAATGAATTCTATGCATCAAAATCTATGAAAAAATCTAATGAAGCCAATAAAATTCATTAGTGCAGAAAACGACTAAAGGGAGTTTGGTTGGAAAACAGTAAAACAGAGAGTGAGGAGTGATAAATCAAAACTTTACTTATTGATTATATGCAACTTATTTTAAATAAAACAATGACTAGTGTTTTATTTTCTCACCTACCTACACAGCATTTACTACTTTACTACAGGGGGAGAGTCTATCTAGAACAAATCCATCTATTTTGAACATCTTGAGAACTGATTGTGCAGAGTTGACGTAACTCGGCAGCCAATCAGAAGGGATCTTACTGTGCATGTGTGAACAGACACTCACCCATGGAATCATTCATTTTGGCAGTGAGATGTCACTGAGTGAGCTTGTTTACTGTGTGACCGTCACATTCACAATGACCAAATATCTATAGATTCTTGACACCTCAGGTAGGGATTTTGGCAAATATCACATCATCCAGGTCTGTTAGCCACACTAGTGTCCAGATTAGGTTCTTTAGGATGACTGGCTTTTCCAAAAGCTAAAGTCACTGTTGAAATGCAGTGGATGAGATTAGGGAGAATGTGACGAGGCAGCTGATGGTAATCCTGAAAGAGAACTTTTCAGACTGTTTTAAAAAGTGACATGGACACTAGGATAAGAGTGTGATGTCCTAAAGGGAATATTTCAAAAGGAACTATGGCACCATTGCCCTAGGTAATCTGATTTTTTTTTTTTTTGAAAAAATATGAAATGGAAAATATTGTATATTCGCTACACAAAAGCTTAGAAAACTTGATCTTAAAAAATATGACTTACTTTAATGCCTAATAAAGTTTGCTTTGTATTAACATTACCATGTTTTTTTTTTTTTATATTTAGATGAAGTTTACAATTATCAGTTTCCATCAAGTTTTTATCTTAATTTTCATCATCATCAAGGCATGCTTATAGCATTGGTTCCCTTGATTGCCTCTCACCATCCATCGCAATTGGTCATTGCTTTTGGTAAATCCTATAGATGGTATCCAGTGTCCATACAGAGCTGATGAATGTAAGTTTTTGCTGTTCAACCAACACTGGTGTGTCCATGTGTAGAAGTCCATAGGAGAGCATTACATATGATTTCATCCTTACTTTGTCAGCAGTATCAAAGTGAAGCTATGATTACACTGACAGTATCATTTATCTTAAACTAGCTCTAGGGTCCTGTTCACAAATGGTAGCAGCTATAGTCTATACTAGATTTGGTTTGCATATGTTTGACTTCTTACCTAATGGTATACTCACTGTAGAGCAGGACTGGGCTCTTTAATCTGATTAAAGCAACTGGTCTTGGAGAAGGAAAACTCTAAATTAAAAGCTGTTAAAATCCACAACAAATCAACAACAGATAGTATGTCATCATATGAACTTTTCAGCCCATCCACTTACAAGGATTTGGATGAAAAGTCGGGGCTCTTCGCATAAATGCGTCCTGGCCTCCTGCCTTAACAAACGCTAAGCGGTCCAGCTAAAAAAACCCAAAAAACAACCAGCACTTAAGGCATTTTTCCTCCAATTTTTTCTCGACAAAAAATGTAAATATTTTGACCCTCCCTCTCATTAAATATTTTTTTTTCATTTTGAAAGCGTTTTTAACTAACAAATTATTTTTTTAGTTGTTTGAAGGTGTTAAGAGTAAGGTTTTTTATCGACAAGTAAATGTAAATATTAACCCCCTTTAAAATATCTATTTTTTTTTTGTATTTTCATTTTATTTTAATTCAAAACACTGTCACAAATTTTTAATTAAATACGACCAAGATCCGAAAATAAAAACATTATTAAACCAAACAACTGTCACATATTTTTTAAAAATAAATATGACTGAGTTTCAAAAATTAAAAACCCTAACCTTAAACCCTAACCCCTAAAAACCGTTAAAAAACCAAAAAAAAAAAACGCCTTCAAACAGCTAGGGACTTCAATCATAGCATGGGTTGTTTTTTCAGCAGGCACCACCTAGTGGATTTTAGGGCAGGACGCCAAATGCATTTGTGCAAAGAGCCCCGAAAAGTTCATATAATAACATAATATCTGCTGTTTTGACCAATAAGATCCAAGCACTGCAACACTGATGAAAGAAATATGTGGACACCGGGGGACTACGTTGAAAAATAGACCTCATTTTCTTACATTCAGTGAGAGTATCTTTGTCAGTCTACAAACTATTCAGCCAACTCCCATTGAATAATCCATGAAAATATTTTTCAAAATAACTTTCTTGCTGAATGTTTTTCTATTCTGAATGATCCTCAGGGATGAATTTATTCATGGTAATTTCAGTTGAATAAAATATAAAACATTTTCCTCACTGAATAATTTCTGGTAATAAATTTTATCTATTCAGATTCAAGACTACAATTTCAGCATTTGTATCAACTGAGGCGGAGAATATCCTATTATTATCGAGGGATAAATCTAGAAGAATACAATAATGCCAATTCCTTCAGTGCTTGACTGAGAAATGTCAGGTGATGCTGGCCTCATCATTAATCATAATGTTCTTGGGGAAATCTGTTCAAATTTAGTAGCTAAGAGGAAGAGACCAATTTGAATGGATGTCAGCAAGGAATAATTACCAGGTTCTTTTGAAGAAATTCTTGAGTTTCCCATAAGAAATGTTAACAATAATAGAATTTTATAGCAATATAGATCAAAGGACAATGACTTGACATTGTGAGGATTATTTCATAAAAGATTGCTTTGTAGTAATATTACCATGTTTTTATTTCAATATTTTCATAATTAGATGAAGAAGGTATTTATCTGAATAATAGAATTTCATAGCAATTTAGAACAAAGGACAATAACTTGACATCGGTATTGCTAGGTATCACGCCTCCTCATTCCACAGCCCTTACCTTCTGAAGACATTGGCACTGTGTCTTGTTGCATGTAGGTAAACTCCCTCGAACAGCGAAGACTGACGACGACCGTGTGGGTACATAAAAAAAGTTGACGGGGCGGCCTAAAGTCGGTATCAGCCATACAGCAAGGAAGTCTATCCCCTTTTTAATAGCGCTAGACCAAGGAGATTGTTTTAGCATCTGAGGTGGAGCGCCACACCTACCATCAGCTCCTTACTTTACCGCACAGATTCCTGTGCTACTCATACGCTGAGTTGGCGAGGACCGGTATCGAACTAGGAACCTTGTGGTTTCTAGCTGAACGCTCTACCGACTGAGCTAACCTGGCCCCGTGGGTACATAGGTTTATTCATAATACGAAGACACCCTTCAATCTTTCTAAAATTTTGTACAGCTATAGACTATGTTAAAGTTAGACAATCCCCAAATTTGAGCTTACCATTCTGAAAATTGGCAGAGTTATGTCAATTTTTAGCTCTCAAATTTGAAGGTGGGGTCGTGAAAAATGGTGACTTTTGAAACCTATTTTTGTCTACAAAAAGAGTTCTAGATCTTCCCTACTCCTAAAAATTGGTTTATAAATGCATTTTTGCCCAAGGAATCAAAAAAGCTACAAAAAGTCTTTAGGTCAACCAATTTTAAGTTATTAATGATTTCTGATTTTTTTTTTTAGCAAGATCAATATCCAATGTGGCCCTGCATCTAAGACAAAAATTTTTAAATTATTATTTCACATATATTGAACTTTATTTGTACCAGAAAGTTTGGTTTTTTCTCGCAACCAAAGCTACAACATCAATTAAGATTTTGCAAATCAGAAATCATTAATAACTTAAAATCAACAAAACTCCACTAATTTTTAGAATTGGGGAATGCCTAACTTTAACAAAGTCCATAGCTGTACAAAATTTCAGAAAGATTGAAGGCAGTGGGTGACATGACCTGTTGATTTGACATGGAATAATCCAGTACCTATTATTATGTCCCATAAATAAGTCAAATAAATCTGCAACAAATTATTTGTATTAGGAATAGATGATATCATGTAACTGTGTGTAAATTATTTGTATTAGGAATAGATGATATCATGTAACTGTGTGCAAATTATTTGTATTAGGAATAGATGATATCATGTAATTGTGTGCAAATTATTTGTATTAGGAATAGCTGATATCATGTAACTGTGTGCTAAAACTCTTAAACTACACAAAAAATGTAACTAAAAATGTGTACATTTTCATACCATTAAAATCAATCAATCCAGTAGTGTTTGGTTTGTTTGTTTTGTTTTACGGCATATCAACCTCAGTGGGTCATTTAATGCCGATAAAATTTTGAAATAAATTTATTCTTAAAGGATAATACAATTTTTTTTATAAATACATTTTTCTATTTAACCCATAGATGGGACCCTAATAGGTACTACCACTCCGGGTCAGAGTGGACCAGGGAGCAATGGTGATGAAGGGGTGCTCCACATTCCCCAAACCTCCAGAACTGGAACCTCACCATCAGATAGAGTTTAACATCATTCCCAGGACATGTAGACCCGCAGCCACTGCCTTCTAGCACCCATATGATAAAAAGGGGTTGGAGCTTGCCATAAATGGCAATAGGGTTGGGAAAATCATATAGGTGCTATGGCTTGACGTCCAGTAGTGTCTTGCCTGGCTTAGTTAGATAATTTGTGAGATAGCAGGTAAGTGGCCATACAGTTTCTGTTTGTTCAAAAGAGCATGCAGCATGTATAGTTCCCATCTAGCTTTTTCTTCAGACATTTTGTTAAGATTTAAATAGTGCAACCATACTACTGTACTGACACAGCTAGTTACCTTTAATTAAACCTATTCAGATTGTCAGTCCATAATCATTAGTAAATGGTAGAAACTGAATAAGCTCTAGGCAAGACTCAAACTTGCGTATCTGTTTCAGGAAGTTGGTCAAGTGATGAGAACTCTATGATTGGCAGATCATTGAATCAACACACTTACCCTTTATTCCCCGTCTCGTGTTTGCTCAGTGCCATGTTTGTTATTTCTGTTTGTGCTTTTAGATACTTGACGTTATTTTTATCAGATAAAGCACTATTCATCAATTCTTGACTAGTTTTCTTTTATATCATTTTTATTAAGATGAATCAAGCGTATTTTCCCACTTTTTGAATAGCTTGTCTGTTGAGCAAACAAGGTATTGAATAACATTAGAATATCTCATTCAAATAATGACATCAATGTTTTTGCAATGTGTAATATGTCACGATAAAGTTGAGGACAACAGTCTGGAAAATCAAAATGATAAATAAGCCTCATCTCAAAAAATCAAATAATTGACTCCTATGTTCTGACATATAATATAACTAGTGTTACATAATCTATGCAGTTGCATAAGATTATTGTCAATCCCCTGTATTTCTAGAGGGATGGCCCTTTTCATATCACGGGCAGGACTTTCCATGGAATAGTACAGAAAGCCCGCAAAATTACGTGAAGTCATGTGGGACCTGGTTTGGTCCTCAGTTTTCAGTTTGACGTCGGGCAGAGAAGATGTTTCTGCCTTAACTGGAACTCACTGCATACACGCGCTATGTTAGTCAGATATTTAGTTACATGAAATGTTAGTTAAGTAAATAAAAAGTTTAAGAAAAATAACACGGTCTTATGATTAATGAATGTCTTGGTGACAAGACTGATTTAAGAGAAGAAATGAGTTAAGTGCGACCAACCACCAAGACGAAGACCAATATGTTAGAAGAGACCTAGAAGAACTTAAGATGTCAGAAGAACAGAAGAAGAATAGAAGTAAGAAGTAAAGTAAGTAAAGAAGGGTATGCAACACTAGATCTACTCTCCATGTTACAGTTTATGAGGAGTTATAAATTGTGAGCAGTACCGGTAAGTAGAATTAAATTCAGGTCTGTCATGTTAGAGTGAAGGGAGCCAGTGGAAATTTACCACTGACTGTTAATAATCCTTAACCCCTAGAAGCGTGAATCTCATGCACCATTAGAGACATGTGATTTAGTTTAGATATTAGATTCAACCTGACTTTGAAACAGAGCATACGTGCTCTGAGGTTGATCTCTATCCATGTGGAAAATCATGGGCTAAATAATAAACTTGATCAAGAAAACCCAAGTCTTGTTTTAATTACAATGACCAAAAGCAAAGCCCAAAGAAGAAGAAACCATCCCTTATTAGAAGAATGTAAATAGAAGAAGAAGCAGTTAGAAGAATCAACACATAACCAGGGAAATGAAGATCATCAACATCATCTCTAGAGTAAGTCTAATCTGTCTGTCTCTCTCTATCATCTGAGTTTCATTATATACCTGATGGTTGATATGGGTATATATCATCCGTAGCTGGAAGTTCATCTTCTGAGATGGACAAAAGGTTAGGGTTAACTCCAAATAATAATTTGCTTGATCTTAGCAGTGCTGAGGCCTGAACAGTTTCAAATATTCCTCAGATTGTTAGTTCCTCCAGTGTTTTTTTCCCCCCAGGTTTTTGGATATTGTTCGAAGAGTTCAAACTATATTTGATATCTGTCACCTTTGTAGTTAAACATTTTTTTCAGCTCTCTGATTCAAATGAATTTTTTGTTTGACATGTTCTAATATAGATAAAAGTATTGAGATTCTGGCAGTTTTTAAGCATTACTTTGAACTGGGCCTTGAAGCCAACAAATCTGCTCATAGAGTAGAAGTGGAAGGAAATGTAATTATATCAGAATGTACTGATCGAGACAGCTGAAATTGTTTTCAGGGTAATGGCTTGTCCTTTGAAATAAAGCTCTGAAGTAGATGATATTAGTTATCTATTATCATACTCTAACATAGATGAGACAGGTGAGAACTGAACTACCAGTACTCAAAAATTTTTGGACAATTAGTTTTTTTTGTTTTGTTTTACGGCATATCAACCTCAGTGGCTAATGCCGACAAAGTTTTTAAATAAATTCATTCTTAATGGATACTCAATTTTTATAAACCATTTTTCTATTTAACCCATAGATAGGACCCTAACAGGTACTTCCCTTCTGGGACAGAATGAACCAGAGAGCAATAGAGATGAAGGGGTACTCCACATTCCCCAAACCTCCAAAACTGGAACCTCACTATCAGATAGAGTTCAACGTCATTCCCAGGACATGAAGACCCTCAACCACCACCTTCTAGCACCCATATGATAAAAAGGGGTTGGGGTTTGTCATAAAGACAATAGGTTGGGCAATCATATAGGTGCTAGGGCTTGATGTTACCAGGCGATTGAGGCGATTGAGCGTCTAGCCTAAGTAAGGACCAAAGTGGAGTGTTGCATGTCATGTGTCAGGGACTGCTCAGCTACCAGGGTTCCATCCTTAAGCATCTTGGGTCGCCACTCACGGCCAACAGGTGGCCCCATTGGGGGGAGGGTCTTACCGCTCTGCAGAGGTGCAGTCAGTGTATTCTAAAGCCCCAACCGACAGGGCTGTTTAGATAATTAGGATTATTAAAAGATGCCATATGTAGATCATTATATAAGCTTCAAAAACATTCATAACAGCTAGGATCATTAAAAGATATCTTATGTAGAGTATTAAAGAAAGCTACATCTTTTTAAATAAGATCTTCAAAATATACCATATGTAGATAATTATATAAGCTTCAAAAACAATAGGGAGACTATTGAGATGTTTTCACATGAACTTTAATCAAGCAAGGGGCATCTCTGTGGCACATGCTGGATTTTGACATCAGAGTAAGCAAGTTTGAACAAGTCACACTATTATGTTCACTTTTGTATTAATACACTTGGAAAAGTATATTAGCAATGGGTTAAATACAACAAATACTGATCTTACGATTTAAATTTTTTGGACTGTGGTCATCATCTTTATTGTTATATACACAATGTTTCAGCCAATGTGCACTCCAGTTCTCTGAAGGTTTTTCTTGTCAAACTCCTTTGTTCATGAAGCCAAGCCATGATGATAATTTGTAATAATTATACATAATTAACATGATGATAATTTGTAATAAACTGTGGTGGACCTCATCTTTATTGTTATATACACAATGTTTCAGCTGATGTACACTCTAGCTCTCTGAAGGCATTTCTTGTCAAACTTCTTTGTTAATGATGATAATTTGTAATAAGAATAAACAAACAAAAAACTTCTCATCTCAGAAGGCTATTCCTTCCGGTTACACTTGCTTCCATTGTCTAAAAGGGGTGAGTGAAGGTTGGGTTTATTACCCTAGGCACCTCCTTCAGGGGGCATACTTGGGGATTCTAAGGTGGTAGAATGTGACACACATGGGTAAAACCTACCTTGTGTCACATTCTTCCACCTTAAGTAAATATATACCTTCATTTTCCCCTTTTGTACATTAGGATTAATAGTGATATCTAAAATTATGATGAAATAAATGCTAGTCAGAAATTGATAAAGGTATCAGACTACAATCCAATGAAAAAAATATAAAAATTAAGGTATAAAAGATCAGAATGTTCCAAAGAAAATAAAGTGATAGATATGTAACTCCAGTATTATATGTACTTGAAAAAAAAAATTGATATTCTTAAGAAAAGATCTTATTAAAAAATGTCTTTGACTTGCAATCAGACATTTTGGTGCCAAAATGTTGGCACCAGGTATTTCAAAGAGAAAAACTGACTTTTGTAATTCTAGGATATTGGATTTCTATGCAAAGTAGAGGAATCACAATTTCTGTTTTATGAATAAAATTGAAAATTTTCTTGATTAACCCTATTTATCACGAGAATATTTTAGGCGAGAAAAATGGAAATGAATCCAACATTATATTGAAGAATAATAAGTGTGAGTGAAAAATAGGAAATGTGAGGGTGATTTTATTGATATAATATAATATATATATATATATATATATAAAGTAAAGTCGTCGGGGCGGCCTAAAGTCAGTATCAGCCAGTCAGCGAGGGAGTCTATCCCCTTTTCAATAGCGCTAGACCAAGGAGATTGTTTTTAGCATCTGAGGTGGAGCGCCACACCTACCATCAGCTCCTTACTTTACCGCACAGATTCCCTGTGCTACTCATACGCTGAGTTGGCGAGGACCGGTATCGAACTAGGAACCTTGTGGTTTCTAGCCGAACGCTCTACCGACTGAGCTAACCCGGCCCATCAAAACTAACCCGGCCCATCCATATATATATATATATATATAAAGATAAATCTAATGAGTCAGATCTTAGCCCTGAAGAGCATTAAGCGAAACTAATAGTAGGTTCGTCTGACTCATTAGATTTATCTTTATTATTTGCTCTACTTAGATATTGAGCACTTTTTACTTATTAGCTTATTCTCCTAGTGGTTATATGAATATATATATATCTTATATACATATATATACATATAAATTGTTTTTTCTTTTGGCAAAATACTGTACCAATAGATTACTTTTTGTTGGTACGATTATCTTAGATTCCCCCCCCCGGTTGATGTTTGGTAGTATATTTTTACAATCAAACTATTTGCTGGGTTTTTTCTCACCGCGAGGATTTACCAACACGCTTGGTATATATATATATATATATATATATATATATATATATATATATACACATATATGCCAACACTGTGTTTTGATGTGTAATTCACAGTATCAAACACATACAAGATGTTCCAAAAATATTTGTTGTACTTTTTGACACCTTGTATTTTGAAAAAAAAAAAAAAGTTCCATTCATTAATTTATTTCAGAATACACCATGGACATCCAACAATCAAATAATAATCAATAACTTAAGGACAAAAAATAAACAGAAAAACAACTTTAAAATTAACAAGAATTGTGTTGTTCTTATTAATTTATTTCAACATTGTATCACAAACAAATGAGGAATAATATTTTTATTTAATGGAACGACAAAGTAGTTAAGAGCTGAATATAAAGCCATAACTGAATGTAATTAAACTTGTATTAACATTGCTGCCAATATAGTTTCATTATCTACAAGATATAGGCCTGTGCCAAAATACTCTTGAAACAATGTCAAGTTTAGTATTATCCGGCTTTTTGGACTATTGTCCTCATCTTCATTGTTATATGTACAATGTTTTCGGCTGATGGACACATAAAGGAGTTAGGTAGACAGTTCTAAGTGACAGTTATCTCTAGACTGCAGGTTTCAATCCTGGTCAAGTGCAGCAGTAACATAGAATAATAATTAACACAGCTTAACGCCTCTACCCCAGCTATGGTTAGTGGAATGAGAACAGGATACCCCCATGGACTGAATAAAGGGTTAGGTTCAAAGTTCCGTGATGGCTCCCAATTACAACAAGAAAGTTCCTGATTACAACAAGAAGGTTCCCGAGTTTGAAAAGTCGGTTCCTGAGTCTGAAAAGAAGGATCCCGAGTCCAATAAGAAATACCTGAAGAAGGCCGGAGGGCACATCGGCCAAAATGTTGTACAAATAACAATGAAGATGAGGACAATAGTCCGAATACTAAACTTGACATTGTTTCAATAGTATTTTGGCACAGGCCTATATCTTGTAGATAATGAAACTATATTGGCAGCAATGTTAATACAAGTTTAATTACATTCTGCAAAGCAATACATTCAGTTATGGCTTTATAATAGATAATACTAATCATCAAGCCTCATCGCAAACATTCAGAGAAATAATTTCAAGTTTATTTGCACAAGCAATCAGTACACAAATATTCACTAAAAATATTTTTTCATACACCATTGACTAAAAATTAGAACTTTTAATGCAACTACATTTTGTTATTTCTTTTTTTCGTTACACTTTTCAAACAGACGTGCTGTAGTTTCAACTAGGTTTATTTTCATCTTAGACAAATATTGTCCCTGACTTTTTAGCATTTTGCCTTCTTCAGAGAAGAACCATTATAAGAGTGTAAACAAGGAAGGAAGGAAACTGACAAGGAGCAAAAATGAAGGGGGGAAAAAAAAAAGACCACAGCACAAAGATGAAAAAGGAAGTTAGCTAAAAGCATCATATGCATCAACACTGATTACTATTTGACAAAATAAAAGTAATTCCTTAGAACGTGGTGTTTTTATTAGTTTTAGTCTGTATTTCTTGATGTTTTTGGTCTTGGATTGATACCAATTCCACCAACATCAATCAATGTTTGGAATGGGTTTCTTCTCTGCATAGATGCAAAATTTCTCTCTCTCTCTCTCTCTCTCTCTCTCCTCTCTTTTATTTATTCATTTATTTCTTTTTCTTTTTTCATACGTAGAATATATTTTGTTTCCAATTTGCACTTTGGAACATTCACCATCTTTCAAGGAAACAGAAAAAAAAAAAAAATCTGCACATAAAAAAAAAGTAAATATTATATGATCTCTGAACATAGTTAAATATTCACAGATCATGAATGATATATATATATATATATATATATATATTTGCTCTAGATTTAATGTATACATAAATATATCAATAGGGATAGGTAAGAGATAATTACACCATTAGAAATTATACATACACACACATAAATATAAAGCTATTTTAGAAGTTTACATACACAAATCAATGGTTATATTTAATCCTATATATAAATTTGAACATACATCAATGAGAAAGTTTGAAAAATCAGATTGAATGTTTTCATAGTAAGTATTATTTGTATCATTTGGAATATTGTCCTCATCTTCATTGTTATCTGCACAACGTTTCGGGCTTCTTCAGGTATTTCTTGTCAGACTCAGGAACCTTATAGTCAATAGTCCAAATAATACTAATTATCAGGCCTCATCTCAAAAATTCAGAGAAACACTTTTCATAGTAGTACTTATTTTCTTTTCTTGACCTTCAATTAACACAAGGTCTTTTAAGTGAGGAGGAATGGCCCCCTTGGGACCACACAAATTACTTTACCTTACTCACCCCTAATCCACATAAGCAAGGTTGCGTCAAAAAGTATTGCCATTTTCTTTATTACACAGGAATTTTTTTTTTATAAAACTAAGGCCTACATTAAGACTCTAACAACGCTCAACGCAAGAATCCGATGAGTAAGACCCAACTTGCCAATGGACAATGTCCTCCTTTTGCATGACAATGCTTAACCAAACACAAGCATCAGGACAAGGGAGAAAATCGCCTCATTCAGGTGGACAACTTTACCACATCCTCTATACTCCTAGCACCTTCAGACTATTATCTTTTCAGGCCCCATAAAATAGGGTTTGTGAGGCAAACATTATTCCAGTGATGAGGAAGTGAAATTTGTGGTAAAGAAGTGGCTCAAAGAACAGTCAATAGAATTTGACAGGGCAGGGATACATGCTCTCATTCAATGATGAAACATTGCTATTGAGAAAAATGGTGACAATGTGGAGAAGTAGGGATGTGATGTACAGAGGACCTGCTTCATTTTGATGTATGATACATTTTCCTGTGTTGGTAATTATACCTGGCCTAAAGAAAATAGCATTACTTTTTCCATTATTTTATTGTAACTGTATCAGTTAGATCTATTAATATTTGTTATGTTTTTAATTATTCCACAAGAGTATTAATTTGGTGAGAAAATTGGAGAAAAACTCTGCTATAGATTAACCATAATTTCTCTGCAATCCATTTACATCAAGGTTTTTACAATATATCCTCTTGATAGATTAATCCTAAATAATTGTGTTATTGCTTATCCATCTGCATATAAAATTATCTAAGCAAAACATGAGGTCATATATATATATATATATATATATGTGTGTGTGTGTGTGTGTGTGAAGAGAAATGGAAGTGAATCCGACGGTATGTAGTAAAGTGAGCAATTTGAAAAACACAGGTTTAAATAAAATGAGTGGTAAGTTTATTAGCCGACGCTGCAGTGTTTCGATCTGTTGAGTAGATCTTCTTCAGGGCTTTTGTTGATATAAAAGAAGAGTAAAAAAAATTTTTAGCACAGAATAATGAGGAGACTGTGATAGTCCTTGTTTATCAATCTGTTCAAAGATGTTTTGAAAGGGAGTTAACGTTCTTAGAATAATTTGAAAATTGAAAAACGCTGGAAAGATAGACGGTTTGAAATATGACATCAAATATTCTTCTTTTATGGTGTGTGTGTGAGTGCGTATGTATTGAAAAATGACATTGAGAATTTTTCTAGGTGTGTGTGTGTGTGTGCGTGTATATGTTACGAAAGACGACATCGAAACAATCCTCAATGTTGTGTGTGTGTGTGTGTGTGTGCGAGCATGCGTGCATGTTCATTAAAGATATATATATATGTATGTATGTATGAGGAGTGAAGGATTGAATAAATCTGAAAAATGTGGTTAAGAATAGAGGAAAAAAGTGGATATAACAACACAGCAACTAAATTCAATTGATATTTCGCCTCATTGTTGGCTGAAGCTTTTTCATAATTTTATTGAGATAAATCCTTGTACATTCTGCTTTTATAGGGAAAAGGTAATTGGGTAAGGGGGAAAGAAGGGAGGGTTTTGGTGTGTGGTATAGAGGAATGAGAAAAAGTAGGGGTGGGCTTAGTATGTGGGGAATGGTATTTTTACCAGATCAGTTGGTTGACTTTGAAGAAGAGTGTGTGATGTGTACTGAGGGACCTGGAATATTTTTATTTTAATATATTTTAGAGAATTCCTTAAAGATTTTGTTGAGATAAATGCATTTACTTTTTGCTTTTATGTTTAGAAGTTAATTGGATAAGAAAAGGACAGAGGAGAATTGAAAGAGGAGAGGTGGGGTTTTGTTTGTCTTGGTGAAAGTAGCTTATGTTTCTTTGAACTTTCAACAACTTGTTAATTTACTTTGAACTTTCTTAAGAATCTCCAAAAATAACAGAGTTCAAACTAGGAA
>CM042157.1:9873988-9898441 GCA_023376005.1 Doryteuthis pealeii
CAAGGCTGTTTGCATCTCACATAGCGCTAATACTCTTGAGAAAGGTATGAATCCATATATTCTCCCTCCAGATAAAATAGTACGGCAAACTGGGTTCTTTAACCTTGGGTAGGTAACCAGTCTAGGAGAGGGAAAACTCTGAATTCAAAATTCCTGAGGTCAGTCGGTTGATTGGATTTGTGGCATTCATTGTGCACCAATTCTATCCTATCGACTGTGCCAAAAAGTGTGGATGGTCCAACACAAGCCTTCACCACTATAAACAAATCACTGTGTGGGTTGTTCATTGTATGAACCCTCATGCGTCGAAAATCGACGAGAGAGTCCATTATATATAGAATAAGCTAGATGAGAGCTGCGCGCAATCTTAAACAAGATGTGGAAGCAACTCCCTACGAAAAAACAGCTGTATAGCCACCTGCCCCATATCACACAAACCATCCGTGTAAGGTGAACAAGACATGCTGGGCACTGCTGGAGAAGCAAGGATGAACTCATTAGTGACGTCCTTCTGTGGAAGCCATCACATGTGCATGCCAGAGTAGGCCATCCAGCAAAGACGTACATAGACCAACTATGCACGGATACTGGATGCTGCACAGAGGACCTCCCAGGAGCAATGAATGATAGGGATGGTTGGTGAGAGATTGTCATGGATATCTGTGCTGCTAGCACGACATGATGATGACAGTGCACACACACACACAGTTTGTGGTGTAATGGTTATTGTCATAGAAAATTGACTTGACGACCAAGTTCACATCCTGAACAAGGACGTAGGAAATGGACAAGTCAATCAGAGTTAAAATCCTGGATGAGGCTGGTTGAATTTTGCATAGCTTGAGATGCATCTAACTATTTTCCCTCTAGCTATGGGTAAATAGTAGGGCAGTCTGGGACCTTTAACCTTAGTATGGCAACCGATCTAAAAGAAGAGTTCAAACCTGTACATTTAACTTTTCATTGAGAAAGATATGAATTCAATTATTCTCCCTCCAGTTATGGGTAAATATTAGGTCAGACTGGGATTTTAACCTTAGTATAGCAAACAAATCATGGAGAAGGAAAACTGAATCCAAACCTGTTGAAGTCTGTTTAAAATTGACCTTGTGTCAATTCCTAATTGTACAGAGGAATTGGGTAAATATATATTTTGATATTTAATCATATTTTTAGCAGGGGTCCTGATTGAGAGGGGAAGATACAAAAATGCCTGTACAAATGTTTTAAGTTGCCTCACATAAACCAAACCAGTTACAGTATTTTTAAACAAAAATATTTATAATGAAAATATATGACATAATATTTCAGGAAGTTACTGCATATTTTTAACATTTCAAGTGGCTTCTCTAAGCTTCAGTAATTGCTTCAACGTACCTGGGAAGACATGTGTACAAATCTTTCACCATCTTCACATAAATGAGATGTCATAAAAAAAAACTACAAACAAAAATGTGAGAATTTTTACATGTAATTGTAAACACCAACTGTCTGTGATCCCCTTCTCCTCTTTAAAGATGGAGGGGATGAGAGTCACAGTTGAAGCTGACAATTTAATGAAAAATAATTTCCATCTACACAAGCATCTGAAGATCGATTCATATCTTGAAAATGAAGGTGGAAGTGATAGTTATGCTAAAGGGCTTTTGACAACTAGGATCTTAAACGTTTTTGAAAGTTTATCTTAAAAGTTTTAAAAAGCAATTTTAATCATAGGTTTACATTTGACTGTCTTTACAGTGGATCTGTCTCTCCTACTGAGCATTGTAAAAGAAACAAGCTAAGTTGTATTTATAATCTTTAAAATAGCAAATCTTTATATATATATATATATATATATATATTATATATATATATATATATGTGTGTGTGTGTGTGTGTGTGTGTGTGTGTGTGTGTATTTGGGCAGTATTTTTCATTTATGCATGTTGAATTAAACAAAAGACACATATCCTGTTTAACAATTTTATTTGTGATTTTTTCAAGTTTTCTGGCCAACTTTTTAATATTTGGGTGAAATTTGTGGATTAGTCCACCAAAGTGTTTAATTCAACATGCATATATATATGTATATATATTATGATAAAGGTAGACAGTAATTACCTACTCGAGTTTCACTATAAGGATCTTCAGGGTTAAATCCACTGGATTAATCAAGATATTGATTAATTGCAGTTGACTGCATCGCAAAAAAATATACACGTGCAATCAATTGCAATTAATCAATATCTTGATTAATCCAGTGGATTTAACCCTGAAGATCCTTATGGTGAAACTCGAGTAGGTAATTACCGTGTACCTTTATCATAATAAATTTGGTCTTCCAATGTATTGAGCACTTTATGTTTGTTATATCGCTGCCTTATTGAGAATCTTGCATCAACTAACCATTGTGACCTGTTTCACTGGTAAGTCACCTTTTCCACAAATACCATATATATATATATATATATATATAAGTAAACTCGGTTGCAGGTGTGTGGTATAATGGTTACAGTTGTAGGAAATGGACTCATCGACCTAAATTCAAATCCTGGATGAGACTGCTTGCATTTCACATAGCGCTAATACCTTTGGGAAAGCTATGAATCCAGCTACACTCTCTCCAGCTATGGGTAAATAGTAGGGTAAGACTGGACTCTTTAATCTTGGTGAGGCAACTGGCCTAGTAGAAGGAAAATTTTGAATTCAAACTTATTAAACTCTTCTTAAAAATAGACATTGTGTTGCAACCTGCTCATGTGGAGAAGTTGGTAAATACATACACATGCTGACTTTTTTTGGTGGGGAGGTATCTTACCCCTCTGCAGGGGATACAGTCAGTGTATTCTACACCCTGTCAATATGGCTATCTTTAGATTATAGATTGAATGATAAACATTATAATCATGTTAATTTAGGCTCAATTTGTAGTGCATATGTATAGAAACCACAAGGTTCCATGTCCGATACTGGTCCTTGCCAACTCAGCACATAAGTCGCACAGATTGGATCAATGCAGCAAAGTGTAGAGCTGATGGTAGATGTTGCGCTCCACCTTAAAGGCAAAAACAATCTCCCTAGTTTGCTCAAGTGATAAGACTCCCTTGTTGTCTGACAAGAGGCCACTCCACTGACTTCAAGTACTATAGAATTTCAAGCAAAATATTTTATGAATTATCTCAGTGTGTTTAGCTCAGTCAGTAGAGTGTCCAACTAGGAGCCACAAGATTTCTGGTTTGATACCAGTCCTCGTCAACTCAGCGTATGAGGAGCACAGGAATCTGTGCAGTAAAGTGAGGAGCTGATGGTAAGGCTTGGTGCCCCGCCTCAGACGCCAAAACAATCTTCTTGGTATTGTGTTAGTGGAAAGGTGTAACTGCCGCTAAACTGGACAATTAATTTTATATTAATTTTTAAATACATAATTTTTTTGTTATAACATTAATTGAACCATGGTGTCCAATTAATAGTTTGATGGGTTCATCACTCCCATTTTCTGCGGGCTGTTATTCCTTAACCCCGGAAAGTGGTAAAGGGAAGACTTATACAAGGTCCCTTTAGATTCTGCCACTGGCCAAGACGGATGACACGGTGAGTACTCCGACATTCAAGTCCCTTTTTTATTGAAATGTATTTGCTGTCATACATTACTTCCCATTTGTCAAAGTATTCGCTGTCATTAAATGTTATTTGTTTTGTTACAGTTTCACGGTGTTTATTAAAATAAAGTTAATGACATCAGTAAAGAAGCGTCCCCTTTTTATTTGAAAACCAGTGGGCAGTTATAAAAGGGGATAGACTCCCTTGCTGTCTGGTTGATACCAACTTTAGGCCGCCCTGACGACTTTACTTATGGTTATACTTACACTGGAATTGTCAAACATAGAATGCATTTCATAGATTTTCACCATATAAGAAACAAATAAGTGCTTAGAAGAAAAAGAAAAAGAATGTGGACTGTAAATAATAGTATATTATTTACAGCTGTTGAAAAGATATGGGCAAAAATATTTTCTAATCTTCATACATATCGAATCTTAGTAGACATTCTGGCAAGCCAAGACAGAATGTGAATCAGTATGTGGTACCTTTTTTTTTCTGTTTGTTTTGTTGAAAAGATGCCACACAGTAAGAAGACACCTTTCCTTATTTCTTTTTCTTTCTCTGTGTTGACCTACTGTTGTTTAATTGAACCATCATAAAAAGTACTTACCATTAATGTCATCCTATCTGTCTAAGTGTAGGTGGTGTTAGTATATATAATGTACGCAAAAAGTATACATATCTTTATATGTGAATATGTGTAACACAAACAGTGAGATTTCTAGAGCAGAAACTAAAAGAAAAGATGGACCCAAAACAACTTAGAAACAAAAACATACACTCCAAATGTGTATACATATATATATGTTTTATAGACATTTTTATACTCACTAGCAAAATAAAAAACACCCTCCAGGCGATGTAAAAATAAATTTTTGAAAGATATTGCTTGAGGAGGTGGAAGTTAAAATTTAAATGTCGGAGAGTTTGAACCATAAATCATGAAATCATCAAATTTATTAAAGGAGTAAAAAAAAAACAAAAAACAATTTGAAATCGAAACTAAGTTCTATTAACTTTGAATATCTATTAAAATAAAACAAACTATATATAAATATATGATACTGGGGATGTATCTATTAAAACTTGTTTAAAAAAAACAATGAAGACTGTCTAATGTTGCATGCTCAAATTTTGAGTGTGTTTATTCTATGTTATGACGATTTATGACTGGTATAGTGATGTAATCAGTGATGTCATTTTTGTTACAGACAAAAACCGGAAGCGAATCTCCATTATTAATAGATATACATGTTTGACAGTCAGCTGAAAAGTTCATAGGCTGACCAAGATACTCTCATGGAATGTTACCAAGTGATATTTATTTAAAAAACATAGCCCTCCTTGTGGTTCACACACTTCTTCCAATTGCAGATATAATGTCAGCCTTTGAATTTTTTAGCCCACCCTTTTATATAGTGACATATGTGTGAGCCGCTGCCAGCAGATATGCTAGGATCACAGTGAGAAAGCTGCTGTGAGCAGCTTAAAGTAGGCAAAGAGTATCCCAAACACATATACATGCAGAGGCATACTTATCCTTCTGTTTGTATGAATGAACCATAAGGTTCCAGGTTCAATACTGGCTCTTGCCAACCAGCGTGTGAGTAGCACAGGGATCTGTGTGGTAAAGTGAGGAGTTGATGTTAGGTATTGCTCCTACCTCAGATGCCAAAACAATCTCCTTGGTCTTGGGCTAGTGAAAAGGGGATAGACTATCTTGCTATCTGGCTGATACTGACTTTAGGCCACCCCAATGACTTTATGTGTGTTTGGAATGTGGATGTCACAGTCTGGCATATTAGCCACTACGCCAAGGGTCCCTCAAGATTTTCCAATTCAGAAATATTCCTTTTCATTTAGTGATCATGTCTGTTTTCTCTTAAGCAAACCTTCTCAAACTTTTTACTTGATGCACTCCTTGTAAGTATTTACCCAACCCCTCCACAACGGGTAGTATATGACATATGGTCAATTTTTTATGCTTGATTTGGTTTCTGTGTCTAATAGCATCTCAAGTGTGTTGGAATTTTTTATGCATATAGTTATTTACTAAGCTTAGCTTAGATGTGGCACAAGGCCAGAAGTATGGGGCGCCCAGTGAGAATCGATCTCACTAATAATGGCCAGTGAATCTAGCTTGCTAACCATTACACCACGTTATATAAGTCTTTGTGGGATAGTGTCCTTTAGGTCCGACGTCCTAGATGATCCAAGTGTCAATGAATTAAGCTTAGAATCAGCTAGTATAAATACAGCAGCAGCAGCACTGCCAGTGATTGGACAAGAAGGCTGGTCACATGGTAGTCGGCGAGTCTATAAGTAGAGGTGACCATTTGCCTCATGCCTTATATACATAAAAAATTCCAACACATCTCAACCTTGGTTGGTTATTCAATGCCAAGGCTGTCCTTGTAGAAGAGTAGTAGTGTTATCATTTAACCAATATCTGGGAGGTTTATACCTTTTCCAAGGGTATTAGTTTGAAAATGACTGGGGCTTGAATTTGCTAACTACGATGTTGCAGTTCAGCATGTTACCTCCTTTGCCACGGGATTCATATTCATTTTTTTCTTGGAAAGTAAATAAACACAAAGACTGTCCATCATAGAATAAAATAAATTTTCAAAAATGACAAAAGCAAAAACATTAATCTATGTATAGATATTCAATTGTGTATTGTTAAACATACACATATAAATATATGTACACATACGTAGATGTTTTGTGCATTTGTACATATGGCTGTATGAGTGTTTCTGTTTGCAATGTAAGCAAACAAGAAGGCTGTCCTATGTCCATCAAAGTAAAATAGAGAATTTTTAAAAATGACAGAAAAAAGCATTAAGATTATGAAAAAGATTAATGTGTGTATGTACATATACATATACGCATACACCCCCCCACACACACATATATATATATACACACATATACATATATACATACACATATATACATACATATATATATACACACACATATGTATATATATATACATACATACATATATATACACATACACATATGTATATATATATATATATATACACACATACACATATATATATATATATATATATGTATACATATATATATATATATATATACACACATACACATATTATACATATATATATATATATATATACCCATATATATACATACACATATATACATATACATATACATATATATATACACACATACACATATGTATATATATATATATACACCCATATATATACATACACATATATACATTACATATATAATATATATATATATACATACACATATGTATATGTACATATATATATATACATATACACATATGTATATATATATATATATATATATATATATATATATATATATACACACACAGATATACATATATATTATACACATACATATATATATATATATATATATACATATACACACATATATATATATACATATACATGCATACATATGTATGTATATAATACCAGAAAAAATGTGCCAAGTGAGACAGAAAGTCAGAAGAAAAAGAAGAAAAAAAAAAAAAAAAAAAAAAAGAATTTCACTTGTAAGCCCAGATTTGCTCAATGAACAGAAATCTTTAGACAAAAAAAATTTAAGAAAAGAAAAAATTTTTTTTTTTAATGCACAGAAAGAGAATTTGATTTTTTGTTCTGACATTAAGAAAATAAAATCAGAATTTGATGCGGAACATCTGACCACCTATCTATTGATCTAATTTTGTTTATATCTTTCCATCAATATTCTGTTTGTATCTCAACGTCAATTCATGCACTTTTCTACCTAAATAAATCACTAACCTCTTTTCTATCAAGAATTCTTTATCTTTTTCATCCTCTCTCACTCTCTGCCTCAGCTTCTTCATATTCATTAATCCGTCTCTCTCCCTTTCTTTATCTACCTTCTTTACCAACTATTTCTCTTCATATCTTTCTACGTTTGATCTTTCTCTCTTTTGGGTAGTTGATAGATATCTTCCTGTTTGTCTTTAAGACTTTGTACATATCAGTCCACGTGTGTGAGTATGTGTATATATATATATATATATATTTATACACTGACAGAAAATAAAATGAACACCATGTATAACAATGCCAATTTTTCCTTTTGTGCATGAAGTTTGAGTATTGTTGATAAATCCTTTATTCTGTAACTGGTTTAGTTATTCATCTGTACATGTAATAATACACTGTAATCCAGTTATATCACTGTACAGATAATCTTGAGTATACTGAAACATATACATTGGTTTATGCAATTTTCTTTTCTTTATATATATATATATATATATATATATATATATATATATATATATATATATATATATAACAGTTAATTGCCAATCCACGAAGCAAACAAATATTTTACTTCTGGATTAATTAAAATTGATTTAAAAAGTGCTCAATAAAAAGAGCTAAATATATGTTTTAAAATCGAATGGGTTAAAATCCTCCGACTATAGTTTCACACAGTATAGCGAATCTTCAGGGAGAATTCCCTGAATATTCGCTATACTGCATGAAACTATAGTCAGAGGATTTTAACCCATTCGATTTTAAAACATATATATATATATATATATATAATGTTTATACACACACATATATATATATAACATTATATATCATGTTATATAATCCTGGAAGTAGCACCTCACAAAAAGCAGCTTTACGGCTACTTACCCCCTATCACACAAACCATCCAAGTAAGATGAACAAGACATGCTGGACAAGTAAGGAAAAACTCATAAGGAATATTCTCCTGTGGACTCCTATACATGGACACACCAGAGTAGGCTGAGCAGCAAAGACTTACAGTGATCAGTTCTGTGCAGGTACTGGATACCATGATGAAGACTAGTGAAGTGCAGTGATAGATAGTGATGGGTAGCAAGAGAGACTCATGGGAATCTATGCTGTCAGCAATGATGATGATGGCTATTTCAATTGAAATTCTAATGTAACTAAAGACATATTATTTTTTTATGTCTTAGCTTTAAATTATAAACACAAATCTGTTCCTAGTCTTTAGAAAAAAACATAGTTGTTCAAAAAAAAAAAAAAATGTTAGGAATTTTCCTTAAATATTCAACAATTATCAGCTTAAGAGTTAACCCTATTTCTGGAGTAATATAAGTCTTAAAGATCCAAGTCTGCTATTATATAATGGTTATCATCATAGGAAATGGGGACAGTGACATGACTTCAAATCCTGGATGAGGCTAGTAGCATTTCAGATAATGCTAATACCCATCCAAAGTATGCCTCCAGCTATATGTAAATAGTAGGGCAGACTGGACTCTTTAACTTTACTATGGCAAGCAGTCTAGGTGAAGGAAAACTCAGAATTCAAAATTTTTAAACACCACTTAAAAATTAACCATGTATTGTATCCTGCTCGTGCGGTGGGGTTGGTAAATACATATAGAGATCCAAATTCCGAGATGTTGATCTAGAAAGTAGAAAATATCTACCATTTATGAACTTATAAGTAATTATAGGCAGAATAATTCTAATCCATTATTTTTTTTATTCATTTATAAAAAATACATGCACTGTAAATGCTCCAAGTTATATTATACATCTTAACATGACGTTATTCTAAAAATTCTAGTTTATTTGTTTATAAATAATTAAAGATATTTAACTTTCTGTTTTTGAAAATTAAATTATTTCAAGTGTTATTATGTTATGCCTTATATTATTGATTTTTTTTACTTGAGGCAAATTATCAATACATTTGTTTCTTGTGTTGCAGATGTATTTCATATAAATCTATTGCACTAAGGAACACAATGATCCTACCTAACACTAAGGAACACAAGGATTCTACCTAACACTAAGGAACAACCAAGGATTCTGCCTAACACTAAGGAACAACCAAGGATTCTACCTAACACTAAAGAACAACCAAGGATTCTACCTAACACTAAGGAACAACCAAGGATTCTACCTAACACTAAGGAACATAAGGATTCTGCCTAACACTAAGGAACATAAGGATTCTACCTAACACTAAGGAACAAAAGGAATCTCCACTGTAAAGTGCTTTCACCTGCAGCCTAAAAATAACCACAAAAATCATAACATTTATATCTGAGACAAATTACTTGACTACAAAAATACTTGTTATTTATAGTATCATAGTTTTTTTGTCTTAGTAAAAATTAACTGATTTTATCAAGAGGATTATAATTTTTATAAATGCCATTTATGTTAACATTTCACTAAGACATTCTTTTTCTATTCATTCATTCAGATTTCCATATTTTGTTTTCGCAGTGACATTTTCATAAAAGTCACGGCACATTATCTTCATTTATTGCTTATTTTATCGATTATACGAGGGCGAGTCAAAAAGTAATGCCATTTTGTTTAGTACAAGTATAATTACCAACACAGGAACATGTATCATACATCAAAATTAAGCAGGTCCTCTGTGGATCACATCTGTATTTTTCCACATAGTCACCATTTCTCTCAATTATACCTGTCCTAAACAGAATGGCATTACTTTTTGACTTACACTCATATATCATAAAATTCTGTTATGTAAATCTGTGAGTGTGTGTTTACCTTCTATTGTCTACAGAATTATTCAAAGATTTTGTCACCACCACATATTTTTTGAGAGGTAAAATAATTACATAATACAACACAAAATTCTAGAAAAAAAATTGAAGTTTTAAAGTTTAAAAAAGAACAAAAGAGGTAAAATAATGTTTATTAAATTAATGGTTATATATAA
Organism: Doryteuthis pealeii; assembly: GCA_023376005.1. Classification (NCBI taxonomy): domain Eukaryota; kingdom Metazoa; phylum Mollusca; class Cephalopoda; order Myopsida; family Loliginidae; genus Doryteuthis; species Doryteuthis pealeii. The sequence goes on from CM042157.1 coordinate 9,884,348, forward strand.
TTGGCATAGGTATTCTTAAATAATTGTGCTATATTATTCATTTCAATTTGATTTATTTCATTTTCATACATAAGCAATAATGCTTATAATAAAATCATTGTGGTGTAAACAAAAAAAGAAATAATCATAGTTTCTCATTTGTTTATTCTGCTTAGAAATGAGACTAAACTCCAATTGTGTTTTAATTCATCATAACATCATTGGAACAAAAGGAAAAATTCAATTTTTGGACATTCACAGTATATATTTTGCTATAGAGCCATTATTGTTTTTGTTATCTAAAAATATCGATCTATGTCCAGAATAGAAAATTCAAGTAGACTTGGCATAATGACAAAAAGAAATACAAAAAGTGAATGTTTTGCAGAAAATATTGTGTATACAGAAATCTTACCTTATAAACGTCAGAGAACTTTTATTACATCTTAATTTTTTCTGTCTATAAGATGGGCTGAGTATTCTAAATTCAAAATCTATATTGTATGCAAATTCAAGTCATGACCAGACCTGCTTTTTTGTTTCAAATTTATATAATATAAAACTTCAATAAGATCTCATAGAGAATATTGTACTCAGACCTGGGCTCTGCTGACTAGACATGGAAATTGGAGTGTAATATTGTTATGAAAGTGTTGTAAAGGGAAGTAACCAGATAATCCCTCATGTATGCAAATGAGATACGTATAAAAGAACAACAGGAGATTAGCTCAATGTGATGTGAGGTGATCTCCAACCACGAACGTTGTTTTGTATTCTCGGATGTAAACACACATGCTACAACTCTTTCAGAAGATAAGTAATCTTTACCAATCCTTCTTTTACGCTCAGAGACTTTTTACCTTGCCGTCCGGGAGCCATTTTTGTTATTTGTATTTATTGTAATGATAAACTATTATTACAACCACTCACAATCTTCTCGTTAATGTATTTCTAATACATAAACAGAAGGCATACAAAGAGTGATAAAAATAATAAAAAGAGTAAAAAAATTACAATTCCAGGGAGGGAGAGATTGGAGAAACCAGGATTAACTATTTTACTTTAATATGAGGTGATCTAATAGAAACTTTAAAAATAATTTATGGAATTTCTTATTATGTGAGACATTTTTTAATATTTCTTATCAAATTCTGGAAATTTATTATCAAGGCAGATTTCAAGAACTAAGACTACTAATCAATTGAATTTTCTTGCAAATAGAGTAATTCATTTTTGGAAAAAATTGCCTAATCAGATAAAAAAACAGCAGTAGCTTAGAAAATTTTATGATTAAATTGTATGAATTCAGAAATAATGGTAAGAAAAAGAAATTAAGAGGGAAATTTTGGGAACTATAAGATAAAATTACTTAACAGAATTTGATCTGAATAAAGATATTCTATTAATGTTGCATTATATTCTGTACAAAGATTTTTTTCTTTTAAAGTTTGATGTGCGGAGATAGTAAAAAGGGGAGATAACCAAGGAAGCATAATAGACAAATCATAATAATGATTTAACAGCTAAAGAAGAATAGATTTTGTATCCTTTGGATTATTGTTTTCATCTTTATTGTTATCTGTACAATGTTTCAGCTGATGTACTCTCCAACCTTCTTTAAGTATTTCTTGTTGGACTCAGGAGCCTTCTCAAACTTGGGAACCTTCTTGTCGTAATCAGGAATAAAAATGATTCCTGAATTTGAGAAGGCTCCAGAATCCAACAAGAAATACTTGAAGAAGGCTGGAAAATACATTGCCTGAAATGGTGTACAGAAGCTACTGAACACTTATAATTTGGGTTGGGGGTTGCTTGTTACATTTCAAAAAGACAAGATTCTAGTGGAAAATAACATAGGAAACAATTAACAAATTAATAAAAGTATCTAAATAGTTCACTGATTTGTGTCACAGTAAATTTATTTTATAATTATCAAAAGTATTGTTAACAAACTTGTGTCACAGAAAATTTATATTGTTCACAAACCTGAGTCACAGAAAATTCATTTTGTATGTATTTAAAAGTATTGTTCACAAACCTGTGTCACAAATAATTCATTTTATAATTATTAAAAGTATTGTTACAAACCTGTATCACAGAAAATTTATTTTATAATTATTAAAAGTATTGTTAACAAATCTGTGTCACAGTAAATGTATTTTATAATTATTAAAAGTATTGTTAACAAATCTGTGTCACAGAAAATTTATTTTATAATTATTAAAAGTATTGTTCACAAACTTGTGTCACAGAAAATTTATATTGTTCACAAACCTGTGTCACAGAAAATTCATTTTGTATGTATTTAAAAGTATTGTTCAAAAACCTGTGTCACAAAAAATTCATTTTATAATTATTAAAAGTATTGTTACAAACCTGTATCACAGAAAATTTATTTTATAATTATTAAAAGTATTGTTCACAAACCTGTGTCACAGTAAATGGCATGTTCGGCTGCACAAGATGGAGACAACACTCGACTTAAGAAATGAAAATGGAACACTTACCTGAAAATAAATAAATAAAAAAGAATCAGAAATCTCGTAATGAAATAACAATTGCATCATTTTCAATTCAATATGTTCATTTTAAAAGAGGAATACATATAAAACTTTTTATATTGATGAAACATTATATTCTAAATATGGCAGAGAGGTTCTGGTACTCATTTCAATTTTTACATGGCTCTTTAGATTTTCTGTAAATTTTACATAAATTGTTATTATTTTCAACTTTTCCTGAATTTTTCTTATAACTGATGCACAAGAAGGAAAAAGAAAAAGAACTACATTCAAAATTGTACATGTTCCACAAATAAAACCTGAATAAAAAAAAAAAAGAAATACAGAGGAAAAAAAAAAAAAAAGAAAAAAAGAAAAACATTCTCGTGGAAAAGAACTCAAAATATATCCCTGAAAAATCCATGAAGCAAAAATAAAGTTGCTTGGTAAAAGAAGAGTCACTTTTAATATTTTTATAAAAATCTATAAAAAAAGAATTCTTTTTGTGCATTTTGCATGTTCTCATTCTGTATATCTAAAGATAGTAATTATTGTTCATGACAAAAACTTTTCGCCTTTAAAAATAAAGAGTTTAAATTAGCATAGAGTTGATTCAGTACTTTTAAAAATGACTAAAGATCCAGTCATGGTCATAGTGACATTAAAGGCAACGAATCTAGAAGGAAAAACTGATGCCTTTTTCTACTACCAGCTCGTCTATGTTGTGTCCAAAGAAAAGAGAATATACAAAAGAAATCAAGTAATTATCATTCATTAAATAGACTCATATTTATTTCATCTTTTTTTGTTGCTTTTATTGAAACTTTTACACAGTTATTCTACAACTGTTTATAAACCCTGTGGATCCAGTGAGATTTGAACTCACATCTCGTTATTGAAACTTTTACACAGTTATTCTACAACTGTTTATAAACTCGGTGAATCCAGTGAGATTTGAACTGACATCTCGTTATTGAAACTTTACACAGTTATTCTACAACTGAACCTGTGGATCCAGTGAGATTTGAAATGACATCTCGTTATGAAACTTTTACACAGTTATTCTACAACTGTTTATAAACTCTGTGAATCCAGTGAGATTTGAACTCACATCTCGTATCGTTGAAAAGTTCCTTTTTGGAGCAGCTACCATATCAATTAGGTTATGAAGAAGAAGTTAAAATCTGTACATTTTTCATACTTTTCTCCCAACACCCAATACACTGCCATCTTTGTTACATTCATTCATTGCCAGTGTTAGTTTAGTCAGTAGAGTGTCCGACTATGAACCGCAAGGTTCCTGGTTTGATACCGACTCTCGCCAACTCAGCGTATGAGTAGCGCAGGGATCTGTGTGTTAAAATGAGGAGCTGATGGTATGCATGGTGCTCCACCTCAGATTCCAAAACAATGTCCTTGGTCTAGTGCTAGGGAAAAGGGGATAGACTCTCTCGCTGTCTGACTAATACCAACTTTAGGCCACCTCGACGACTTACTCTTATTCATTGCATGAGGATTGCAGTGGATAATATCAAGGCTTAGACTGGATATGAACACTCTTAGCTAACTGAATCTGGAATGACCAAAAACAAAATGCTCAAAATTGATTGATTCATTCATTTTAATGACATGTCAACCCATATGGGGCTATTTCATGCCTAGAGGTTGTCTCGTTTCTTTTTCATGTATACTGTCATATTTGACCCATAACTGATACCCTAATGGGAGTAATTGCAATGAAGGCATACTCCACACACCCCAGATCTCCAGAACTGGACCCTCATCATCAGATGCAGTTTAATATCCTATCCAGGACACCCATCTGAGGGGAATTATACCCCTCTACAGGGATTACAGTCATATTCTGCTTACAGGGATTTAATATTCCACCATAATTTTCACTTCAAAATGCACAAAATACATAGCTCAATTTTTAACAAATTCACCCAAAAAGAAAAAAAAAGAAAAAGTTTTTTTTTACTATGGAAATTTGACAAGATGAAACATCATGGTATATTCACAGCATTATCTATTTACCAACCCTCTACACCATCTAGCTGGATACGATGCAAAGTCAATTTCTTAGGAAGAAAATTTTAAAAGATTTAAATTCAGAGTTTGATTTCACTGGTTGCTTAACCAAGATTAAAGAGCCCAGTCTGTCCTACTATTTATCCATAGCCAGAGAGAGAATAGTTGGATTCATAACTTTCCCAAGGCTATCAGCAATGTAGACTGTTAATTGTTATTCTGTGTTACTTTCACCCTTAGCCAGGATTGAACCTGCAGTCTGGAAATGACTGTTACAGATTGTTAACTATTGGACAGTGGAACAGTCAAACACCTCCTCAGCTTAATGGACTCTTCTGGCAGTAGTGGCAGGAATTATTTAACTGTTATAGTGGGTTCATTGGAGAACTAGTAACTTCATGGTTAGGCTTGCCAGTCACATTGCTCAAACCAATTGTTGACTGTCTAACTGACTTACTTCAGATGGCGCTGCGAACAGGATTCGAACCTGTGCGGAATATCCCATTGGATTTCGAATGTGAAATGCAAACAGCCGCATCCAGGATTTGAACACAGATCACCGAGTTCCATTTCCTATGATGATACCCATTACACCATAACACCTCCATTAAATCTGCCAGATGAAGGAACTGCTTATCAAAAAATATCAACAGCTTGTTATTCTAGTTCCTTCAGTACCAACATTTATTTTGATGACATGTGACAGCAAAGAACATAATAATGGACTATTTTGCTGAAATTAAACAGAAGTCTCTTCTTTCCAATGATATATTGGAAAGAAGATTTTTAGAATTCTGTGAGGAAGACATAAATGAAGACAAGCATGAATTTCAAGAAGGGTGATTTATGTAATTAATGTTATTTTGGTTCAGAACAGATAAAAGATGCAAAAATATTTAATTAATGTTCTTTTGGCAACTAACATGTTATTCTCCTTATTTCATCGTGTTTAACAACAACAACAACAAAATCCCCAAAAATAATGATGTTGTTAATCATTAAAACTGTAAAAGAAAAAGTAGGCTGGAATGATGTGTTCCAAGTTTGTAACTATTTTTTCCAACCTTGGGAAATCAGAATTATTATTGAGAGTAATTTTCTCAAAAATACAGAGGTAGTAAACAAAATAAAAACAAAGTTAAAGCAGTTTGAGAGCAATTATCAAAGAGATGTAATGATAATGACAGCTTACGCTAGTGTGAAAAACTTGAAAGGAGTGTAATATAATAATAATAATAATAATAAAAAGTTATGGAATATGAAAGTGAAAGTGATACTAATTGTTGTTGGTGCACTTCGAACAGTCCCAAAAGGATTGGAAAAGGGTCTGGAATGTTTGGAAATCAGAGGAAGGGTTGAAACATTCAGATCACTGCAATCTGCCAGAATACTCAGAAAGAGTCCTGGAGACCTGAGAGACTTCTGTCACTCAGACTCCAGTGAAACACCATCAGCTAATGCTTATGTTTGAAAACTCAATAATAATAATAAATAAAGTGAAAATAAAGAAAACGGATTTCTCTGGATTTTTAGATAAGCTTTGATAATAAGTATTATTGGACTATTTCCTATTGTTATCTGTACAACATTCAGCTGATGTGTCCTCTGGCCTTCTTCAGGTAATAGTCCTAGTCACAAGAAATACGAAGAAGGCCGGAGGGCACATCGCCTGAAATGTTGTACAGTAACAATAAAGATGAGGAAATAGTTGAATAATACAAATAATACTAAAAGAAAAAAAGAATTAGAATAAACAAATACTGACCTGGCAGAGACTGAAACTGTGAATCATAAAAATTAGTAGTACCCAATTGTAGTTTGCACTTGGAACAGTTCCCCCAAATTTATAGAAAACAGACTGGAAGGTATTGAATAAGAGGGAAGAATTTTAGACCACCAAACAAACAGAATTGTTAAGTATTGCTTGAATACTCAGTAGAGTCCTGCCTGTCACTCAGTTTCCAGTTAAAAACACCAGTTAATGCTGTGTGAAAAACTCAAGAGTGAATAGTATATCTAAAAAACCAAGATTCATAAAAAAATGAATGATAAATTTTAATTTTGCAAATGAAAATTATGTTGTCCCCCACTTTTTAACCTTTGCTATGGTTGATTTGGAAAAAATTCAACAAAAAATAATTGATGTGTTTAATCATAAAAAACTGTGAAAGAAAAACTAGGGTGGATAATGTGTTTTGAAGTCTGGTTTGTAAATATTTTCCAACCCTGGGAAATCAGATTATTTTGAATGATTTGTTAATTTTCTCTGAACACAGAGTAGAAAAATAAAATAAATAAAAAAATAAAAAATAATATAAAATAAAACAGACTGATAGCAATTATAGAAGAGAACAAATAATTAATAAAATAAATAAATTAATATAATAATATGATAAATATAATAATGATAATAATAATAATAATAATAGCAAAAATATAAGAATATTCATAAAAAAATAATGATTAAAATTTTAATTGCTTGCAAATGTAAAATATGTCCATGCTTTTTTTGTAACCTTTTGTTAATGTTGATTGAAAAAGTCTTCATTCTTTTTTTTTTTTTAAACAATCAACCACGAAGTGCTGATATGGTAACATCTAACACTGTGTTTTGAAAATTATTGAAATACCTAAATTTCCCCTTCGGCTTTTTATCATGAAACATAATGTGTAATTATTTAAGCTTTACTTTTATGTTTAAAAAGCAAATAGAACAAAAGAGAAAAATTAGTGTAGAAATTAAAAGTGAAAATTCAGAAAACAGTGGAAAAATGATTTGTCTTCTTTAGCTTGAGTTTGTCAATTTTCCAACACATTTACTGTAAGGGCATTCAATTATAAACATTTTAGATTCTTCATTGCATGAAGTTCATTAATGAAAGGAATGTTGGGATGGAGCTTTATTTTCAGTATTTTATCTATGTAGTTATATATAATAAATATATATATATATATAATATATATATATATAGGCAGTATATGTATACCCAAACCCTATGCATGATTGGTGAAACATTATATCCAATTTCTTAAGTGGAATTAATAGTTGAATTCAGATTCTCCTTCTCCTACACCAGTTGCAATATTCAAGCTAATGAAACCAGTCTACCCTGCTAGTTACCCATAGCTGGGGAGGATACGTTGGATGCAGTACTTTCCTCATGCATTAATATGAAATTGTCAATAGTCCATATTTTCAAATGGTGTTTAATAAGTTGCAGTCATACAAGGTTAATGTAAATTGGTTTTAAAACGTTTCAATCCCAATCATTATATATATGTGTGAGGAATCAATTCATATTTTGATGTTGAGGTTAGGTTTTGGTTGGTTGTTTGTTCTTACAGCATATCAACCTCAGTGGGTCATTTAATGCAGCAAACTTGTAACTCAATACAATTCCCGAAACTACAAAGTCCACTGCAGAATGCGAGTATAATTATTAAGGACTTCCAACAATGTCATTCAATATCAAAGCAGTCAAGCACCAATCAAAGCAAGGAATGAATCACCCAATCACCCAATTCAATGATGATCATTCTTGAGTCCTATTTATACCAACTGTCTTGGCCACTGCTTGAGTTTTCTTAGCTTCTGTTATTCAACCAACAGTAGGCTAACTGGACTTCAATAGATTAATTCATTCTTAAGGATAATCAATTTTTAATAAACTCATGTTTTTCTTTTAACCCATAGATGGTATCCTAACAGTAACACTCTCCAATCAGAGTGGACCAGGAGGCAATGTGATGAAGGGGTGCCCCACATTCCCAAACCTCCAAAAACTAGAACCTCACCATTCAAAATAGAGTTTAACTCAATTCCCTGGACCATGAAACTTCACCATTGCCTAAACTAGGCACCCAATGGTAAAAGCGTTGGGCTTGCCATAAAAGGCAATTAGGTCAGGACAGATGTAAGTCAAACCTTGCTCAAAAGGGGCTTTGCAGAATCTTCTCCAAAATATCCTATCAAGAATTCATAGTGCAAGAATAATTCAATGTTTTAAAAACCCAAATTTTGTCTGGTTTTATAAAAATCAATTTTATTTTTTTCAATAGAAGATAGATACGAATATTGCAGAGCTGAAAAGGAATTTTGGTTGTGAGTTTCCTCAGGGTCAGGTGCACTTGAGTGCTATTGGTAACTTTAACAGGTAAATACCTGCCTCATAGTCAAGTGCATCAGTGATTAAATCAATCCCTCTCCACCAGGTTTAACTGGTGAGGAGGGCAGTTAGGCAAGCCAGCAGATGAAAATAAGACATCGCCATCAGTACTTAAACATGCTTTGATAAATCACATTGAATACACAGATTCGCATCTCGTTACTATGTCTGGTCATCCTGAGGCGTAATCAGAAATTGGAATAAATCAAGGGAGACAATTCTGACGGCAAACCTTCTAGGTAGAGTCTATTAAAAATAAAGAGGTGGCGCGATATTGGAGCAGGCCTGAGTTAACCTTATTTGTTTAATAAAACTGTTATCTTCATAGCTTATATTAATTCATTGTAAAAATACATTCCTAAATGACCACACTTAAAGGACATTAAAAATTGTTTGTTTGGGTTTACAGCATATCAATCCTGAACCTAATGATGATGTAAGTGTATTTGCCTCATACCCCACTTGTATGGGCGGCACAAGGCCTTCATTTAACCATGGCCCACCCACAAGCCGAAGCTCTGGTGGGAAAGAACAAAAATTGCGTCCATCCCTCAAGCATATCCCCTTAAGGGGGCCCTCAGCGCTGGGCAATTAAACCCAGCCCTGCCCACAAGGGCAGAGCCTGGGGGAACCTATAATTATAACTTAACCGGTCCATTGGCCTAAGCACACTGACCCCCCAGTGCAAGGTTAAGTATGATGATATGTAAGTAGACATCAAAATATTCACCAAACTTTCTGGTATTTTAGCAACAGCATTTGTTGGTTGAATAAACAAAAGAAAAAACATCCTTGTGGATCAATATAATTTCCCCATTATTCAAATCCTCCTTAATAGGTCTTAATGGTTAATTTACTATGAATTAGTAAAAATTACTGCACACTTGACAAAGTACTCTTTTGAAGAATAAATACTAATCTGGATATAATGCCTGCCCTAAAAATCAGCCATTTATTCTTACCAATACTTTTCATTGCAACTGTTTGCCACAAATAAACCCAAAAGACTTTTTTGGTTAAACTACCATATTTTGATTTACATTTAACATTAATTTCGTATCTCAAAAAATGAGCCTGAATGAAAGATTAATTTTTCCTCAAAATATTTCTCTTGGTCTTCAGCACCAGTTATTCCAAAAGTTTCATTGGTGAAGCACTCTGAAACTTGACATGATGCAAGCTGACTGTTATATTTATTTTATTCCTCAATTTTTTACCCATATGAATAAACATTCAATTTTATTATATATATATATGAAATAAAATCTATTCTCATTTGACTCTGTCCGGTTACACTTAATTTCACCCAGAAGACCATGTTCAGATATTATATGTATTTATCCAACTCATCTGCAACGAGCAGGAATGTAACAACAGAGGTACATTTATCAACGATGATTTAACAGGTTTAAATTTAGATTTTTTTCTTCCCTCAACCGGTTGCCTTTACCACAAATAAAAAAGCTCAGACTTCCAAACTATTTACTCATTAGATGGAGAAAGAATAGTTGGATTCTACCATTCCCATGTGTTTCTGTTATGTGAAATGCAACCAGCCTCATCTGGATTTGAACTCAGCTCCATGATAACCATTAACCAATGAAGCACTTCACTTTCAAAATTATAGAGACAATAATTTATGTATTAATAGAAAGGATCTATTGCATAAATAAGGAAGTCAGTGATCAATTTGAGTGCTGAGTTAACCTCAATATATCAATACAACAAACAAATAATGGCTTTAGTGATGCATATTTGAGTGGCCAAATTCAGTATGAGCCATACAGCAAGAGTCTATCCCTTTTCACTAGAGCTAGACCAAAGATTTAGCATCTGAGATGGAAGCACCATCAGTTTCTCTCTTTACTCCACATTCCCTGCTGAGTTGCGAGGACAGAACCCTGAGATTCCTAGGTGACCACTCTTACCGACTGAGCTAAAACGACCTAATATTTAGAGTACAACACTCTTTTGGTGTTTAATCCAAATTGCAAAATGTTGGTCCATTGAATCGACAAGAAAAACACTATCCTTTTTTCTGCACTTGAAATAGACAAAGCCAACTGACCGACACCAACAATACAAAACTCCCGCCAACTAAGACATTCTGAAGTGGGAATAGAAATTTATAGTATAGAGGGCAGAAAGCAGCGATCGAACAGACAAGTTCACAATACCAATCATCTCGAAACAGTGTGAACATAACTCAAGAAAAAAATGCTACAAAAAAAAATATAAGAAAAGAAAAGTAGGGGAAATTATTAGGGTGTGGATAGTCTCTTCATGGGAGGTGAATCAAACAATATTCACCAAAGTTTTCAATAAAATTTTAAAGCCATTAAGAATATTTAATCACTGTGATAAAAAAAAAAAGAAAAGAAAAGTTCAGATATCCTTTAATTCTTTTTAATTTTCAAGATTTAATATATTCTAAAGCGTGGTTTACTCAGTCAGTAGAGTACTTGCCTAAAATCAATCGGTTCTTGTTGATACCGACCCTCCCAACTCACAGATGAGATAGCACATGCATCTGTGTGGCGTTCAACTCAGATACCCTAAAAGTGAAGTCTGTTGAATAATTGAATCACATTTTCTTTCATCTCATTATTAAAACAGATTTATTGAATCTCCATTAATACCTTATTTTTCTAGAGCAATACATGCTTGAAGCCATAGCTGCATTTACTTTATTGTAAATACTTTAATATAAGAAACTTGTGTTAACATTAATTTATCAGATACCTAATATTATGTGCAATTAGTGTGAATTTCAAAATGCCTATAAGCTGCAGCTCATCATGGCCTTTGAAAGATTGAATGACAGCTTGACCTATCCTGATCTTCCTTTCCAGTTGGATTACCGTGAGATCGGTGGAGAATACCCTCTTCCAGTTTAGATTAGAAATAGATTTTAGTTCAGTGGTGAGAGAAATCCACGACGTGGTGTGCGTTTATACACGGGCCGACTCGATCTGCACAGGTAGTCTGGTGGGGGATTCGAGAATAAAATATACAAAGTAAATCGAATCTTGTGTTATTATCTAAAAACTAACATGACACAGCTTATGATAAGAGAAATCCCCAATGGAAAACGAACGAAAGTCCCAAGAAAGTCCAGACCTTAGAAGATTCCAGACCCAAGACAAGATATAAAAATTCCAAAGACGCCAGATAAATAGAGAAAGTAATGAGAAGTATACAACACTTGGAAAACTTAGATTACTTCATTAAAAACAAAATAAACAGAAATAAGACATTCTCTCAGGAATTTCAACCTACAAGTACCCTATTTATCATTCTCTACACAACTCAAATTCCTGTTACATTACGTTTAGCTCCCTAAGTTAGCATGGAAAATAGGAAAGGACAACCTGAAATAAATTATTGTCATTTGTACTATCTATAAAGGCAAGATCTGATTTGGTGACTATCTGATTTGCAAAAATTAAAATAAAAAAATAAAAAAATAAAAATCAACAAATAATGTAACTGTCAATATGATTGATATTGAAAGGATGAAAAAGAAAGAGTGGGAGGGGGAAAGCATGAAAGAAAGAGTGGAGGGAAAGAAGATGTGAAGAATACTATAATAGAATAAGAGATGAAAATGAAAGTGAGAGAGAGAGAGAGAGAGAGAGAGAGAGAGAGAGAGAGATATTGAAAAAAAGACATGAAAAATGAGAATGGTTTAAGAGTGTTCTAACTGGTGTTAAGAAAAGAAATTAAAAAAAACATTAAAAAACGAAGAAAAAATAAATGAGGAGCATTATTTTGCTGCTTCAACGAGCCAGCTTTGAAGTTGTAGAATCACCAAGAACTCAAGTTTCGGTTCGAATACCTAGCCCTTTACCAACTCAGCGATGAGTAGCAGTTGGCTAATCTGATCTGTGTGGTAAATAGAACTGGACAGAAGGTGGATTACTCCACCTAGATGCAAAACAATTATCCTGTCTAGCAAAAAGGGATAACTCCTTCACCATCCAGCTAACAATAGCCTCTTTGCTGACTTTTACTTGTTGCAAAGCATCATAATGATTCACATCAAATGTCGGGGGTTCGAAAATTCCCCCCAGACAATTCAGAATGCTACCATCGTCCATAGAAATAAATTCATTCTAAATGGATACTCAATTTTATAAACTCATGTTTCTGTTATAACCCATTAATGGTATTCTTAACAGGTATTACCACTCTGGATCAGAAGTGGACAGGAAGTATAATGTGATTGAAGGGGTGCTCACATTCCCCAAACCTCAACTAAAACCTCACTATCAGATAAGTTTAACGTCATTTCCAGGAATGAAGATTCCTCAACCACAGCCTTTCTTCCCATATGTAAAATCAACCAGACTCAAAGAGACTCATTCTCACTTTAAAGAATTACTATTGTTGGTTCAAAGATAGAAAAGTAATCATTTAATACCAAACAAAAAGACACCCAGTCTGTATATTTAAAATGATAACTTTGTTCTTGTTTTTTAAAGAATACTTATACCTGTGAAAGAGTTGGCCACCTATAAGAATAAGCTCAGTCCTAATAAGGATCAGCCTTCACACATAATCATGTTGTGTTTTATCATAAAAAATGTAAAAAAGCGTCGGGGCGCTATGTCGTATGAGCCAACACAGGGAGTCTACCCTTTCAAATAACGCTAGACCAAGAGATATTTTACATCTTAGGATAGAGCACCCACATCCTACATTCACTCCCATTACTTTACCTCACAATTCCTGTGCTATCATAACGCTGAGTTGGCGAGGACCAGTATTGAACTTAGAACCTTATTTTTCTAGCCCGAAACGCTTCTCTACCCCGGACTGAGCTACCCGGCCCTTTAATGTGTTAAAATAAACCTATTTCGTTTTTCTTTTTCTTTCACAACCTACCCCTTTTAGTACAAGTAAATGTTCCCTAGTCCTTATAGCACCTGATATTCAGAATAATAAACATAATGTGACATTGAATATAAAGAACATTGTATTTTAGTTATGATTTATATTTTCAATATATTAAAGAAAAAAAAAACTAACTTTCTGATGTATCTTGGAAACCTGTGAAAAATATTGCAAGAATTACAATTCTGCATCTTATGTTTTTTCTTTATTCTGCAGGTTCACTCGAATTAAATAAAAAATTTTTCATGGGATTCACCCAAACTTAATCCTCAGATTTCCCATGCTATGGTTTCAACAAAAAGAGAGAAAAAAAAACATGGTAATAGAGGACAAACTTGAAATAACATTATTGGTCACTGCGCTGAGATTTTGGAACTAAGAATCTGATTTTTTGTTGACATTGATTTGCAAAGTATCAAACAAAAAAAAGAATCAAAAATTTTATTGTCATCTGTCAAATATGAGTTGATATGAAAGATGAAAAGAAATAGTAGATGAAAGGGAGTATCTCTCTTCCTTTG